>JAYRCH010000224.1:600000-1021542 GCA_037179445.1 Phengaris alcon alcon
GTGTTGGAGCGAAGTAAATGGTAAAAAAGGTAGTTGTGAGATAGGTACGTGCCTTTATTACTTTTTATCAAAGGAATTACCTCAATCCGTCAAAGAAATAAGCATTTTTTCTGATACCTGCAGTGGGCAAAATAGAAATCAAAACATTTCAGCACTTTTGCTCTGGGCTGTTCAAAAAATTGACCACTTGAATATAATTGAACAGAAACTTTTGGAAAGTGGTCATACTCATATGGAGGTCGACTCCATGCATGCAGCTATTGAAGCAGCGTCTAAAAATAAAACCATTAATAGCGTGAGTGAATGGAAGAACATTTTTACAGCCGCTAGGAAGAAGAGGTCGAAAATTATCACAAAAGAAGAGGTAAAGCAAACAATAGAGATTAATAATTATAAAGTCAGAGAATTTAAGTTCAATGAGATGTTAGACTTGAAAAACCTAAGCGCTGCTATTATAAAAAACAAAAATAAGGATAATATGAATGAAACTGTAAACTGGCTAAAAATAAAACGAATTAAATACGTGAAAGGAGACCTAAAACTGTATTATAATTATGATATGTCTAACAATTTTCGAAGTATTGATATTTCGAAGAATTATATCAATACACCAAAAACCAGAGCAAAACGATATTCGAACCCGCCTTCGGTTAATTTACAAGTATTACCTGAAATAGAGCTTTTATATTCTACTCGTATTCCTATAAGTATTGCAAAAAAGAAGGATCTCATGAAAATGTGCGAAAAACTTATTATACCCGAAGAACTCCATGCGTGGATACGAGATATGAAGACACACAGCCAACAACCGGCTTTTGAGAGTGAGGAGGAGTAATAAATACTGTTCTTTTTTTGTTAAATTTCTTCAAAATAAATTGATTAAAATACAAAATATGTCTTATTTGTTTGGGCGAAAACCCAATAAGTCGGTACCCTACGTAAGTTATATATTTTTTATAAAAAAATTAACCGCTTTAGAGACTTAAAAATATGTTTTTATTTTAAAAGAATATATTCGCTTTTAAAACAAATATTAATTTTAATTTGAATTAAATATTTATTTTTGTTCTTGAACCTTTAACATTGAATATCTCGAAAGTAACAATCTCACACTTATTGGGTTTTAGCACTATACCCTCGATATATATATATATATATATATATATATATATATATATATAATCGAAGTAGGTTCATTCATTCGTTCAGTTTCAATACACACGTCTTTAGTTCACGATCATCGCCCGGCCCGGCACGCTCGACAATGCACAAAACGACATAAACTCATTCGCAACAAGGAACATTCAATATTTTGTTTAGTGAACGAGAAAAACCAACAAAAAGTAACTATTTTGAGGAAGGGAATAGTGAGATATGACTATAAAACAGTGTCCAGTGAACTAGTACGTAACTGAACTACAAAACTAAAAGAGTGATATAGTTCGTCGTGATCAAGATAAAACGATAATAATTAATTTATTTTATTATTAGTGACACATTTTGCGCACCTCTACTTTCCTCTTGAATCACTCTATATATTAATGAAAACTGTATTAAATTTCGTCACGTAGGCAACTCAGTTCAGATACAATTTAATATTTTTGTAAACAAAAAGACTATAAGTATTTACACTATATCTCATATTTGAAATGTTTGGGGTTGAAACCCCTATGTACATGGGGTCCGGGTGTGCACAATTTCCAAAAATCTAATTGAGGCCACCCGAGACCCCAGAGCCAGCACCTATCTGGCTCAAAGAGAAATGCCCGTTTTCACCAACTGACTCCTAATTTTAAGTGTCCCTTAGCGGCCATTTGGGGCGCCTCTTAAGAAAAATTGTTTTCACCAACGCTTAGGTGTCACCTAACCTAACCTAAGACCTTAGGGGGGCCTCTAACTTTAGGGGCCCGATATTTCGCGCCTTAACTGTCACCTAACATTACATTGTGATTTAAAATACGTGAATCCCTTGAAATGGAAGACGATCTAAGCCAGTTATTGGTAACTTTAGACGCTGTTGAAGTGCTAGAATTATTTTCTAATGACTTGTTACCAAAAAGACCCCGTTTATATCGCCAAAGAGTAAATATGATATCGACTTCTTCATCCGATATAGGTTAACAAAACAGGGTAATATTTTTATTAGAAAAAATTGAACATCTTCTTGAGTATAAAGACAGGTAAGTGTATTATTCATTTACATTTTACATTTAGGTACTTTCCTCGTACTTACCTACATACTCCTTTACCAATGGAATTTATAATTTTCTAATGATATTTGAATATCATGTCGAAATCAAAAGCAGTGATTGTTCTTTTAATATGTATTTACCTGTACCATTACCTACTTGTACGTCTCTGATACAATTTCATACAAATAGGTATATCACAAGTAGCAGGCAGCGAACATAGTTAATGGAAAATATTTTTAATTAATCTAATCAAAAATGATATAATAATTAACCACAAAAGAATAAACGAACAATTAGGAGGTTCTGAGTACACAACACAGTTCAGTACAGTTCACAATCATAGTAAACGTGGTTGTGAATTGTAAATAAACAACATCAAATGACTCGTCTGTCACTCATCAGTGAAACTGACATTTTTACTTTTTAATTTACAGCACAGTACATTTTTAAACAAGCTGTACGTCATCGTCTTACTAATTTAGTTATTAAAATTGCTGAATAATTTACCAAAGCATACAAAAGTACACTAACTTGGATTTATTTATGTTATATTATTTATCTGTGAATTATTTATACTAGAATTGGCAATATTACATTTATCGATAAAATATCAATAGTATGAGCGCAAATTAGAAAAAAAATACTGTCACTTAACTAGGAGTTCCATAGCTAAGTGTTACCCAGCTTGATGAAAATGAAATTAGGTAGGTGCCGATTTTAGGAGACCACCTATCAAAAGGGTCACTTACATAAGAGTTGTTTAGAAATCAGTTGGTGAAAACGGGCATGAGTATCCCAATCCAGTGGGGAATTTCTTTGAACCTTCTAGGTACTCTGACTGGTGGGGACGACCTGGGAGATTTCTTTTTTTTTGTAGCTTTTTAAGTTTTTTATTATTGATTTTTGTTTTTAGTACTTTTATAGTTAGTAAATAAGTTACACTATTATAGCGCAAATTAAAATGTCACTTATTCAATACTAATATGTTACCCGGGCTATTGTTACGAATCTATTGACAACTAATTTATTAAAATTGGACCAGTAGGTATGACGCTACGGTGCAACCAACATACATACATAGACTGTCAAAGTCATTACCCTTCTTTTGGCTTCGCCATAGTCGGGTAAAAATCTAAGCGCACAGAGGCGGAAAATCTTACTTTGAAATTTTACTTCGATCGTTGATACAGTGTATCGATTTACAGAGAGACAATACAATAAACACATCACTGTAGTAGTTGGTGTCGTGTTACTGTATCTTGTATGTACTAGGCCACCCAAGTTTTGTTTTACATGAAAACGTATGTGAAGTGGTAATGAATGAGTCTATTTCTTTTTTATTCTGATTTTTGATTTCACAGCTATGTCGTTTGATGTGAAACCAGTTTTCTGAGAAATAATTTCGATGTCTCAGATTTAGGACTCATTATTCTGAGTTCGATGTTTACACATAGAATAATGTGCCAGGCTCAGACCAAAAAAAAAGTTGAAATAACAAAGATCCGCTAACCACACTGTGAGGCCGGTCTGAGCTAGGTCTGTGTAATTACACAGTGTTCCCAAACATATGTAACGAAACTACGCCTGTAAGGTCAGCTGTCACAGTGCTCAATGCTCAAAAAACCGGACTCAGGTTTTATTTGACTAATCTGTGTCTTCACTTTTTTATTTGGTCTAAGGTGCTCGGCTTATTTTTATTAACTGGTATGAAAATAAGATATATCGCCTTCAAAAAAAAAATCGTTTTAATAAGATGGTATTCATATGTATGACCACTGTGAGCAATCGGAGAGATACCATGATATCACAAAAAAACTAGCATGAAATAACGTTGTTGTTTCGCAAACTATTTCACTTTAACCAAGGGTCAGTTCACTCCGCGATTTGAATTGAGTTTTATTCGCTACACTAAAAGATACACGTTTCATAACACATCAGTCATACACTGCACATGCGCTGTACAGCGCGATGCCACTTGTCTTTCGAACTCTAATGAAACATCTTCGTTCTTGTGTAATTGAATTAATAGCTATCTTAAAAATGCAGCGCACTGCGCAATGTCGTACCAGCATATCGTTTCGGTTCGGTGTGAATTGACCCTAACCGTCATGGGCGCCAGAATGGTTACGTTTTGATTTAAAATACAGGATTCCATTTCCCTTACACAATGTAATAAACTGTCATTTCTGCCGTCGCAAAAAGTTGTAGAAAAGCAACCGGTCCCCGTTAGACGATCATTAGTCGTTTGTTTAAAATTTCAAATTTATAGAAAATCAACCAATTAGTACGACATACATTTTCCGAAGGGTTCCGTGTTAATCGTGTTTTTAATTAAAATGCCGCCCGATGCAAAAAAGCGTGTTAACTTGCAACGTCTATTCCCGATGTCCCCCACTATTTGACCACCACTGGCTACTTTTTTCCCGACGTCCACCAATGGTTGACAAATGTGGGACATATCGGGAATAGGTCATTTGCAAGTGACAGTATAATCAAGTTACTTCCAAATTTGGTAAAAATTTAGCTCTTCAAAAATTCCTTTGCCTTAACGTACAAAAGTATATTTGTCTATGACACGATGTTCTAAATTTAAATTTTGGCGGGACAATGCTCTCCACGTCTCTCCACGAAACGTCAAAGTGACGTGGGATATATCATAGTGACGTGATTTATGTGTCATAGTGACGGCAGCTAACTACCGAATTTGTCAATGGATATTACTTTGTTTACAAAAGTATTTCGGTCAAAGATCGATGTACTAACATTATGAGCGATGATAATAATATTAGTATTTAGTCATAGACCTATATATTTCTAGGCATGTCGAGGCAAAAAGTGTCCAAACTTAAACTTCTGGTTCTTACTACTTTTGGTATTGTTTGGGGCAGTCGTTTTGTCATTTGATTTTGCTTTCCGCAGGTTAATCAGTCCGCATTTATTTGACAAAATCTTCTGAAATCAAGATGGCGTAAGCGTAACTTTTTTGGATTTTTTGTTCTGTCAAATGTATGTCATAGCCCATCTTTTGTTTTGGAATCATTGTATTTAGTACTAAAGTATGTACCTAATATAATGTACACTGAGGAGACTATAATATACGATAATATGTCCATCCGCGTTAAGTTTGCAGTGAATCATCAGCACAAATATCAAAACCACTTTCTATAATCTATACTTACAGATAAATGAAATTAAAGTATCTGTTTGTAATTTCAAATTAACAGCTTTTCTCTAAATGCCTATTATGAAAGTATATATCATATACGGTATTTAAACATTTATTTTTTATTTTTATTTTATCTGTCTGTCTGTTTGTTCCGGCTGGACCGATTTTCACGGGACTTTCACTGGCAGATAGCTGATGTTATGAGGCGTAATTTAAGATACTTTTTATCCTCATCATCATCATCAAAAACCAACGAAGTGGGCACGGGTCGGCTAGTTGGATAATGTAAACACGGCTTATGTGGCATCAATGGTCAATTTTGATATATGTTCGCATGATTCACTGCAAACTTAACGCGAAGTCGCGAATAGACACTACAGTGCTATAGCCCTACTACTATTAAAAATGTGAAAGTTTGTGAGTATGGATGGATGAATAGACGGATGGACAGGTGTTTGTTACTCTTTCACGCAAAAATTAGTGAACGATTTTGATGAGGTTTGGTATGGTAATAGTTTAAATGTGGATTAACACATAGGCTACTTTTTATTCCGAAAAAGTACAGTGTTCCCGTTGGTAAAACAATAATCGCCAGCTTTATAAATCTATTAATCGACATCCTAGTATATCGCGTGTGGGTTTAGCAAATGAGCTGGCGCACGCCTACTCGCAGGTCCTGAGGGGATCGTAATGACTTGATTAATAATGCTGTGTGGTCCTACATGCTCCCCTTAGATAGACCACCTAGGTTATTGACTATTAGGGCCTATAGGACCTAGGAAATATCAGATACCTATCAGAGCTTGTACAATCGTTGCAAAATTAGATATAAGGATTTGTAAATTATGAAGACTAGATGTTGGCCGCGACTTCGTTCGCGCAGAAGGAAATCCCGCGGTAACCATGCATTTTGCAGCGATAAAAAAGTAGCTAATGTCTTTTCCCGTGGTCTATATCTGTGTGGTATATATCTGTGCCAAATTTCATTTGTATAATATTAGTATGGATTTCCCGACGCAATAGGGGCTTTATAGGGCCTGTGACATATTATATATGCATAATTATATTTTGGAGCCAGTTTTTGCAATCAATTCATACTTATGGCAAAATGTTATTTAAAAAAATGGTGTTAATAACGTGATAAGTGTTATCATAGCTGACATCGCTACAACTTGGGTGGGCTTGTTATTCGAAAAACAACTTTATTGTATTGATGATGAAGTTGATTTTTAACAAAGAGTCTTTCTTAATTGATTTGACTCTAATGTTTTATGATTTATATTTAGTTAAATAGCTTTTGTCGGCGGCTCCGCCCACGTAAATACAGTAGGTATCCCACGGGAAAACTGTAATTTTCTGGGAAGAATATTTAATCGAAATCCGTTCAGTAGTGTTTGCGTGAAAGAGTAATAAACATCCATCCATCCGTCCATCCTCACGAAATTTCACATATTTTATATAAGTAGTAGGATAGTACTTAAAAGAAATATATCGATGAACACCGGCTGCACGCACGAAAAATTGTCGCGTTCCGCCTGATTGTCGCGATCCGCCTGATTGTCGCGTTCCGCCTGATTGTCGCGATCCGCCTGATTGTCGCGTTCCGCCTGATTGTTACGTCCCGCCTGATTGTCGCGTTCCGCCTGATTGTCGCGATCCGCCTGATTGTCGCGTTCCGCCTGATTGTCGCGATCCGCCTGATTGTCACGTTCCGCCTGATTGTCGCGTTCCTCCTGATTGTCGCGATCCGCCTGATTGTCGCGTTCCGCCTGATAGTCGCGTCCCGCCTGATTGTCGCGTTCCGCCTGATTGTCGCGATCCGCCTAATTGTCGCGTTCCGCCTGATTGTCACGTTCCTCCTGATTGTCACGTTCCGCCTGATAGTCGCGCCCCGCCTGATTGCCGCGTTCCGCCTGATTGTCGCGTTCCGCCTGATTGTCGCGTTCAGCCTGGATGTCACGTTCCTCCTGATTGTCACTGATTGTCGCGTTCCGCCTGATTGTCGCGTTCCGCCTGATTGTCGCGTTCCGCCTGATGCGTGCGTGCAAGCGAGAGCGCGTAACAAGCGACAGAGAAGCACGATCGGTCTACGCGTTCGGCTTGTGATGACGCTATCGCGTAAAATTATCGTCCGTAAACTGACTTAGCAGATAAACATTTTTGTCCTGGTTGTCGCTATCGGAGATTTTTTATATGACGTAGTATATGACTAACGACACAATTGGACTTCCTCAAGTTACAAGTGCGATTTAGGCTCAGAAACCCCCAACCCCTTTGGGCGCGTATACGAGGCATATCGAGGAAAAGGTGTCTACAGTTAAACTGCCCCAGTTTTTGGTGTTTGGTGGGGGACCTCGACGGTTTGACATAATTGTAATCTTGACATTTGCATTCCGCAGTATAATCAGTCCGCATTTTAACATAATCTTGTGAAATCAAGATGGCGTAACTTTTTTTATAGTTAGCAAAGATTTCAAAACTCAAAATAGGCTATGACGTACATTTGACAGAACAAAACTTCGTATACTACAAAGTTACGCCATCTTGGTTTTCACCATACTTCAAATGTCAGCCATCTTATTTTCACCATACATCAAATGTCAAAATGGCATTTTGACATTTGATGTATGACATTTATTTTTCCATATCTACCAATTTGCTGTTTCCATGTCCACCAATTTGTAAATTGGACTTAAACTATTATTATTATGTCGCAATAATTAATATTAGCTAATTATCGGCACGCCACATTGACGTTTGACGCACGCTGTCACTTTCGAAATTGGAACGCGGCTGTGGCCAGTTTGACCAGGTCAGGTTCATTCGCTAGATTCTAGACTTTGTAGCGAAAAGCATTAGTTACTAGATGTTGCTCGCGACTCTGTGCGCGCAAAGTAATTCTCGCAGGAACCGTACACTGTAACGTGATAAAAAGTAGCCTAAGTCCTTCCCCGTTGTCTGCTCTATATCTGTGCCATAAAATATTAATAAAAATTTCATAAAAATCGCTCCAGTATTTTCGGAGTATATTCAGTGCAAACAAACAAATCTTTCATCTTTATAATATTAGTCATTTAGCTTTAGCACGCCGCTCCGCCCGCATAAATACAGTATCCCACAGGCACACTATACTTTTTCGGGATAAAAAGTAACCTATGTGTTAATGCAGAGCTTAAATTACTAAAAAACCAAATTTCATAAAATCTGTGAAGCAGTTTTCGCTAGAAAGAGTAATGCCCATTCATCCATCCATCCATCCGTCCATCCATCACAAATATTCTCAATCATAATTATAGTTGGATAGAATACTGTTGACCATGTTGCCTTGTAGATTTTTGTTTTGTCTCTAAAAATTGTCTTGAACAATATCACCAATGGCTGGGCAATTTTAAACCTTTTATTCACGCTAAGTTAGACGAGGCGTGCGAAGGCCGAGCATCTGTTTTCATAGCACAGTCGATAATAGTATCGACTAGGGCACAACGTACAATGGAAATCAACCAGGTTAGCTTATTGTTGAGAGGCATATGTGATTAATGAGAGTGAGAATCACGACTGTGATTTTTGCGCAAAATGGCCAATTATGGCGTTCTTGATCTCAGAAACAAAGATACATTAACAATTTTGACATATTGAATAGTGCATAATAGCTATTGGCCTAGTACGTAGCGGACTCGCTTTTTGTATGTTTTGCTTAACTTTTTAATTAAACCCAAAATTGCAGAGAAAGACTTTCATAAAATGCGCTAAGGCACTTTTTTGAGCTCCTGGATTGAACTACTGTTCTAAGCAAATGAAATAATAAAACGAGAATGTTATCGCCTATATATTCGTATAGTTCGTAGCGGCCTTGGAATTTTGAAATATCTTTGATTTAATATAGAAAAAATCTTATTCTAAGCGAAGAAAACTTCAAAAATAGCTTTAAGTTAACTTATATATAATATATAAAATAAAATAAAAGAATTTTAAAGCATGAATTTATTAACCTATTCCAATAAAAACGATAAATACAACTGCAAAATTACTACAAAATGCGAAATGTCGGGAACGCTTCAAATACTTACTTAATCTCGCAGAGTACCGATTTGTAACAGGGCTCTTAAGAATATGGTTTGGTTTAGTCGATAAAGCTTAATTTGCGGCGGTCGCGGCACAGAGTAGAAATATTATATAATATGTACTTACGTACAGAGAAACAGCTTTCATAGAATTTGAACATTTTATCGTCCCCTTCAACGGCCAACAATTTTTCCACACGATCGTGGACACACCGTATGCTTGTTACCACTGCATCGTTTCTCAAACATGTCGCGTCCCACGAAAAAGCCAAAAAGTTATGTAAAAATTTTGCGAACCCGTCATTATAAAATTGTAATTACGAGGGCGGCACTGAAAATTTCGGGAATCAAGGAAGTGACACAACATTAATATTTAAAAATGTATTTATTGCTTTTCGAAGTATTCTCCGCGAAATTTGACACATTTTTCCATACGATGGAACCAATCATTGAAGCAACCATTCCATTCGGAAGTTGGGGTCTCCAAAATGGCCGTTTTGTAGGCGTCCACAGCTTCTTCAGGTGATGAAAATCTCTGACCACGCAATTTATTCTTTATTTTAGGGAAAGTATAGAAATCATAAGGGCTTAGGTCGGGGCTGTACGGCGGATGGTCTAATAATTCTATGATTTCTTGCTCTAAAAACTCATTTGTTCTGTGCGCGGTGTGAGAACTCGCATTGTCGTGATGGAGGATGATGCGGCGGTTGCAGTTCTCTTTACGGAGTTCAGAAACGACCTGTGGCAAACAAATGTTAGCATACCATTCTGCATTAACCGTTCTTGTCCCTCAAGAGGAATAGTCGCAACATGGCCGGTTTTGGAGACAAACGTGGCCACCATTTTTTTGCAACACTCCGTGAACGAACAATTTTTGTTGGCTTTAACTCATTTTCGAACACCCAAACTCGTGACTGGTTTTTTGTTTCGGGTTCGTACGCGTATATCCAGGATTCGTCACCTGATACGATGTTGTATACAGCATTTGAGGATCCTGCGTGGAATCTTTCGAGAGTTCTGACGCAGCAAGTAACGCGAGCCGCTTTTTGCTCTTTACAGAGCAAATGCGGTATCCATCGGGAAAACAACTTTTTTACACCTAATTGTTCATGCAAGATTATTTGTATTTGACTCATGCCAATGTCTAAAGTTGCCTGAATTTCGCGGTATGTCACTTGTCGATCTTCCTCAATCAGGTTACGCACAGCATCAACGTTTTCTTGGGTGACTGCAGTTTTTGGACGACCTTGACGGGGATCATCACTGAGCTTGACACGTCCACGTTGAAATTCAGCAAACCAGCGATAAATTGTGGTTTTGGATGGGGCTTCATCACCAAATGCAGAAATAATCCGGTCAACACACTGTTTTTGTGTTAAACCACTTCGAAAGTCATAATAAATCATCGCTCTAGAATTTTCTCGAGTCAATTCCATTTTCTCAACGACTAAACAAGTTTGACAAGACCTTGTGACAAGACCGAGAATCTTTTTTTAAATAAATAAACGGTATTCGATTTTTAAAACCAAGGAGTTTTAAATTAAAAAGATTTTAATATGACAGGAACAGTGGAAATATTCCATTCCCGATACTTTTAGTGCAGCCCTCGTATATGTACATAGCGCGCTATTTTATCAGCTATACTTTAAATTGGCCTTTACTGGTTAAACGTTAAACGCTTTTTTCGACGTTCGTTACAAAAGATTCGTTCGAAAAACGTTGTTCATTTTTAAATCTGTGATCGCGGTGTGATTCTTATGGCCATATAAACGCGCCCTAGTGTTCTAAATACAAACAGTTCTACAGTCATTGTGGCTTTTTAATGTCTAGCAGCTAGCAGCTAGGACATAACCTACATTCATCCATCATCTTGTCTGTGATACATCAAACTTTGTTTACGGCATTAACTCATTTATGGTAGATAATACGTGATGTGACGTTACTACTAGATTATAATAATCACTGCAACCAGGCCAGCTACGCAGGAGTTATTTTATAGTGCCCAAGTGTGTGCTCAGCACTCTCTCTTCCTTTACTCTCGAATCAGTGAGACGGATGACCGACACGAGTGGCGGGAGATCAGGCGCAGGACCGGCTTTTTAGATGCTCATCCGATGCATGGATCATTTTGTTATCAGACAATCAGGTGATCAGCCTGCATTGTCCTAACCAAACTAGGAAACATTTTTTGTTGTTCCAACGTTTGTTGTTCCACAACCTCCGAGTCGAGGGCCAAGCTCTAAACCAATTGACCACGGAGGCACTCGAGTGTACAAGCATGTTCTGCCATATTGAGGATTCTTTATTTGGGGGCTATGGTAGGGGATTAAAAGACGAGAAACGCACTTGTAACTTCTGGTGTAGCGAGATCGGCCGTCAGCGGCCTACCATCAAGAAAACAGTATGCTCAGATTAATCTTAGCCTGGGTCTATATGATCCGGAATCCGTCGGGCCCGGGAGAATTCAGAGCTCTGAAAATAGAACTCTGCGCTAATACGATAGAGTTGAAAATGGAAGTGTCGAGCTGTCATATACGACAGTGACATTTACATTTGACTCGACTTGTGTGTTCGATTTTCAGCTCTATTATATTAGCGCAAGGTTCTATTTTCAATGCTCTGAATTTCCCCGGCCTTCCTGATTCCGGATCATATAGTCACAGCCTCATTTCCTAAAGTATAACATTTTCATAAGACAAAAGAGATGGCATTGTTTAGGTATAAACTTCCGGTAGGCCATCAACGCAAAGATTGTGTCGATAAATAGATGTGAATTTAATGATAGAGATAAAGTTGTTAGATAGAGTATATTTTACACCACGGAATACGCTCGTCTGTCAAGTAGCTTTTAAAACGTATGAGATAGAGACAGCTTTAGCGTATCCGTGGTGTAAATATTTTTTTAATATACCAATATATATATATATATATATATATATATATATATATATATATATATATATATATATATAGCACCTATAAACCTGAAGATTTGGATAGCCTTAAAAATAGGAAAGAAGGGAAGGGGAAGTCAATGGCCAAAGATTTCAAAACTAAAGAAAGGCGTATGACGTACATTTTACAGAACAAATCTTCACACAAAAAAAAGGTACGCCATCTTGGTTTTTATCTCGTTTTACCATATCTCAAATGTCAGCCATCTTGATTTCACCATACTTCAAATGTCAAAATGGCCCCAAAAACTCCAAAAGTAAGCCAATTGAATGGAGACAGTTTAAGCCTCAACATAGGCATGTTGAGGCGTCTATAATAATATATATGTCTATGTCAATAGCACATATGTGTAAGTACCTACTAGTATACATTTCATTGCAAATTGGTATCCATTTTTGCGCTCGTCACTGTAGTAGGTAAACCTAGCTATAATAATAATATCTATGGACGCTTCACATTGCGTCAATCTGGCCCCGAGGTACTAGTACTAAGTACTCGAAGAGCTTGTGTTATGGGGACCAGACAACGGGAAATATATTTTAATATGAAGGATTAAACACATTTAATACACGTCCATGGCCCAGAAACACAGAAAAACTTTTTGTTCCCTTGGCCCCGGGACCTCCGGCTCAAGCACCGACGCGCTCAGCCACTGAGCCACAGAGGTCGGCGTTTTGTTATTTCACATGTACCATGTTCATTGCCCTCTAACGCGCGAAAATGTATTGAAGTATTGACAATACCGACCCGGCCCGACGTGACGCTGTGAATGGCGTCGAATGTCGACACAGGAAGTTCTATTCCACGTGTTTAGGATAGGTAGGATTAGGTTTATATAACTCCATTCCTATCGGCTTTACTTAACACCTACCTTTTGAATACCCTCATCCGCCTATTATACAGGCAAGGGCTTCCCTATGAAGGAGAACCAGCATTCGCCACTGGTACCTACCTAGTATGTTTCAAGGACAACCAGCATTCGTCACTGGTACCTACCTAGTATATTTCAAGGACAACCAGCATTCGTCACTGGTACCTACCTAGTATATTTCAAGGACAACCAGCATTCGTCACTGGTACCTACCTAGTATGTTTCAAGGACAACCAGCATTCGCCACTGGTACCTACCTAGTATGTTTCAAGGACAACCAGCATTCGCCACTGGTACCTACCTAGTATGTTTAACTACCGCATACTCAGTTTCTAAATAGTTAAGTTAGTATGCAGAAATAAAGTTTTTTCCGATATTTTTTCCTAGTTTTTAGACAGTTGCAGTAATTTGTATTAAAATGCGAAGAAACAACTTTCAGTACAGTTTTACGAGATTTGTGCCAACGGAAGAGTATGATATTTGACGCAGCTAAAGTTTATATTAATAAGGTGTGCAGAAAGCTAATATTTTTAATGTAATGCTTATTTTATACATTATACACATTACAATACATTACAATACATTATATTAATAAGAATAACATTCGCACCCACCACCCACCTCAGATTAATAAACCCACACTACCACGACCGTTCGTTCGATACAATTTTGTTATATTATGTTGACTGACATATTTTGTCAATCTGTTACAACATTTACATCTTCTTTCTATCTAACCTTCATAAATAATAATGACAATAAACCATTTATTTCAGACGAGTCCATATTTTGTTAGTAATTACATTTTATTAAGCTTAAAAAAAAACTTTGATAGTAGGCGAAACAATAAATACATTAACTCAATTTAAATATCTATTGGGCCTGTTTGCGACACTAGACACATGGGCATGTATATGTAAATAATGGCGCAAAATGGGACACTCATATTTATCACTTATAACTCTAAGAATGGTGTTGGTGCTCGTGCGAACTCGGCGCATCAATGAAGCAACTCGCTTTCGTATGACGGCTTGAAAGCCATCAGTATGAGTTTGCGCAAACTTAAGTGATGCGCTGCAGAATCGCTGGAGCCCCCAACATCACTCTTAGTGCATTGTTATATTGGATCCGGAGAGTGTTGTAAGCCCGCTGCGTATAGTCGACCCACAGATTGCACGTGTGCATAGTTTGGCAAAAAACTTTGAAAAGAGTTATTTTTACTTCCCCACTACACCGCGCAAATCTGCGGGCCAACACGTTGTATCGGACTGCCATCGCCCTCCGCTCTCTTTCGATGTCACTATCATCCTTCATGTCCTCAGTTACCAAATGTCTGAGGTACTTGAAAGACATTATACAAATTACTAACTTTTGCCGGCGGCTCCGCCCGTGTAAATACAATATACCACGGGCACTCTGTACTTTTTCGGGATAAAAAGTACAGTGTTCCCGTGGTATTAATCCAGAGCTCAAATGGTGCATATGGTGGTACATACCAAATTTCATCAAAATCCATTTAATAGTTTTTGCGTGAAAGAGTAACAAACATCCATCCATCTCTCGTCGCAAACTTTCACATTTATAATAGTAGGATTATGGGCGAATTTCGACCACGACAGGGCAAAATCTAGTCAAATTAAAATGCTTAAAGAGGTACTTTAGGGACGTTTCAAAAAGTAAATATAAATTTTAAAACATTAGACATCGATAATGATTCGATTACCTCCTACGTTAAAATATTCTAAATATCGCGTGTTAAAAGGTCATAAGTCATATTATAATAAATCAACATTATGCTAATTAAATCTTGATATATGAAATTTAGGATGAGTTACAGTAGGAAGCTATTGTTGTTTAATCGATTTTTAATCGGGTAATATATAGATTTTATCGATTTAATTTATATCATCGTATTAATGAAAATAATAGAATAGGCCCTTATTATAATAACATTATAAGTTATTTTTATCTCTTGGTTTTGTGGACTGGCCAGTTAGTATGGATAAGTCATTGAGTATGTTGGTTCTAAAGAGTGAGACGCTTCTTTAAAAAATATTCTAAATTTCTACTACGACTATCAAAAGAAGGCTTTTGGGTCTAAACTTGTATGGAAAATGGAGCATTATTCCTTTGGCAATCTTCATGTTATTTTAGTCAGTAACTTTTTATAAACCTTCTAATAATAATAATCAAATGAGGATGAATGGATCGATGTTTGTTACTCTTTCACGCAAAAACTACTGAACAGATTTTGATGAAATTTGGTATGGTAGTAGTGTGAATTCTGGATTATCTCGAAAATCTCGGAACCGCCGGCAAAAGCTTAGTACAGAATAAGTATTGTGCAAATCGAACCTAATACTCAAGTCTTATATCGATTAATTATATTCTTATATTTTGTTAAGACTTAAGTCTTATTAGGTATGCGAATGCACTCGCTAGTTACTAAATTGCATTCCCCTCAGCCCGCAAATGCTACCGGTTTGAAGTGTTTCTAAGTACTAATAACAATTAGAAGATAAAAGCAAACAGCTTCAATATAATATACAAATTGTAGTTATTAAATATCAATTATTAAACCTGTATTATATTCATTTAAAACTATAACTTAGAGGTGCGGAATTTTTTTTGTGATCTTTTGATCATGGTGAACTATATCACTCTTTTAGTTCAGTAGTTAAATTATAAGCCTGCTGGGTACTGTCCAATGAGGAATGGATCAAGGCATATCCCATTGTTCCTCTCCTCAGAATAGTTGTTTTTTTTGTTCATTTAACAAGTAGTTAAATGTTACTTGCTGCAAATGAGTTTATGTCACTTTGTGCATTGTCGGGCTTTTAGGGAAGGCTGGATGTGAACTAAAGATATGTCTGTATTAAAACTGAATGAATGAATGAACGACATCACGCAAGCGAACTAGTCCAATTGAACGACTCATTCATGAACTATAACTACTGACACATGATACTATAACTACTAACGTCAGATTCCTATAGGGTCGTCGACTACAGAGTAGACTTCCTGCAGACATTATTCCATTTCATCGACATTCATAAATAAATAATAGAATTAATAAAAGGAATTTATTACCTTACCGACCGACGACCGACGCGACGCGACGCTGTACTTTAAAGATAACTATTCAAGATTGAACTTTATTCATTACACAAGAATATACAGGTATTCATGATATTTGTACAATATTTTAAAAACCTATTATAACGACTAACTGTATATAACAACGTCGCGTTGTGGTCTGTCGTGTTCAGATATGAACATTTTACAATAGGTTTTAACGATTATCTGCTAATTCGACCAAGGGCGTACCCAGGAATTCAGCTAGGGGGGGGCAGCTCATACCTGTTTCGAGAAGATGGTCGGTCTGGTATATTGAAAATTGGAAAATTGACGTTTATTTTATCTTCTGCCCCTACCGTACCTATGGGTACGCCCATGAATTCGACCGCAATTTATGTATTGGTCCTTTTAATGTCGTTATAATCAGTTTTCACTGTATTTCGTATATACCTTATATACCTATACGTAATATTATGTACATTAAAATCCGCTCATGATAGACGTTAAAATCGCCTTACAAAAGTAATATAATTATTAGTTATCACAACTGTAATAGTCTTCTGTTATAGCCTGTCTTAATTACCTATTCTGAATACAAATTGGCCGAAATTTCACCTCTCGCAAAAAATATTATCTAATTACACTAATGACTTATAATTATAGTTTTATACTATAATTACACACGAATTATGATATAGTTACACTTGTAATTAGTTGGTTCAATTCAGTAATAACAGTTCTCAGTTTGAGTAACAGTTTTAGTAAAAAGCTTCATTCATACGAGCACAAACGCGAAGCATTAATCGTCACTTTCTCTTTGTAGGGTTAGTTCCGAAAGTGTTTCTAGCCTTCGTAGTTCGTACATCATTTTACGGTTAAACTATTTTAAGAAGCATCGACCATTATTATGCTTTCGAAGAGGAGATACAATATATTACTAAATATGGTTGTTCAAAATTGACGTTTAAACAGAAAACAAATTTACAATTTCAAAAAAAATGTATATACACTAAATTAAATTATATTATTACATATTAATAATATTAATAATATATACCTTATAAAAAATAATTACCTAATTACCCTTAGTTTAGGTAGTTGCGGTAAACATTATTTTAACAGAGTACAGGCGATAGCACACATTAACATCGTTAATATCACCTTGAAGCGGATTCTACACGCGTTTCTATTTCACCTGTGCAAACGAAAGCTTAATTGTAATCGATTCTTATTTGAATGATATAAATGTTAGGATATTTAAAATTTAATTGCTCAGGTTCTAAGTTGGCATGCTTGAGGCGTAGTTATTAATGTATGTAATATTTTAGCCAAAATCATTAACCTTTCTTTTGGCTTCGCCGTAGTCGGGTAAAAAGAGATGAAACGGTCAAGTACGACCACGTATTTTATGTCTTGAAAAACAAAAAGTAAAAAAAGCTATATTGAGAGAAAAATCACGATTCCTATTGTATGTAATGTGTGTACATATCTTATGTCTTATTTAACAGGCTCTGACAGGAGCATGTATGTATCCATTATTCAGTTGAATATATTGTGAGATTTGTGGGAATTTAAAATGTAGGGTTTTATGTAGATACTATATGGGAATTTAGCCCTTTAACGGGTACATTCTCGTAATTTGTTTGTATTAAAATGATAGCATATTATTTAACTTTGTAAAACAATATTTGTATAGTGAGATTTGTGGCTGTATGTGGTTGTGATTGTAATGTCACAACTTATGTATAAGAAAAATAATTTTAAAATTTCGAACAAAAAAATTCTTAATAAAATTAGCTTACATTCTTTTCGGCGGTACGGACGACATTGGCCTCACACAACTGATTGAATTGATATTATTTAATTTTAAATAAAGAGTTATATTAGTATTTATATGGTAGTATTTATTATTATTATATATTGTATATATACACAAAATGTCTAAGTCTATGTTTCCTTTTAATACTATGCATCTACCTCACACTGTCTCTGCATCACCCATAGGTTGCCTGGTAGAAAATGCCACAAGGCATTAAGCCCGCCTTTGTACCATATTGTGTGCATAAAGTATAATAAATAAAAAAAAAAATATTTAGCTAAACTCTTTGCTTTCGCTTTAAAGTCAACTGTTTCTGTGAGGTTAATGACCTCTGCGCCTTAGAGAGCGCAATGTAATTTTATTTAGTATAATACATTTTTTTCTAAATTTTAAAATTATTTTTCAGCCTTTACATAAGCGTGGGATGATATGCCCAATATATCCGTAATTGATTATACCAAATCTTATATATCATTCGGATAGAAATACACCTGTATATAGACGACATTGACGACATTGAAGTGCCCGATTATTATAGTCGTAATAAACCAAAGTCGTTAAAACCGATACTAAAATATTCAATAAATACCCCGACGAACCCTTAAATACGACGTTTTAACCAGTACGTCGTTGACACATGACATAATAGTGTCATTATAAAAGGTTTTCACTGTAAAATAATTTAAATGAAAACGAAGTTAAATCTGGAGTTCTGGAATAAAACAATGTTCTATAAATACTCGACATTCGACAATATAGTGAGACCACCAGCAAATAAGACCTCAATTCTGACAGGTGACTTTAAATACAATCGGGTGGGGAAGGTCAGTTCACATTCAACGAGAAATAAAAAATGATAAATGCAAATAAATAAAAGACATCTTCACCGACTTTCAAAAGAGGAGTTTCATTTGCAAACTAGTAGTTGCAAAGTAGTTAATACAGTATCCCACGGGAATACTGGACTTTTTTGGAATGATAAGTAGCCTAGTGATAATTCAGAGCTTATACCATAACAAATTTCATCAAAATCCGTTTAGAAGCTTTTGCGTGGAAGAGTAACAAACGTCCATCCATCCATCCACCCATCCTCACAAACTTTCACATGTATAACAGTAGTAGGAATGATAGGATACATGAAATAATAATTGCTTTTAACTTGCTATTATTGCTGTTAACCAAGATCTTTTAAATATAATTATTTAAGTGGGCGAACACTTTTGGACTTCTGGTTAATCCAAAAAAGTCGCAAGCTCTTCTCATTGGCAGCAGGCAGTTGCGCTCCAGGGTTGATTTTGAATCTATTAGCAAAATAATTTACTATAGTGATGTATTGGAGTTTAACGACAACGCCAAAAATTTTGGTCTAATTATTGATTGCAACCTGTCGTGGTCTGCTCATATTATACCAATAAGCAAAAAGTTACATCATTATTTGCATATATTAAAAGGACTACAGAATTTCCTTCTCTCTATCCACTAAAATACTTCTAGCACAATCCTTGTTATTGCCACTGATAGATTACGCTGAATCCTGTTTTTTGGATGTAGCCGAGGAGCTCTTGTGTAAACTTGAACGTCTCCAGAATTTGTGCATACGTTTTATTTTTGGACTGCGCAAATTCGACCATGTTACCGAGTTTTGCAACAAATTACAATGGCTTCCCATCAGCCTTCGTCGGAATTTTCATATTTTTACCCAGTTGTTTAAAATTCTAAAATTGTCCAACTCTCATTCTTACCTATTTGAACGATTTTCATATACTGCTCCGAGCGATAGGCCTCTGTGTACTTGCAACCCAAAAAAGGTACTCGAAACCCCTCGGTGTAACTCAAATTTCTACGCCAACTCGTACACGGTCCGAGCTGCCCAGCTGTGGAATGATTTGCCTGAACATGTGCGGCAGAGTCCAACAGTGGACACGTTCAAGACTAGGCTGAATAATCATTTCTTATTGTCATCAGCAACAAAATAGTCGTATGTAGGTTTATTTAATCATATTATTATTTATTAGGTTCATTAATTTTTGTTTATTATTCTTTTATGTAGGTATCATTATATTTATAATATGTATTAGTATATTGTATTTATTAGTTTATTATCATTATAAATCAGTTGTAAGTAATTGTCTCTTTTCCAATCTGATATTATTCTTTGCTGTACTACCTGTGTTCTACTTATTTTATTTTTCCTAAACTCTGTCTAAGGTTTGCTGGCAGAGATCTCTTTTAAGAGATAAGCACGCCTTTGTACCATCTCTTTTGTGTATTTTGTAATATTTTGTGTTATTTTTGTTGTGTACATGAAGAATAAATAAATAAATAAATAAAATAAACTGCCTCAATGTCAATGGCTACGCAAGTCGAATTCCGAACGTCACTTAGCCCTTAGCCTTAGCCTTAGCCTTAATCTTGGCCACAATAAAACATTAACAGATTTTTTTACAGGATAAAAGATTTACACAAATGTAGGTAAAACGTTAAAAACAATTAGAAGCAGAAACTAAATAACTTAATTTTTTTTCAAATCCTATAACCAGACTACGTAAATTATATAGCCGGTCTGTTATAACGACTCTATTGACACCGCATTTATTAAAATCGGACCGGTCGTTTAGGCGCTACAGTGGAATATACTTACGTACATAGACTGCTAAAATCATTAGCTTTCCGCTTCACCGTAGTCGGTCGTAGAGCCGTAGGCAAAAGTTAGAGATAAATGTTGCTTGCGACTTCGCGCCATCAAAAGGAACTTCCGCGGACGTCGTAAACTATGCCACGATAAAAAAGAAGCCTGTGTCCTTCCACGTGGTCTACTCTGAGCCAAATTTCATCAAAATCGGACCGACAGTTTCGGAGCCTATTCAATTCAAAGAAACAAATATATCTTTTTATAATATTAGTGTAGAATTTAGAATGTAGATATCTTGTTAACATTCTTGTAACTACAACATCTTTTATAATCCTCCAACGGGAGTGTTTCTTTGTACCTCACCTCAAACATCATAAAGCTAGTTTCAATGAATTACAATGAATTAATTAAGTTTATGACTGTGATATCGTGGGTACAACCTGATATGCTCCCTTCATGGAAAGGACTTTGGGGCCACGAGATAAGCTGTAAGCTGAAACGGGAGCGTTATTAAAGAACGAAAGAAAATTTATTAACGTTAATATATTTTCTTTGACCGAATTAACCAAGAGTAGTGTTACGTTTAACAACTTTTCTACTCTAATTATAATAAAAAACTGTTACTTACTTCTAAAACTTTTAAACTGTGCCTACGTTAATCTATAAGAATTGTATTTTTAATTAATCATCATTTATGTAAAGTACAATGTTTAACTTAACATAATCTAGTGAATTATTATCGAACACAACTAAATGACACATTGTTCGCACATTCTTTCTTGAGAAGCAATTTAATGTTTCATAGTAGATTTTGTTTATTGCACGGTAAATTAGTGACATTTAAAATGGTACTAATGTCTTAAAAAACAAAAAGGATAAAATTTGGAAAATTCGATTTTCCGATCCCGATATTTTAAAACTGCAAAATGGTGTATAAACGTCAAACCAACGTCAAACCCTTTTTAATTGGTCTACTCCAAAAATGGAGTTTAAGATATCAAGACGATTCGTTTATAATTCATTAAAAGTAAATTGAATGTGTAAGTTAATTACGAGAATTGGTGTTCTGAGTACAAGTATAAACAAGATATACCGTACAACAAGCGTTATAGCCGCGTTCGTGGCCCCAGTATAATTCGTATGATTTACAGCTGCATTATTTGACTGTATGCCCCGGGAACCGACAGGGTTATTGGGTTACTGTTACTGTGAAATCACAATCGAATCCCACTATGTACTTTTAAATTAAGACAGTAAAAATATAACTTATTACCGTCACGAGTTTTGACAACTAGTCACAGTGTGATCACGATTTCAATGTCATTCGATAATCGTCGTGTAATACATTCATCATCTATTCATAAACTTAATATTATAATACTATAATATTACTCTGTATAAGAGTAAAGATTTGTTTGTTTGCATCGAATAGACTCCGAGACTAATGGACCGACTTTGATTAAATTTAGCACGTATATAGAATAGACCACCAGAAAGGACATATGCTACTTTTTATCGTGGAAAAATGTAGAGTTTCCGCTGGATTTCCTTTTGCGCGCACAAAGTCGCGGGCAGCATCTCGTATAAAATAGTTTCTACGTTTCTCATGGAGCAGGCACTGTGCGATAGCTTTCTTTAATAATATTAAATGATTAAGCTTCTGCCCGCAACTTCGTGGAACTATTAATGGAAACGGAACCCAATTTTTTGAACGGAACCCTAAGATAAATAAAAAAAAAAACAAAGATTATTCAGAAGTAACAGTCTGATGAATAATTGATTTGTTAGTGTAGGTACCTAAGGTATATAAGGTTTGGTAAAATCAATTACGGATATTTTGTGTATATGATCTACTGCTTATGTAAAGATGTTTAGGCAGAAAAATAATTGTCAAACTCGAAAAAAAAATATTTCTTTGTATGGGCGAGTTTGTATTTGCGGAGAGTCCCATACATGAGATGATTTTTTAAATTACTTTTCTGCCTAAACGGTTTCACATAAGCAGTGGATAATGTGCCTGAAGTATCCGTAATTGATTTTTGAAGACCTTATCATATGCATTTAGTGTAAAGCTGTTAATTTTAAATTACAAACAGACAGTTCTATTTTATTTATTTGTATAGATATGTTAATAAGTAATGAGTAGGTAGTAGGTACTCAGTACTATCGAACAAGTTGCCGCTCGACCAAGCATAACATGAAAATCGCTTAACTGCGCCGTGCGCACGTACACATACTCACGTATACATATTTAGTTCACCCGCGACTGCAGTCGTTGCGGTCACTTCTTTTGTGTTTAAATATTTCAAGGCGTCAAGGAAATGGTTTATTAACTAAACACACCGGTATATTTAGCGGAACACAAAAAAAAAGGTCCATAATTAAAAAAATATGGTTTTATTTTAAAATCTACTTACTACACTTCTTTTGTTATTTAAAGTTTCATTTGTTTTACTTAAAATAAGATCACATTAAGAACAGATTTTGCGAGTAAAGGCTATTTGTCAAAAATGGTACATTTTTGAACTTTTCATGTAACCGGGAAAAGTGAAAATTAATATTAAAATAACAATTAATTAAATTAGAAAAATGGTGATTAATATCGCGTATTTCCTCCACGTGCTCTTATTAAAGTTTCTACCCGTCTAGGCATACTGAGAATGATGTTATCGATGGTCTCCTGGGATAGTCTCCGCCATTCCTCAACTACGGCGATTCGCAGTTCACCCACGTTGGCAGGAGCTGGAATTCTGGACTTAACTTTTCTTTTCAGCAAGTCCCAAACGTGCTCTATTGGGTTCATATCCGGTGATCTCGCCGGCCACTCCATAACAGTGATATTCATATCATTAAGATAAGCTTGACTTACCCGAGCGGTATGCGGCCGACCATTATCCTGCATAAAAACAAAATCGTCACCGATATATGGGGCAAACGGTACGACATTTTCTTCTAAAACTTCTCTGATATAGCGGTCTGCAGTCAGACTCCCTCTGTCAATCACTACCAAGTCTGTGCGAGCTCCCAAACAAATGCCCGCCCAAACCATTATTGATCCACCACCGTATGCAACTGTAGTTTCAAAATTTGTCTGAATGTATCGTTCTCCTTTGCGTCTGTATATTCTTTGCCTGCCGTCAATTTGATTTAAGAGAATTCTGTACTCATCACTAAACAATACCTTACTCCATTGGTCCGCGTTTCAAAGTCGATGTTCCTGAGCAAAAGTTAACCTGTTTCTACGATGATTTACCTCAAGCCTTGGAGCTTTGGCGGGCACAAATGAACCCAAACCAGCTTCTTCGAACCTTCTTCGTACCGTACGCTCACTTACGGTTACACCCCTCACTGCTTCTAACTCATGTCGGGCTTGGACGGCCGTCAAACGGGGGTTCCTACGTACACGAAGCCAAATGAAACGATCATCCCTACTCGAAGTGCGTCTTTTTCTGCCTTGTCCTGCTCTTCTCACATAATTACCGGTCTCCCTGAACCGTTGGATACTGCGATGGATCGTTGAAACTGGTCGACGAAGATCTCTGGATATCACTCTGTAGGTTTGACCATTTCTTCGCATTTCGAGTGCCCTGGCAATCTCCGTTGGGGCTAAGTCAGGCATAATTCAGTCCTCAACTCCAAAAAAATACGCGATTAAAAAAAATAACAAAAAACAGTATTTCAATGAAATTTTAAATCAAACTCAGAAGGAAGAAATACTCGAAGTTCGCTCCAGATAAGGTGTATTTGAATAAAATTAAAACAATTTCATAAAATGTGATGTTCAGTTGTTTTCTTAATTTGAAAATATTTCTTTTTAAATTAAATGACGTATGAACCAGCCAGCAACCTTGTATGATACTGATATCAAACCTTTATTTTATGTTCCGCTAAATATGCCGGTGTGTGTAGTAGAGCAGGAGATTTGTCGATATTTTTCCTAGACAACCTGCTATTTAAACAGTGATGCGACTGGAATAGGATTTTGTGACTTGTAAAGTCGCTTGAAAAATTTTACTACCTCAGTCGAGTCACCAGAGTAAAAGTATCACTCGAGTTGCAAGTTTGCATGTAGTTTTTTTAGTTTTTGTTCTTTAACGAACATTCAAATTAAAGCTAAGAAAATGTTGCCGCTAAGGTACAATACCTTAGAGGCAACAGAATCAACTCGATACGCCTAGTTGACTCGGTAACTCGCATAGAGGCTCGAGTAAGATTTTTTTTTCAATCGAATACGAGTTTGATATGTTCACTCGAATGACTCGTCACTCGAGTATAAACAGGTCTCGAGTTGCATCACTAATTTCAACGACTCGAATCGAAGTTCCTTATTATCGTTAATCGTTTATTTTTAGACTATGTTAGTAATAAAAGCACTGGACCTATCTCTGAAACTAATTGAATTATGTTAGGTCCACAGGTTTATGTCCTAGATACAGTTATGCAGGGCTGCTATTCTACCGCCCATGTCATCAGCGGTAATGTAGAATTCTAATGGTGGAAGAATTTTTCGAATCGGTCTAGTAGTTCCCGTGTTTAGTAGACAAAAAAAGTTTTTGTCTTCGACTGTATATACCGGCCAGGGTCTATACAATAATGAAAAATGCCCATTATTCTTTATGCGTGTACGAGTGCGACGACATACGCTGATACTGAAATAGAAGTGCGCAAAAAAGATAACATATCATTATATGTTTTGATCACGGTGAAATATATCACTCTTTTAGTTCAGTAACTAGTTCACTGGGCACTGTACTATTCCCCTCCCCAAAATAGTTAGATTTTATTGGGTTTTCTCGTTTATTTAATAAAATGTGTAATGTTACTTGCTGCGAATGAGTTGTCGTTTTGTGCATTGTCGAGAGTGCGGGCCGAGCGATGATCGTGAACTAAAGATATGTCTGTCTTAAAACTGAATCAATGAATGAACGACATGACGCAAGTGAACTAGTCCAATCGAACGACTCTTTCACGAACTACACACGTCTGTACTGAAATCGAAGTGCAACAAGAATCAAAATAATTACGTCAACGCCACAGGGGACAGCCCTAGAGTAATAAATAGACCTAAGTCTAGACGTGAGTGTTACTGACATTAGAACTTAGGTCTTAAGTGCTTTTAGGTTTTAGGGCGGCTACAAATGACCGCACTAGATATTCATAGGCCTTAAGTACTTTACTGTTACAAACGTACCTTTAGTCAAAAATGGTTTAAATATAACAGCTGTAAAAATTAAGTGCTCACCATGGTAAAACACTGAGTGTGAAAAATAATTTCAACTGGCTGTTGCCCGCGGCTCCGCCCGCGTAAATACAGTATCCTACAGGAATACTGTACTTTTTCGGGATAAAAAGTAGCCTAGGTTTAATCCAGAGCCAAAACTACTACCGTAGCAAATTTCGTCGAAATCCGTTAAGTAGTTTTTGCGTGAAAGAGTAACAAACATACATCCATCCATCCATCCATACATCTATCTATTCATTTTCACAACCTTTTATATTCATAATATTAATAGGATATAGTAGGATAGTAGGATGGTTTTTTTTTAATTTGTAGCTCAATTCATAATTTCAGTCGACTCTTGTTAATTCAAACCTGCGTTAATTCGAACCTCTCTGTATTTCAAAGTTATCACGAGTTCCCTAGAAAATCTCTTTGTATTACGAAGTAAATCAATATATTTTTATGCACTTGGTAATTCGAAGGAAAAAATCGTCGCCACGTAACAAAACGACGCATTAGCTCGAACTCATCGGCGTCAAACACTCGACAATTCAAAGTTGCAGAGAGAAATAGTGAGAAAGATTACAGAACTTGCAGAGGTACATAAGTACATTTTGAGACAAGTCCAAACTCGTGTAATAGTGCACGAGCCTTTGTTTTTGTAATGATTAGTTTGACACACACTTCCGCACACATATGAAATTATACTGTCAATTAATATGTCAAAGCACGAAATGACCAGCGGCCAGCCCCATGAACGAAAGTCCAGGATGGAAAAAACTCACGCCCCGCCCGCGTCCGCATTCGCCCAGCCGCACACGCACAGCGCGCACACACACAGCCGCTCACACACACAGCCGCGCACACACACAGCCGCGCACACACACAGCCGCGCACACACACAGCCGCGCACACACACAGCCGCGCACACACACAGCCGCGCACACACACAGCCGCGCACACACACAGCCGCGCACACACAGCCGCGCACACACACAGCCGCGCACACACACAGCCGCGAGCTGTCATTCGTGTAAATCGGTGGGAATGGCGATTCTTTACGTTAGTCATATTATGTCTATATTGTTTGGTTCAGTTCTAATATAATTAAAACGTAAACAAATAGATGAAATACAACCAAACTAATGTGTGATCTGTCCATCGTATTTCTTTATCCACGGTAAAGATTTATTCCACGGTAATTTATAACTAGGTGTTGCCCGCGACTTCGTGCGCGCAAAAGGAAATCCCGCGCGTACCGTACGCACGATAAAAAGGCTATGTCCTTCCCAGTGGTCTACTCTATATCTGTGCCAAATTTCATTAAAATCGGTCCAGTAGTTTCGGAGCCTATTCAATGCAAACAATTATACAAACAAACAAATTTTTCCTTAATTAATATTAACTATAATAAGTGACATTTAAATTAGTAACATTATAGTGTATTATTGCCTTTTGTTTACGATCACATTAAATTATACCAGAACAATCAACAAGGGATAAAATTTATGACAATTCAGTAATTACTCATATTTGCACTGTATTTAACACGTTTAAATCATCAGTTTACGAACTTTTGAACTATAAACGATACCCTATCGACGGAGTTCCTTGTTTGGACGTAAAATGTAATGATTTAGTTCGTTGAGTTGTAAGGACGGCAGATAAACCTTGCGGGAGACGATCTTCTATCTGGCGCCCGTTAGCTCGTGGGCACCGTACATAAAAAACGGCTAAATATTTTTGTTATTCTTTTTGCGTTTTGTCTACACGAGAATAGACACACTGACAGATATATAAACAAAATGACAGTTTTCCTTTGTCAATCTCCCATCAACGACGACCTCGGTGGCTCAGTGGTTAGCGCGTTGGCATTCAAGCCGGAGGTCGTCTATCAGTTTCTATAACTCCATTCCTATCGGCTTCACTTACCACTTGCCTTTTGAAGACCCTCATCCGAATCCCTATCTCTTATACAGGCTGGGGCTTCCCTATGAAGGAGGACCGTTGCTGCTCACGTCTACCAGTCAGTCAACTTCCCGTTGTCTGGTACCTGTAACACAAGTCCCTCGGATACTCAGCACAGAGCCAGATTGACGCGGTGTGAGGAATCCATAAATATTATATTATTATTATTTTGACTATTCTTACGTAGAAAGAGACAATTTCTATTTTCAACGGCGGTTAAGCTAAGCGTGTTAAGCGCGTATAAGCGTTAATTATTTAGTACCTAATTTACACAAAATATAACCTTCAATTTCTCCGAAAAATTTTACCGGTCCTTTATTAACCTTAAAGCGAATGCGAATTCAAGATTAGACAGCAGTAAAACTTTAACGGCCGTTTTGATCCCACCGAAATCTGGAGCAGTAAAACACTTATCGCTTTTTGTTATTTATCAATTGTTTTTATTGATCGTAAAATAAGGGCACTTAGAATGGGATTAGATTTTTGTTTAATTGGAAAAGAAATTGATCGTGTGAATTTTGGCGCCCTACTTGAGATCCTTTTGAGCATTTCAAACGGTACTTAAGAGGCTTTTAAGTCACTAGCTATCACAGCCTCTGATTAATAATAATAGCTCCGATCACCGATTACGGTGACGGTGGCCGGATTCATTGATACCAGGCCAGCTAAGCAGGAGTTATTCCTTATATTCCTTTACTCTTGAAACCCAGCGGGATGGTCAGACCGACACGACTGGCGAGAGATCAGGTGCAGGACCAACTTTTTACATGCCCATCCGACGCATGAATCATCTTTCTTGTCAGGCAATCAGGTGATCAGCCGGCATTGTCCTAACCAAACTTGGAAACAATATTTTTTGTTGTTCCAATGCGGGAACCGAACCCACGACCTCCGGGAGCCAAGCTCTAAATCACTGGACCACGGAGGCTGCTTAGTAGAAATACAACTACAGCATGTGATTTGAGAGTCTTTGAATTTACTAAGTTTTTTGGAGCAATTGCGCGAGACTTCGCCTGCATTAATATGCATAATAATGTATTTAGTGCAAAACTAAAGATAGGCTATGACATACATTTGACAGATCAAATCTTCATACAATAAATAGTTACGCCATCTTGGTTTTCACCATACTTCAAATGTCAGCCATCTTGTTTTCGCCATACTTCAAATGTCAATACACTTTTTATTTATTATTTATATATGGCATCGGCTTATAACCATTTGCCAGTGTCAAGTTAAATGGCGGGAAATAGAACTTTCGTTTCAATTTTCAACACCGTATTCCTAAATCATTAAGTCTAAAGTCTAGTCAAAGTCCAAATAAATAGTCAGTGCAGTCCATGAGTCATGTCAGTCGATTCAGTAAAGTGGTAGAAGCTTTACTGAAAGTTCCTAGAGAGTTTTGGAGGGAAACTCAAAATAGCACGTTTTTAGAAGTTGTACCACTTGCCCACACTTGTGCACGTTAACGAATATTAATTAATGGTTAATATTCTACCAATATTACACATTACGAACCGAAATAACACAAATTTATGAAATAAATGCGAAATCCAATTCGTCACCCATTGAATTCCCCGGCAAAACTCTCGTCAATACACTTTTTGCATCAACATGCCTCGACTATAATATATACGTCTATGATTTAGTGAATACTTCATCAATATTTTTCTGGAATTACTAGTCACCTAGTGTCTACTGTTGGAAGACGTTTATAAAAAGAATTCAAAACATTATGTTACTTAATTATGTTGTTGTAATTGTTGTTAGATGAAAAGATTACTTCCAAGTTCAATCCCTAGATTTCTATCCTCGTCCTTATTTTTGGTTAGTAAAACAAAGTTTCAACAAGAAAAGGGGGTGGAAAATAATGGGGTTGAAATCTAAAATTAACTTATTTTTATTTCTAAGCGTTTAGAGGCAACACATTTTACTATTCCCCGTTTTATTTCTGACTTTTTTTGTCATTACAATTTGGCTTTGCGGAGGGAAGCTGGAACACTTCCTACTCCTCATACAATCTTCTGATTCATTTCGTTGCGGGTCCCAACACTGATCTAGCATGTGGTTGGTTACCACTGTCGATCCTGGCTACACAGGGGTTGCAGTGGTGGGTACGTGTGGTGGGCCAATTATCCGGGTAAAAAAGAAGAAATTTTACTAGCTGTATTTAGAGAGCATATCTACATAAAATGTAAATCATTTTCGACGTTAATCTACAAAGTTAATAAGTAGATATACCTAAATGATCTGTCGAATCCTCGAATATTCTGGATGTATTTTTTCACTTAACGTTCAACATGATTACTTACTTATCCTACAGTCCTTTTTTTGTACACACACTTTCGCAAATACCTTTTTAGGGTTCCATACCCAAAGGGTAAAAACCAGATCCTATTACTAAGACTCCGCTGTCCGTCTGTCTGACTGTCTGTCACCAGGCTATACCTTGATAGCTTGACAGTTGAAATTTTTACAGATAAAGCATGCTAAATGCGAGCGAGCGGAGCGAGCGAACAAATTATTTTTCCTATTGTACAAGTTTCAAATTACTTTTGAGTTAAAAGACTGTGAACATTATGTTTTAAAAGAAAACATACCGTATGTCAAGCAACGAATGTTTGAAGCAAGCGATAAATTTTTTTGCGTATTAAAGCTAGAAAGAAAATCCTATCTGAAATTCTGTGCACTTGAAAAAAACTATTAAAATGTAGATACAGCACGACCACGACCTCAATGTCTTGCGGCAATCGCCTTTTTTCATCTGTCCGTAATTTCCATTTTTTTGGAGAGTTTGTAGCATTATTTTCCTTTTTAATTTAAATGTCAATAAAAGTAAAATTTGTCCAGTAAATAGTTAGCGCTTAGCGAAACCCGACAAGTTTTGGCCCTAGGCCCTGCAAATACGCCGCTGCGAGGGCCGAGGGCCGCACCATTCGCGGCTGGGGGCCGCTGTTTGACGACCACAGCTATAATTGGTACGAAATAAATCAAGTTATAAGGTGCCGCCGTGTCTGCAGTCTGAATCTTAATGGAGTTTATCTCGTCACCTGATGCGATTTCGGTCATCGCTAATGTATTTATCATCCCTAACTATATGCAAAGAATTTTAAGGCGAAACGCATTTGACTTAGTAATATCGACCTAAATATATTATAATATTAAATCAGAATTTTGCAGGACCAAAGCTCTGTTTTCCTAGGATAGCGGTCGTAATACAGCGGTGAATGAAAGTTTTATCGAATCTTAATCTTTCTTAAATCCTTAATTAATATTTTTATATAATTTTTAATTTACTTCTGCGTTGTGATTGGTTGGATTAAAAATGTTTTATTGTAAATAAGTCTCCTTGTCTTTTTTAGTCGGCAATAAAAGTACTGACCGTTTAATTTTCATTTAAACATTTGACAGATACATTCCCGTGTTCAACATGTACTATACATCCAACGTATAGTTTTATGATTACTGTAGCGAATTAAAAACTAAAGCTTCTGTCTTATCACTAAGTATATTTCCACTGAACAACTTAAGTCTTGGCGAACCGAATTTCGTAATAATCAACATATCAACGGCTATGTTAATGTGGATACGTGCCGCAGAAAGTGAATTCTCTGGAAAAGTAAAATGCGGTATGCTGAGTATCCGGCTAAGTAAGATGCTCGGTCATGTGCCGCAAAGATTATTCTCTGACTAAGGCTACGTTCCCACGAGCATTTTTCAGTTGTCGCGACAGAAAAAAAAACTGTAAACAGAACTCTGCGCTAACACAATAGAGCTGAAAATCGAAATGTCAAATGTCATATTTGATATCTGTACACTAAAAAACGCCTGGGAACGTAGCATAAGGCCTGTTACAATCGCCAAATAAGTGTCGAGTAGCTCATGCGGGTGTTTTCTCGCTACTTATTTTATACTGAGCGATAGAGGCAAAACATCCATATAAGCTATCTGACACTTCTCAGTAGATTGTGTAACAGGCCCTAAGTAAGATAGTATGCTTATGTAGATCTCATGGTGCCGCAGAGGGAGAATTCTCCTATTGACTAAACTAATGCTTGGCCATGCCAAAGAACACCTGTGGCACGGACTATATGATCCGAAATCCAGAAGGTCTCTGCGCTAACAATAACTGAAAATCGAAGTGTCGAACTATCATAATACTCGTATATGACATTGACATTTGACTAGACACTCGTGTGTTCGACTTTGGCGGGCCCGCCTGATTGCGGATCATATATTAATTCAAAGTTAAATCAAAGTAATAAATTAATATTGAATGCTTAATCTTATGATGAATGTCCTTTAAAAAAGAAATGACATGTACAGAGTACACGTAGCAGAAGTGAAGAAACATCATTCATCATTTAAAATCCAAAAATACTCTCATCGTGCCTGAAGAACAATTAATTTAAAAAAAATGTTTGACTTCAAAAATTATAAAAGAAAAAGAAATAAAAATATTTCGTCTGACCGAGATTCGAACCCGAGACCAATTGGTCAAAAATCCACGTGCCAGCGCAGTTAGCGCTACGCGTATCTGACATTAGAATTCTAAATTACTCATATCTTATTTGTATTACACGACAAAAGAAAAAACATGAAAAAACAACATGGCGTGTAACGTAAAAATGTGACTTAGAAATAAAGATGGCGCGTAACAGAAAAACGTTACAATTTTTTTACATTGCTATAAAATTTCTTCCATGCGTCGATAAAGTAGTTTCACTTCAAAAATAAAAAATAATAATAATATCAAAGAATACTTGGTCCAAGTGACCTGACTATACAAATAGCGGCTAGCAATTATCAAGCGTTTCCTTTGGAAACTAGTAAACTTTGAAGTGTGTGAGCCGATATCCGTGCACACTCGACTCGACTCGTCCAAGTGTAGTTAGATCTTCGCAACGCGGCTTTAGACATGTCCACATTCTGCCCATCTCACCTTAACCCGTTATCGGCAAAGCCACCGCTTACCTGAGTGACCTGTGATAGCGGAGACACCAGATACAGAAATTAAACAAGATTTACCACCGCGGCGTCCACTTAGATGCATGTGCATGCAGCACATGTGTTCAATAATAATTCAATTTGGGCGTTGTACCACGCCAAGTACAAAACGCCAAGTATCCAGTAGACAGGGAACACAGTAAACTTACAGGTAACTACTTACACTAAGTACTACATATTACACAAACAAAAACAAGAAAAGCAAAATATGACATTGCACATACAAAATTAGTTCATCTACATAAAATAGAGGTCGCTCTGTGGTCGAAATTCGCCCATAATAATTGATTTAATTTTTATGATTGAACTTTATAAAGGTTATGACTTATTTTATCTCATAGATGGAAGAAATAAAAAAAATAAAATGTTAGGACTTGGGACACGATGACGTAATCGTGTAACAGAATTGTATCCATCAAACGCACGGTAGTGTGTGTTAACAATCTGAGGTAGTGTGTGTTGTTATTAATTTTACAGTGTTTCTAAGAATTATTTAAAAAAAAAACATGAGATTTCTACACATAAACTTTTGCTGTGTCAAATATGATACTACATATTCTTGGTGTTGTTCCAGTTAAAAAAAAATAGCCGTTTCATGCAAAAGTAGAAATTCATTTGTAGAAAACAGCTGATTTTTTTTTCAAGTAGGAAAGTTGATCCCAAAGTAAAAGTTTCTTATATTCAAGAGTATATTCACTCCTCAAAGTTTGGACACTGACTGGAAAAACATCCTGTATAATAAATACTACATATATAATAATATGTGTGTGACGCTTTATTCTATGTTGCTCTTTTAATTATTTCATCCACTTAAATATATCTATGACTTATGTAGGTAAAAGCTTGTAATTTGTAGGTTACCACTCCCATGACAGACGACAGACAGCTTTAAAGGAATGATGTCAGAAAGAGAAGACAAACGAAAGATAAATGCGATGATTTGACAACCACAACCGTTTCAAATTCGGTTAAAAATATTCTTCCTACTTTAATCTAATGTTTACAACCAAAAAGTCCCATAAACAGTAGCACAAAAGAGCATTCAAAATACTATTAACTTATAATCAACCCACGAAATAACAATTGAAAAGTTTTGGGTGGTCACGAACAAGCATACATCACTACATCCTTACTTTATGAGACAGTAATAACATAATTTAGTTTTTATAATCGATATTATAAAATAGATAATAGGCGAAAGATTTGTATGGATGTCTCTTATATTATTATTGTCTACAAAGTATTTTAAATTTTGACCTCTGTGATTCAGTGGCTAGCGCGTTGGCGCTCGAGCCGGAGGTTGCGGGTTCGATTCCCGCCAGGGAACAATAAAAGTTTTCTGTGGTCATGGGTCATGGGTGTGTATTAAATATGTGTATTATATAATAAAAATCTTAAATATATGTATATTATAAAAGTATTAAATATATTTCCTTTGTCTGGTACCCGTAATACAAGTTCTTCGAGAACTTACCACGGGACCAGGTTGACGGGGTGTGAAGCGTCCATAGATATATTATTATAATAGACTCTGAACTAAGGTACCCTGTATACATTAAGTGCTTATTCCACTTTACTAAATTCAGACGTCCTAATTAGGACCCAAAAAAGAAAGATAATTAAAATTTTGTCAGTCAGTCAAAATTTCATACAAATAGATTGGAGCCGTTTCGGAGATCGGTAACAAACAGTATGCACGAGAATTTTGTATTATATGTTTAAGACACTTCAGAGTCCTTAGTCAAGATGCATTCGATAATTTCGACAGCGAAGTTCGTAATCAAAAATGTATGGGATTTGACATGAGTCATATGCTAAGTGACATGTTGCTTGCGATGCCTTATGTCAAATCCCTCAGTTTTGAAACAGAAAAAAAATGATCAAAATTGGTCCATCCGTTTGGGAGCTACGATGCCACGGACAGACACATCACCTCTGTTTTCGTCGTAGCTTAATAAGAGTGTATAGTAGCTACTTTATATGCAAATATGATATTAAGCTAATTTGTCAAATCCAATAGTTTGTGTATCCATTTATAAAGCTAATGGTTATTGGAATAGTTGCAGAGGGGCTGATAACAAATTGTATTAATCTTTAAATAAAAATCCTTACTCTGTTCCTAGTTAGAGTAATCTAAGGATAGGACTATACTGTCCGGAATGCGGAAGGTTGGAGAAAATTCAGAGCATTGAAAAAAGAACTCTGCGCTAATAACAATAGAGTTAAAAATCGAACACACAAGTGTCGAGTTGTCGATTTGACGTGACTCTTGTGTTCGATTTTAAGCTGTATTGTATTACGGTAGAGTTCTATCTTCAGTGCTCTGTATTCCGGACAATATAGTCCCGACCTAAAGCTCAATACGGGCTGTATCGACACCAATCTAAGAGGTCCCATATACGGTCCGCTTTTCCTTCAGTTCGGCCTGAACGGATGCAAGATCGTATCGTCTGTGTGCAATTTCGAAATCGCATCAGTCAGCCGGATGGACTGAAGCGATTCGTTTCAGTGTTGCCAGCGTCGCGAAGATTTCTACTAAAAACTACTAAAATAATAATGAAAACTATAAAAAGCTACTAAACTTAGGAATCCGTAAAGCCCCCAAACATCCACGGCATTTTAGGTTTTGTTATATTCAAAAAATATTGAATTTTAATATAAGTTTTACCGTTAAATTAAAATATACTAGGAAATATTACGTATATTACTACTATTATACTCTTTCCTACTAAAACACTACTAACAACTAAATTCATACTAAGGAGAGAATAAAATACTTATTTTAGTACTAAAACTGTAAAATAAGTTGGCAACATTAATTCTGGACGGTACGGATGGACTGAACGGACCATGTGTGGACAAATCGCTTCAGTTCTCGCCAGAGCCGCGGCCGTGCGGGCGTGTATCGTGCACAAGCGTAGTGAGTTTTCGAGGTGTTTAATTATTAAACACGACCGCAACTCGCGGCAAACCAGAACGAACTAATGCGATTTTGCCGTGTGTGTGCTTGAATCCGTTGAGGCCGAACTGACGTCAGCTGGGTCGGATGCGATATTTTCCGTGTATGTGCTCGAATCCGTTCAGAATCCGTTCCGAACTGACGTCAGTTCTAACTGAAACGATCGGCCTCTCGTCTGTGGAGACGAGAGGCCGATCTCGTCCTTAAATGTCACATTCACCGCGCAATAAAGAAATGCAACGACACAATAATTTGGCCGATTTTTTTTTCTTGTTTACATTTAGATTACATTGAATCGAAACGGAGAATACCGCAAATTAGTGCAGTGAAAACCCTTTATAACGTCATTTATAACGGCAAACCGGGTATTACGAGGTATTTTTTTGTCATGGTACATAATAAACATTTTGATATCGGTTATAACGACATTCGGTAATTACCGTGCCACAACTGAATTTTTTTGCTTTCTTATTTTTTATAATTTCATAAATATATAAAATACATTACCCCCATTGTTTAATAGCGATATTAGTATGTAGTGTAATATTATTCTACACTCAGTGGTCGATAACTCCTGCACACATCACATGACTGAGCCTTTAGTCAAGTTGCATTCGATAATATCGACGGCGAAGTTCGAAATCAAAAATGTATGGGATTTGACACGAGCCATCGCTAAGTGACATGTAGCGACATGTAATGCCTTATGTCAAATTCCATACATTTTGTTTTCGAACTTCGCCGTCGAAATTATCGAATGCGACTTGACTAAAGGCCCTGTACGTGTAAGTTGGTTCGTCGGTAACCTCACTAAAAGATAACGCAACAGCTATTTCACGCCGTTTTAAGCCGTGGTCATTATCTGGCCAGTTCGTGCCGAAGCATAAACCGTAGTGTTACCCACCGATATCTATATCTATCTCTCTTTTTGTCTCTTATTTAAACAATATCTTGGCATTTTGCTCGGTAAACTAGTAGGTACAGCTGATAATAATATTCAATTATGCGGTCAAGTGCCCGCGCCAAGTTCAACAACACTACGAAAAACGAGCAAATTCCTTAGTTTCCTGCTTTTCTTACATAAATGATTAATAAGTACAATTTTTATAAAAGACTATAACCCGACTACGTGAATTATATAGCCTATGTCACCTGGGCTATTATTACGAATATATTGACACCTAATTCATTTAAATCGGATCAGTAGTTTAGGCGCTGCGGTGCAGGTGGAACAAACATACATACATAGACAGCCAAAATCATTACTCTTCCTTTTGGCTTCGCTGTAGTCGGGAAAAGGAGTCATTCTATTCAATTTCATTCGCCTTAAATTTATTTGTTAAGTTATGCCAAAATTGACTAATGACGTATGCCGTGTTCACGGTCAACAATGAAAGAAGCAATTTTGACATATATACTGATGATTCACTGCAACCTTAACGCGAATCACTACATAGTATAAAGCAAAGTCGCTTTTTTGTCTGTCCCTATGTATGCTTAGATCCTTAAAACTACGCAACGGATTTTGATGCGGGTTGTTTAAAATAGATAAAGTGATTCAGAAGGAAGGTTTTTGTATATAACATGCATAATATAGTAAGAGAAACACTGATAATTTTTGAGGTTTCTAATTTGATTTAAATCGTAAACACATTATGTATGGTATTTTCAAAAGCTATTTAGACAGATGATACGATACATTTGATCCTTAACAAATGAAATACGTTACTCACTTTAAGCATTTTATACACATTATAGTGGCCTTTTGAGCCATACCGTTTAAATTAATATCTTATATTTAGAAGATAAATATATTATGTACCTATATCAAGCGGTCTCGCACGTCGCGTCGATGTGATAGGTTTTTACCCATTGGGTGCGAAACCCTAAAAACATTTTCAACATTGTATACCGAAGTATATTGCAGTGACTAGAGTTTTTTGCTGAAGAAGTTTTTCTCCAAGAAGGCAAAAGCTAGAAGACTGTAATTCTAAATTCAAATGCACATTTCTGCAGCGAGCAAAGAACTCGTATTCGGCATTCGAACTTCAAAATTTAAAATCGCGTGTGGTCGCCATTATTTTCAACGCTGTGATTATAGAAGATGAAGATATCAATTTTTGAAGTAGAAAATTGGCGGACTCTCGCTCCTTATTTACATTTCGCGATGTTTTCGCGATTAAATCGCCCAAAAATTACTTTAATGTCTGCGAAATTATCTTTAAGTGGTACCACTGTGTTGTTTAAATTGGGGTTTTATTTGTTTAAGCTGATGCGAATGATCCTTTTCGAATATTTTAAATCCTTTTAAGTATCGAATTAAGTTATCTGGTTTTTATAATACCACTTTAACTACTGTGAGCACAGATTAAAGATAGAGGAACAGATAAACAGCTACATAGTTAGCTATCGATTTGATTGCACTACTACAAGCATACGGTGTGTCCACGATTGTGTAGAAAAATTGTGGGCCGTTGAATGGGACGTCAAATTTTTCAAATTTGGAGCGATTTGGTTCGTTCTATGAAAGCTGTTCCTCTACACGTACTTGGATATATATTTTCTACTCTGTGCTAAGAGCCTGTTCCACGATCTACTGATAAGTGTCAGATAGCTTATTTGCATGTTTTGTCTCTGTCGCTCGATATAAAGTAAGCAGCGACAAAACTTCCGAATAAGCTATCCGACACTTATTAGTTGTTGTTTGTTAAACAGGCCCTTACATCCTATAAGACAATGGGACGTATGTGTGCGTATTTTACTATATACTATACTATATGATCCGGAATCCGGAAGGCCGGTGAAAATTCAAAGTATTGAAAATAGAACTCGGCGCTATTACAATAGAGCTGAAAATCGAACATACAAGTGTCGAGTCAAAACTCCAATCTCAGTGTCATAGATGACAGCCCGAAACTCGACACTTCCATTTTCAACTCTATTGTATTAGCGCTGAGTTCTATGTTCAATGCTCTGAATTTTCCCCGGTCTAGCGGATTCCGGACAATATAGTACCAGCATAACGACGACCAATCTGTCTTGTGTCAAAATATTGTATTGAATAAATATAACTCAAGAATGTTCATTCAAAATGACAATTTGTTTACAATTCGGCCCCAATAATTGGGCCAATTGTAAAACCTAATAATATGTAAACCTGAAATGCCTAGTTCACAATATTGGTCTTTATTTCTTGTGGGATAAAATTGAAAACACGTAGCAGTTGCTGCGTTGACCTATGACATCAATTCATTGAATGTTGCAACTGATTGATAGTGTTATCAGCTTATCGGTTTTGATGCAATACCTATGAGTTGCACCCGCGACTTCATTCGCGAAAAAAACCGTATATCGCACGAGAACCGTACATTATGCCACAATAAAACGTAGCCTACGTCCCTCCCCAAGGTCTAATCTTTTCCTTGAAGCCCAATTTTCGTAATTAACTGAATTATAATCGAATCGTCTTGATATTTTAAACTGATTTCTTGGGCAAACTCCACCGTCAATCCGTCAAAACGGGTTTGACGTTGTTTTGACGTTTATGAGAATACCATTTTGCAGTTTTAACATATCTGGACTGGATCGTACCTAACTGTATTATTGAAGGATTTACTTAGCAGAATCGACTTTTTACTCAACAAAAAATTTTAATGTAATCCTTTCAGTCATTGTTCAATAGTTACGCGATAGTTAATGCGATCATTCACAATGTTAGCTGTAAGGAAATAAAAATTACTTTACATTAGTTATTGTTTTTCTAACTTACACATAATAATAATTTTCTAATCCCCTTACGTATAAAAAATATTTATACAGGGTATAAGCTAAACAATGTTTTGTCCTTGTCTGTCAAGCGACTTTTCCAACGTATAAAACAAGGACGAAACATCGTATAGCAAGCACATCTATTGTGTAAATATTTTTATTAGTAAGGTAAGTAAATATTTTTATTACCCAATATTGTAAAGATGAACGTTTTGATACTTCGTTTGTTTACATTAAATATACTCCGAAACTACTGGACCGATTTTGATGAAATTCTCCACAGATATAGAGTAAACTACGGAGATACTTTTTATGACTGAAAAATGCACAGTTCCCGCGGTATTTGGTATTGCTTGCACGATTCGCGGGCAACGTGCAGTTCCACTTTATGAATATTTTCTAACAAGTTTGTGGTATTTGAGCGAATTCCTAAGCTTTGGGTGTCTGGCCGCCTAGGGCTTCATCTGATACTTATAAGGTTACAGTGTAGGTAGGTACATGCGAGTTTTTAAGGAATACTTTTAGGGTTCCGTAGCACTCAAGGAACCGTTATCTGAATGCTGAATCACTCAGGCTGGGACTATGTGATCCGGAATCCGGCGGGCCCGCTAAAATGTCTGAATTTTCACTGACACAAAAATCACTGAAAATAGAACTCTGCGCTAGTACAATAGAGCTGAAAATCGAATACACAAGTATCGAGTCAAATGTCAGGGTCATAAATAAAACCTCGTCACTCTACACTTAGATTTTCAACTGTATTGTATTAGCGCAGAGTTCCATTTTGAGTGGTCTAAATTTTCCCCGGCCTTAGGGAATCCGGACAATATAGTTCCAGCCTCAGATCCTGAGTTTGCCAGATCGGTCTGATACTTTCATAAAACTTCGTGAAAAAATGAAGTACGTGTGTTCCCAGGCTTAGACCCCATTTTTTTCCCGACTACGGCGAAGCCAAAAGGAAGGGATTGTAAACCAGTACATTCCATGCATATTACACAATTCTTATTCTAATAACACTTCATTTTATTTAAATATTATGTTACACTTATTTCGTAAGCTGTGATGTTAAATTGTCTATGGAAATGTTTTTTTAACAATGGCCGCTCCGAGCGACCTGACCCGCATTACCATAGAGTATAGACAACACGTATTTACTTATTTTAATTTTAAATGACATTATTGAAACAAATATGTATTAAGATGGGGCGGTGAGTTTTGCCGGGGAGTTCAATGGGTGACGTTGTGGAATTCGTATTTCTTCGGAAAATTGTGTTATTTCGGTTCTTAATATGTAATATTGGTAGAATATTAACCATTAAATATTCGTTAACGTGCACAAGTGTGGGCAAGTGGTACAACTTCTAAAAACGTGCTATTTTGTGTTGCCCGCCAAAACTCTCTAGGAACTTTCAGTAAAGCTTCTACCACTATACTGAATCGACTGACATGACTCATGGACTGTACTGACTATAATTGGCTTCTTTTCTTTTGTCTTTGACTAGACTTTAGACTTGACGATATAGAAATACGGTGTTGAAAATTGAAACGAAAGTTCTATTTCCCGCCTTTTAAACTTGACACTGGCAAATGGTTATAAGCCGATGCCACATACATTAGTATACCTGGGCTGATTGATAACTGGCCGAAACGACGAACTTAAAAAAAATATACGCAAAAAAGGAATATTACATTATATTCTGGCATCTTTTTGAAAATAGAACGCTAAATTTGAATTTAATCGAACTGATGGAATTTGTTTGAGAGGACGTAGAACTTTCTCTGTCGTCAATTTTCTTAACAATGGAAAGAAACGAAATTCGTGCGGTGATAAAGTTTTACGTTTTAAAAGAGAAAACAGCAACCCAGATTAAAACAAAGCTAGACAGTGTTTTAGGTAATTCTGATCCTGCATTGAGTACAATTCACACCTGGGTAACTGATTTTAAACGTGGAAGACAGAGCTGCGAAGACGCCCACAGGTTTAGCCGTCCAAATGAAGTCACGAATCCGGACATGATCAAAAAAATTCACAACTGAATGATCGGCGCTTAAAGTTGCGAGAGATAACAGAGATGGTGAGCATTTCATCTGAACGCGTTTTTAATATTTTGCACCAACATTTGGAATGAAAAAGCTTTGCGCGCGATGGGTGCCGCGTTTGCTCACTGTAGACCAAAAGCAACGTCGAGTGGACGATTCATCGGAGTGGTTGGCGCTGTTTAACCGAGATCCTAATGAGTTTTTGCGGCGTTATGTAACAGTCGATGAAACCTGGATACATCATTATACTCCCGAGACAAAAGAACAATCTAAGCAGTGAACTGAGAGCGGAAAACCTGCGCCGAAGAAAGCAAAAACGGTTTTGTCGGCCGGCAAAGTGATGGCGACTGTTTTTTGGGATGCTCGAGGGATTATTTTAGTGGATTATCTGCAAAAAGGAAAAACAATAAATGGAGAGTACTACGCAAGCTTGCTGCAAAAATTAAGTGAAGAAATCCAGAAGAAACGACCACATTTGGCCAAGAAAAAAATTTTGTTCCACCATGACATGCGTTGTCATGGTCTGCACACACGTCAATGGTTGCAGTCGCCAAACTCCATGAATTGCGGTTCGAATTGCTACCGCATCCACCCTATTCCCCGGTTCTGGCCCCGTGCGACTTCCACTTATTCCCAAACCTGAAGAAAGGGTTAGGTGGCCAGAGATTTTCATCAAATGAAGAAGTCATTGTTGCCGTGGAGTAGTATTTTGAGGGGTTGGAGAAAACATTTTATCAAACTGGTGTAACGGCATTGGAGAAGCGCTGGACTCAATGCATCGAGGTAGAAGGAAACTACGTTGAGAAATAAATTTATTTTAAATATATTTTTGAAGTTTTTCTTTGTCGTTTCGGAAACTTATCAATCAGCCCTCGTATGCCATATACGTTAGCTTTTACCGCCCATCTTTTTTTTATTTTATTTATATAAATTAAAAAAAAAGGTGGGCGGTAAAAGCTAACCATGCGGTGATTCGTCTGCTTGTTTCATGGCTTCCATTAAAAAGAGCCGTCAAATGTGAAACATCAAAATAATTTTGAATAAATGAGCGTGGCGTCGCGTTATTCGTCATGCTAAGCTAACAGATGTACTGACTTGCCATATCAGAAATACATCTAAAAAATAATCTAGGTAATTAAGTATACATTTAAAAGACAGGAATAAAAATTAACTAATAACATTATAATGCCACATCAGAAATACATCTAATATAAAATCTAAAAAAATAATCTAGGTAATTAAGTATACATTTAAAAGACAGGAATAAAAATTAACTAATAACATTATAATGTACACTTTATTTGTCGCAGTCCCCTGTCTTACGAGGGCGGCACTGAATATTTCGGGAATTAAGGAAGTGACACAACATTACTATTTAAAAATGTATTTATTGCTTTTCGAAGTATTCTCCGCGAAATTTGACACATTTTTCCATACGATGGAACCAATCATTGAAGCAACCATTCCATTCGGAAGTTGGGGTCTCCAAAATGGCCGTTTTGTAGGCGTCCACAGCTTCTTCAGGTGATGAAAATCTCTGACCACGCAATTTATTCTTTATTTTAGGGAAAGTATAGAAATCATTAGGGCTTAGGTCGGGGCTGTACGGCGGATGGTCTAATAATTCTATGATTTCTTGCTCTAAAAACTCATTTGTTCTGTGCGCGGTGTGAGAACTCGCATTGTCGTGATGGAGGATGATGCGGCGGTTGCAGTTCTCTTTACGGAGTTCAGAAACGACCTGTGGCAAACAAATGTTAGCATACCATTCTGCATTAACCGTTCTTTGTCCCTCAAGAGGAATAGTCGCAACATGGCCGGTTTTGGAGACAAACGTGGCCACCATTTTTTTTGCAACACTCCGTGAACGAACAATTTTTGTTGGCTTTAACTCATTTTCGAACACCCAAACTCGTGACTGGTTTTTTGTTTCGGGTTCTTACGCATATATCCAGGATTCGTCACCTGATACGATGTTGTATACAGCATTTGAGGATCCTGCGTGGAATCTTTCGAGAGTTCTGACGCACCAAGTAACGCGAGCCGCTTTTTGCTCTTCACAGAGCAAATGCGGTATCCATCGGGAAAACAACTTTTTTACACCTAATTGTTCATGCAAGATTATTTGTATTTGACTCATGCCAATGTCTAAAGTTGCCTGAATTTCGCGGTATGTCACATGTCGATCTTCCTCAATCAGTATACGCACAGCATCAACGTTTTCTTGGGTGATTGCAGTTTTTGGACGACCTTGACGGGGATCATCACTGAGCTTGAGCGTGGACGTGCCACGTAGAAATTCAGCAAACCAGCGATAAATTGTGGTTTTGGTTGGGGCTTCATCACCAAATGCAGAAATCATCCGGTCAACACACTGTTTTTGTGTTAAACCACTTCGAAAGTCATAATAAATCATCGCTCTAGAATTTTCTCGAGTCAATTCCATTTTCTCAACGACTAAACAAGTTTGACAAGACCTTGTGACAAGACCGAGAATCTTTTTTTAAATAAATAAACGGTATTCGATTTTTAAAACCAAGGAGTTTTAAATTAAAAAGATTTTAATATGACAGGAACAGTGGAAATATTCCATTCCCGATACTTTTAGTGCAGCCCTCGTATGTAAACAAAATCCAAATTCGCAATCAAGAGGACGCTCCACTTATAACATAATTACTAAAACCTACAAATATCAATGATATAACAGAATAGATATTTTGTATGTCTCAGTGATAAGAGCTGCCGAATCCGCGAGGTCGACGACCGCTTATCGCGCGATACGTGATTCGTAAAATTGAATGATAACATTAGCAACATTTGGCAAAATAAACAAATAATACGTACTGCCTACATAAAATTACATTGCGCTCTTTAAGGCGGTCATTAATTTCACAGAAACAAGTGATTTAAAGAAGAAGCCAAGACTTTGCCTAAATATCATCAATACATCAGCTGTCAGAGGTCAATGACCTTAACAGCGCCGTAAAGAGTGTAATGTAACTAATTTTATTTGGTATTATTTTTTTTTCGACATTTTTAATTATTTTTAAGCTGAAACGCCTTGACACAAGCAGTTAGTACCCAAAATACCCGTAATGAATTTGGTACATACGACCTTACATAGGTACCTATACCTAGCTTTTGCCCGCGGCTCCGTCCTCGTAAATACAGTATCCCACGGGAACGCCATTCTTTTTTTATATAAAAAGTAGCCTGTGTGTTAATGCAGAGCTTAAACTACTGCCATACCATATTTCATTAAAATCCGTTCAGTAATTTTTGCGTGAAAGAGTAACAAACATCCATTCGTCCGTACATCCATCCGTCCATCCTCACAAACTTTCACATTTCTAATAGTATTAGGATCATTTTATTCTGCGGAACCCTAAATATCACTATCAACCGGTGGAAATAGATATTATCGGTTTCGCTATCGAACCCTAAAAACCTAATTTAACGATATCGAAAGTGATTGATGGCTCATTTGTACGGGAATAAAATTTACACACCCATTTCTGTTTTTTTTTATTATTCGCTAAATGATTTTAGTGCTATGCCAACTAAAAACCCGCATCAAAATTTGCATAGGAATATACGTTTCGGAACTACGACGCGACTCGTCATAGATAATTCAAATTTAATAAAATTCCCTTTTTACGTCGTTGGCTTAAAATGGAAATAAGTAAAAATATATTATATACCTATGTAGTTTAATAAATAATTACTATATGAGTTTTATTAAGAATGTAGAAATTATTGATGTGCTGGGAATTTTTAGACCGTTATATTGTTCTAACAAATCCAGACTAGTTATAAATAGTGATGTTAATGTCAGTTCATCGCACTTGAAGGCCAGACGGTGGGCGGTGGTGAGATATTGATGATGAGGCCCACGGGGGGGTCCTGGAACTAGAAGTTTTGGAGGTCTAAAGTGTAATTCTTGGAAAAACTAATTAGAGAAAGACGGGGAGTCTCCATATAATGTTATTGGTGACTAGATGTTGCTCGCACGAAGTCGCGGGCAAAGGGAAATATCGCGAACATCGTACATTTTGCCGCAATAAAAAGTAGCTTATGTCCTTGCCCGTGGTCTATTTTATATCTGTGCCAAATTTTATCAACGTCGGTCCAGTAGTTTCGGAGCCTATTCATAGCAAACAAACAAACAAATCTTTACTCTTTATTATATTATTATATAGTATAGAAGAAAAAACTACATTATACCACTGATAAAAGAGGAACAGATAAACAGCTACATAGTTAGCTATCGATTTGATTGCACTACTACTAGCATGTGTGTGTGTCCACATCGTGGGACGTTGAAGGGGACGTCATAATTTTAAATTTCGATAGTTCTATGAAAGCTGTTCCCCTGTACGTAAGTGTAATAAAATATATTTTGTACTCTGTGATATACGTCTGCTCAGGTCCAGTGTAATATAAACGTAAACAAAAAACAATAGCTTTATATAAGGTTCTTCGGTAAAATGAATTACGGATATTTTGGGCATGTGATCTACCGCTTATAAGGCGCTGAGATCATTAACCTCACAGAAACAGCTGACTTTAAAGCGAAAGCAAATTCTTTACCTCAATAATATCAATTCAATCGGCTGTGTAAGTTCAATGACCTCCGTAGCACCGTAATAATGCACCGTAAAAAACAAACTATTAGGATTTTTGTTTTTGATTTTTTAAAATTATTTTCCTATCTAAACGTCTAATCTAAATCTAATCTGTGGGTTTTCTTTTATTATTTCACACAAAAACTACTGAAGGGATGTTGATAAAATTTGGTATTAGTAGTAGTTTAAGCTGGATTAACACATAGGCTACATTTTGTCAGGAAAAAAAACAGTATTCCCGTGGGATACTGTATTTACGCGGGCGAAACCCTTTCAGAGATTTAAACGAACACACAGACAAAAAGGCAATTTTTTTTTAAATAGATTTTTGATGTGAAGGTATATTCAAAGCATTTATTACAAAGCTGTAAATTTGAAGTTACAAATAGACACTTTAATTTTATTTATTTTTATAGATATAGATATTAGATATAATCTAATAAATGTATTAATTATATACCTACATGTATTATCATAACATATGTATAAAATTTGTATATGTGCATTGTGCATTATAAAAATGACAAACAATTTGATTTGATACGCCACCGCGATAAGAATTGCGATAAAATTTCCATGTGGATTTTTCTAATGTTTTTTTTTCCTTTTCAGGTAAGTTCGTATACTTTGTGCTACTGCTTATAAGTAAGTGCTTTTGAAATAAATAAAACAATAAGTTAGAGGACTAAAAAGTAATAATAAGCATCGATTTTTGTATGCTACGATTTAAAAATTAAATTTACTGTATTTCCTTGTGTTATTTGTGACATTTTTTGTTAAAACAATGATATACATAAACGCAGTATGTGTGTTTTTCAATTTTGTATTAACATCATACATTTTCAACGGCTGTGAAGTCACTCGTGCATATTTTTTGTATAGAGCGTTTTAATGCTCTGCTACGAGCAAAATACGAGCTGTATTTTGTCAACGGTTGATCGAAGATATGCCATTGAAAAGACAATATTTCCTGGCTTATTATGTTTTCTCGAAAAGCCAATAAAAAAATGATGCATGGTCCCCATTGTGAATACGAAATAATATTCATTTAGCATGTGTGGAGGGCATTATAGTCTTTTACGATTATTATTTACCTCAAGGCTTAAACACATGGCACATTTTATAACTCTCATACATATTTTTAAACGCATGATACATTTCTATCGACTATTCAAGGGCTATTTACATGTAACCAGGGAGATAATGTCCAACATATTTCTAAATTCTCATCCAATATTGCTTAGCAATAAAAGAACACTTCTAGATCTTGGGACGATGTTTACACGGAGTGCGACCGCAAATGTGACAGTTTTATTGTATCATGTTCTTATGCTGTTCCGCGGGAAATGATGCGAGAAACATCTTGCTGTGCATTTATATTGTGTAAATTGTGCTGTTTACACCTGTAGGTCGATTCTGCTAATTAAATCCTACTAGTTTTATAAATGGAAGGTTTGTGAGGATGGATGGATAGATGGATATTTTGGTATAGTAGTAGTTTAGGCTGTGGATTAAAACTGTGAAATACTGTACTTTTTATCCTGAAAAAGTACAGTATTCCCGTCGGATACTGTATTCACGCGGCCAAAATCTAGTCTCACAATAATACAGTTTCGATGCAGTCTCGATATATAATCGTAAAACAGCAAAATGTTATTCTTATAAACGTCATATCAATGTCAAACGCGTTTTGATTGGTTCAAACTCCAAAAACCCGTTTATGATATCAGGACGATTCATTTATAATTCATTGAAAGTAAATTGAAAGTCTGAGTTAAGTACGAGAATTGGGGTTCTGACTAGATGTTTCCTGCGACTTCGTACGCGCAAAAGAAAATCCCGCGAGAACCGTACGTTTTTCCGCGATAAAACGTAGTCCATGTCCTTCCCCGTGGTCCACTCTATATCCGTGCCAAATTTGATAAAAATCGGCCCAGTAGTTTCAATGCAAAGAAACAAATCTTTCAATTTGGTCTTTTTTACCCATAAACGATTTTCTGTCTGCAGGACGAGTGTAGTTGTCGCTTAACAAGTAACTAGAGAATCATTCGATGATCGTTAACGAATCGCATAAATCATTTTAGATAATAATTGCCATATGACATACAAGTAATTACAATGCCAATTCGCCAGTCTAGATAACGAGCCAAGGTTTTTTTAACCAATTGTTAAAGAGATACTATGTTTTTCTAAAGTTTTTTCACCTGTGTCTGGGATAAAGTACTTACATTATGTCCATTGAAATAGTAGGTAGGTACTTAAATTTTTTTCGGATAAATAATTTATCCTGGTCGAAATGATCATTCAGTATGGTATCAAAATCGTTTAAGCAGAAGTTCGAAAGCTCGATTCAAATAACCGAGGTATATAACATAATTCGGTAATAGTAGTTGCTATTGTTACTGAATTATGTATGTGTATGGTACAAGATAATAATCTTTTTGTTTTATTAAACTTCAGAATTTAGCTAAACTGATTATGATTAAAATGCAATGTGCAATTGATGATTGTAAAGTTATATTATTCGCCTATTTTGCTACGATTAAAATTTGTAAATTGCGCTTAGATGTCACAAAACGATTAAATTCTACCAAAATAACATGTCGTTGTGTTTCTTTATCGCGCGGTGAATAAGTGACATTGAAAATGGTAGAATTAAAAAAAAAACTTAGGCCTTTATACAGTATTCTCCGAGCGAAGTAGCCACTCTTGAAATACTGTAGTGCATGGGACAGTCGATTTTTTAAAATGTCGTATGGTTGCCCAAGCACTTACGGCATTCTCACAACACAGTGAGCCTAGTCCAGAGGAATGACTGGTCAATACGTCTGGGGCCAACCAGGAGCGGATTTCCTCACGATGTTTTCCTTCATTGTTAGAGCGTCCGTATAATGTACTTGAGATCTGAAAATGTCTCATTGGTACACGCCATAAATCGAACCTGCACTCTCTCGAGTGCGAATCAAACGGTCTACCCACTAGGCCACGGAGCTCTTAGGTAGAATTATAGCCGCACATATTGAGCTCAGATCGATTCTACTAATTAAATCCTGCAATAATACAGTTACGATCCATTTATGATATGTTAAAACTGCACCGTTTTGATTGGTCCAAACTCCAAAAATCAGTTTATGATATGTAGACGATTCATTTATAATTCAATACAAGTAAAATGAAAGATTTCGATGCCATTGAATCGGAAGTCGGAACGGAATAAAGCTGGGTTTCTCAAATTTTTGGCTCCACGAACCCCTGTTAAAGTACATGAGTAACCAATTAATTCCCCCCTCCCCTAGGAGTTCGCGTACCCCACTTTGAGTAACCCTGGAATAATGTTTAGTCTGGTTTCGCTATTACTACAGACTATTTAAAAAATATTTGTGCGAATATTTGGCGGGTGGCCAATAGTAATGTTTGTTTGTACGTCATAGATCAAGGTCAGCCTTTGAACCCTATATTCATAATATGCGCATGCGCATATATGTACACTAAAGATTCCCCTACATGTCGCGCAGCCATTTTCGTGTCTCCAAATTGCTTTTATGAATGAATTTTAAGCCGGCTTGATATGGTGCGATTAGTGGATCTTGCCATGGTAGGCAGTTAGAGGTTCCACCGTAACGCCTAAACTGATCCGATCTAAATCAATGCGCTGTCAATAGATTCCTAAGAATAGCCCGGATAACATAGGCTACATAATTTACAGCGCCACGTAGCGTCGCCAATCGTCGCAGTGTGAACTGATCCAAATACGAGTTGCATTTTAGGCTTCCGCTAAGACTCCACTCTCCGTCTGTTCGTCATCAGGTCCTTTAGTCAAGATGCATTCGATAATTTCGACGGCGAAGATCGAAAACAAAATGTACGGGATTTGACATGCGGCATCGCAAGCGACATGCCACTTGCCGATGACTTATGTCAAATCCCATACATTTTTGATTTCAAATTTCGCCGTCGAAATTGTCGAATTCATCGTGGCTAAAGGCCGAGGTTGTATGAGCCGTGATAACTAGAGTTAAAATGTTCACAGATGATGTATTTCCATTGCCTATCGCGATATAACAACAATACTAAAAACAGAATAGAATAAATATTAATAGTATAAGTGTTCAAACAATTAAGGATTTTCTTGCCGTTTAGTACGGAACTCTTCGTGGGCGAATCCGACTCACACTTGGCCGGTGTCTTTATGTTACGGAAGCTCGTAGCTCGACACTCTTGGCACATTTTTCACATATTTAGGTAATTATTAAAGTGGCGGCCGAGACGAAACCTATTACACTATTTGTGCTGTATTACTGAGTTATTTTACGACTTTTGTCTAGGACAGCGATCCTCAAACTATTTCCTCCTTTATCTAGGAAATTAATGAAAACATACTATAGTTCCAAATTGCTCAGACTCTACTTAAACCACTGAACTTTTGTATTCGTTGGAAAAAAGTTATTGTTGAGTACTACTACTAGTAACTACACTGCTTAGCATCAGTAGCATCTAGCTACCAGAATTTAATCTATAGTTAAAAAGTATTAATAGCTTTGTTTGTTTTAAAAATATATTTTTTAATAATTATCAATGCAATAGGACTACGGGTAGAAACTAGAACCCCATTAGTCAAAATTAATATTGTAGTAAAATATAGAAACGAGCCGCCCCGGCAATCTTCGTAGGTACCGCATTGGAATTAAATTTGTTGACGTACTGACTGCAGCGTCACCTACCGGGTCCAATTGCAAGTTGGACCGCATTCTCGAATCCACTTGAATACACACAAAAAATCATCAAAATCGGTCCAGCAGTTTAGGGAGCGTTCAAGTATTACGTAAAGCAATTAGGGGGGGAGAGGGGTTTTATATAACAGGAAACTGAGCTTCATTTTATACTGTGTAAAGATTATCAGTGATATTCTGTTGAAGTAAGATTACTTTTAGTAAAAATATGCTAAAAAAATAAAAAGAAGACTAGTTAGCCACAATATAAAATGAAGTCGCTCAGTTTCCTGTTTGCTTAGATCTTTTAAACTAAGCAACGTATTTTCATGCAGTTTTCAGCAATGGATAGAGTGATTTAAGAGGAAGCTTTGTATGTATAATACATCGCACCCGTGCGAAGCTGGAGTGGATCGCCAGTATAAAACAATAAAAAATTAAATTCCAATTTCGGTCAAAACATCACTCTAGAGGCGGATATCGCCATACTAAATAATAACACAAAAACAAACTGAGATAGGTTTGAAATCTGTTGATGGATGGAGACGATTTTTTGCATGGTCCTTTGGGCAGTTGTTTTAATTCAAAACGTAAACGCACAAAAATAGAAGGTGTTACAAATACACGCACAGAAGATTTTTATATTTTATAAAGATCAGTATGATCGAGAATTATAATATTTAATACTAAATAAATACCAAAAGTTTCAGCGCCGCTGCGTCAGTTTATAATAAATTGGGTTCAAAATGGTTCACCCAGCGGCCGGTCTGATGATTAACTCCATTTACACTTCCCAGAACGTACGTGACAATGGTCACTGCTTATCAATTACATGGACCGGAGCCTTAAATTAAACTATTTTTTAGAATATTGATTTCGTAATTTCGTATGCCTCCGCGAAAATTATTCAATGCAATCATAACTACTACTACGGATTTTATACCGTTCATTTTGATCTTAGTTTGTCCAACCGTGGCCACGGTGGCTGTAAGGTAGGTAGCTAGCTATATCAAATGAATATAAACCGCGATTAACCCTAAGGGTCAAGGGTCAATTCACACCGAAACGATACGCGATATGGCGCTGCATTTTTAATATAGCTATTCAAAATTGAACTTAACTCATTACACAAGATACTCGTTTCATTGTAAGAGTTCAAATGTCATGTTGCACCGCTCCACATAGTAGAAAATAGTATATAGGTACTAACGTACAGAGAAACAGCTTTTATAGAACGAACCAAATCGATCCAAATTTGAAAATTTTGACGTCCCCTTCAATGGCCAACGATTTTCCACACAATCGTAGATACACCGTTGTAGTAGTGCAATCAAATCGAAAGCTAACTATGTAGCTGTTTATCTGTTCGTCTTCAACATGCTACGCAAAATAGGAAAGTATCTAACTTGTAAAATTATGAAAGAATAGATTTAAAAAATCTGAAAATTATACTAATGTGTGCCTTGTCTCTCATTTCGTGAAAGCACTGAGATCTCCACAGTATCGGATTATCGGAACTCCTGCGGCCTACCGCGCTGTCAACGTGACAAATCAAGGGCTAGGAAATGTGTTGAATCGCATTCCTACTACTATAATTTACTCCTATTATAAATGCCAATGTTTGTGAGAATGGATGGATGGATGTTTGTTACTCTTTCACGCAAAAAATGCGTTTTTAAGCTGCTTTTATCCGTACATTTTCGATTTAAGTCCTAGTGATTGTGATTATATATTGCTAAGATATAAAAGTGGTAGGTGGAATAAATCGTCAACGATATCAGTCAGAGAACCTTCAGCTAACATTAATAATAATTGAAACAAATTTATAAAATCTAATTCACAAGCAGGTGGACGGTTGTCATAATTAGTTCGTATTTATCGTTATTATGATATCAAACTAACATATCATTGAGAAATTTGTGACTGCATATTGTCATTATATTACAAATAAATTATTAGAACACTGTACCTGCTTATGAATTAGATTCCCTGATAGTACAATAAAAAAGAATATTAAAACGGCGTCTCCACACCATTAGAACTATTAGGTGACACAATTGTCACGCTGGCGCCTCTCACTGGACCTATTAGCGTCTTGATTATTGTTTAACTGTGATTTACGACGACCTATTTGTAGACATCTGCTACACCAGGAGGCTTGCGTTATTGTTGTTTCAATTTTCTATCGGATCGAAATTAACTTTTATAGTAATATTAAACTCAAAACTTAAAAGGCTTTTTAGATATAAGATATTTTTTGTACCTAATTCGATCCTACAAGAGCTAAAGACACTGGCGATTTCATCGTGTAAGCCCAATTCTTCTTAAGAGTTTCTATATAATCTCGGTTCGGTTAACGCTCTGACTCATTCGCATGCTTGAGAATCGTGCGCGCGCGAGCGAGACAGCCTCAAAATACAAATGAGATTTAGCCAATAATATTTAGGTATGAGAATTGTCCCCCCGTGTAAAAGTATTTTAATTAACCCCTAATCCACTTCACTCCACTTCCACTTCGCTCCACATTTCCTAGGCGAATCGCGCTCTGGACCGTGGAAGTTCCGCTAAAATAGAGTTAAACATAACGCGAAAAGTGTTTTCGCAAGTCGCGCGCTATTCGCGGAAGTGTGCCGCTTGAAACTTAAAATTATTTTTAAACTCTCAGATATAGTTTTAGGGTAGGTACAAAAATAAATACCTCTGAGACTTTCAACTCTTCTGAAGCGCATCATCTTTTATCCTTTCGTTTGGTTCATTTTGGTTATTCTGAAAAAGGTTGAGTGTCATTTAACGTCAAGCAAAATGTCTAAGCCTCAATTTCACCAAAATATTGAAACGACGTTTAGCGCTGAGGTTCACTTTAAGATCTGTCTATCCTGTTCTAACATTAAATGAGATATATATATATGTCAAATCCGAGTGTAACGAAAAGCGCGTTTAAAGACTTTATATTACATCGAGCGACAGAGACAAAATATGAAAATAAGCTGTCACACTTTTTAGAAGATCGTGCAACAGTTGTGCAAAACATTATTGTAATTAAATCTTTATTGAAGGTCGCTGGAAGTTAATCCATAAGAGTCGGTAGTATACACTAATGCTTCCTTGACTATAATCCTGATTCGCTATGCTTGTCAGTAATTTGTTGCATATATATCATTAAGTATACTTCAATGAGCATGGAACTAGTAGGTATCAGCTATCAGCTTTATGGTTGCTGCTTGGGGAACGTACCTAATCCGCGTGACCATTTTTTACCATAATAAAACCACCACCCCCACCCCATTACCCCTCGGCGACCATTCGTAGTATATGCCAAGAACCCGCCTCCCTTTTTTGCGAACAGAAAGTAAAAAAAAAATTCTCATACTCTCCATATTTAAATTGACGCGCGAAAATTTCGTAAAAGAAATTGACTGCGTGACAAAAACCTAAACTAGTCTCCAAAACATGTTATGTCCCCTTATGCTGGCCATTCACGCTTACGCAAAGATTGTAGCGTGTATGGCACTTTCACTGCTTGTTAATCCCCCAATAGAATTTGCACCCTTAACCCTTTACCCTTTTGAACTCTAGAACATTTGAAGTAGCTATTTGCATGTTACCTAATAACTTTTAAACACTGATTTGTAATAAAGACATTGAAGTCGTTGGTCGTCTTTTTTACAGTACACTCGTCAATATAGTATAATCCCTGCTACTACTACAGTAATAGGATTACTGTGCGCCGTGCTCGAGCTTACGTCTAATTTGCATTTGGAGTGACATGTGTGCATACAACGCATCTACACAGTAGAGATAGATAATATAGTGAGCTATAAATTATATTGTAATCTTACATTAAAAAATAAAAAGTGAAAACATAATGCTAAATAAAATAGAACATGATGTGTATACAAGTGGCAGAAGTAAAACTTCATTCGTTATTTTAAAATCTAAAAACACTCATCACTTCGGAGAATAGTTGAAACATTAAAATTTGTACACCTAGCGCCATCTGTGTGTTGAACCGTATTTTAGAAAGTTAAGTTGTTATGTAATAAGTATAAGTAGCCTTCGACAGATGGTGTTATATCCTAAATAAAGAAAGAAAGAAAGAAATAATTTTTTTATTTTCAGTTCACAAAAGACACAAATGTAACATGACATAAAATAGGAAGATATAAAAAAGAATAACAAATTGAGACATACACCATAGTTACTGCTGTAAATTAAATAGGACAAATTGTGCCTTCATGTGACTTAGAAAATGGGTCCAGTTCGGCATAAGCATAGTGCTGTGCATCCTTGAAATTTCACTCTCAACGCCGCTATAGAAAGGACACTGGCGAATTTTCCATCAAGAGCGGCCAAGTTTCGAACATATGTGGTTTTATAGTACTTAAAAAATTATTATATAAAAAATATATTATTAGGACTTGGGAATAAAAAGTTATGAATCTCCGAATATCAGAGAATTGATGTGCAAAATACGTACTTATCTGTGGTAATCGTTGTCATCGTATCTATATAGTCTATGGTTATCATGCTGTAAATTGTCAATTTGAGGTGTAAAAGCTCCATCTGGTGGCCCAATAGATCTTTAACTTTATACGAGCAATTCTTGTATATATAAAATCAGAATATCGGAAATGACTTCAAGTATTTGCATGAAATTTAGTATACAGGGGGTTTTGGGGAAGAGAAATCGATCTAGATCTTACCCTTGCGAAACCTAATAAATAAATAAATAAAATAACATAAGTACGCACGATTCTCGTAAAACTGTATTATCATATTAATACGTGAACCAAACATTTTGAGTTCAAATTATAAAAATATTTTTTATAATTAATATAAATAAAAATCGATTTTCCTAGCTATAGCTTCACAGTTTACATACAGCTTCGCCCTGTTCCGTAAACAAGTGTCCGCGGGAGGCGTTGGTGGTCAGTGGTGACTGGGCAAAAAGTGATTGAGACTTGATCCGACATCGGCGTTATTAGCGGCTCTTTTTGCTATGTGGTGCAAGGCATAGGTTTCTAGAGATATTCATTTAAGAAAAAACAATGGCTATACATCTATCCTATTACAATTAAAAATGTGAACGAATGGAATACATATTATATCCATTATCCATCCAAGAGATAGATTAGCTAGGAAACCGCTGGCATTTTGGGTTTTTGATTTCATCGTCGTCGTTACGACGTAATGTAGTCTGCGACTATGTGAACTACAGAAAAATAGGGGCGAGACAAGGTAGCTCTGGTTTTTTGAAAATCGAAATGTTAGGTAAAAAAACTGTTATAAATTATATTTCCACTTGCAACACAAGAGGAATTACGACTGCATTGTGCATGGAGAGAACTCACTACGGATATCAACTACCAGAGGCTCTATAACACTCGGCAAAATGAACGCAAGCATTTTACATTTTATTTTTGCCCTTATTTGCACAAAAAAGAGGAAACTGTACAAAAGGCGATATTTTTGTTTAAACAGTATTCTACAGACTCAAACTAACAGATCATAATATTATGCACGCTACAGCTTAAAACTTAAAGCGTGCAGTTTGTCATAAGCATGTTATTAGTTATGCACAAATAGCTTTTCTTTTCATAACACGAATTATCTAAAGCAGCCGCCTTCGTATCATTTGCATAAACCAATTGAAGAAATTAAAAAAAAATTGATTGGGATTTCAAATAAATCTAATTTACCTTTTTATCCAATCACAAAAACTATCATAAGAATTTTGGCGGCAAACGTGTGAAACAAACGATAAACGAGAGGCGCTATAAAGCTTGAACCAAATATGAATTAAGTTAAATTTTGAATAGCTATTTTAAAAATGCAGCGCCATTTCGCGTATCGGTTAGTTTCGGTGTGAATTGACGCTTACGCGAAAAATTTGCGAATCGGCTCCACACTCCGCGTTCGCGGACCTATCGCAGTGCGAACGCGATTCGCGGACCTATCGCAGTGCGAACGCGATTCGCGGGTGAAGTGTGTTTTGTAGACAGGGCTTTAAACAGATGCATCTCTTTCTAATATGAGGATGATGAAGGGAGTGTCGGTGGCCGAAATAAATTATTTATTTCAATAGGTACAAATTGTAGGTACTCTTCCAACTACTTAAGTACCTGCTTATTTCGAAAGATAATAATGTTTTAATTTAATATTATGGTAATTGGCAACCCTTTAGAAAAAATATTTTGAATAAAGGAGTGGCGAGCTCTAAATAAAAAAATAAACATGTCGATAAAGTAATTACCGATTTAGCATTCCTTGTGTCATGACGTCATCATCCTATCATTACTTCGCCACGGCTGTCAGTGGCAAATGACATATTATTTATTATCCGCGTCTATAATCCTTTAATAATTGTGAGAATATTGCAGATTTGTATCAGCAGGTATTAATTTAAAGCCATTTTAATTGCGCTTCGATATTAGGTAAAGTTATTAAATTCTTTAGAGTTTATATATTTTCTCTACTATAAAGCTTCTAAGCCAAATCACCCCAAAAAGCATTAAAAATTGCTTTTCTACCAACGAGTATTGTTAAAATCAATACATAGATACATCGTTGCCTTATTAAATTTTAGAAAAAATAGTATTAATTCCAAATTTGAAATAAGAAACAAAACAGTAAAACGGATAAAATGTATTCCAATTTTAAACTCTCTCTTGTTTATTGATATGGCATCCCCATTTTGTCTATGGACGCTATGGTGTTTTTAAATTAAGAAACGATATTATATTACTACCATTACCCCCTACTGGCAAACGTCGCAACTTTTACAAAACACAGCTCGGGTTACTCAGGTAGAATAAGACCAAAACTATTGTGAAATGTATTAAAGTGAAATGCGACATGAATATTGAATAATAATGGAAGAAAATGCTATTCAAGATGTAACAATAATTTTATGACACAATACACTAATTAATATCTTAAATGTGGGTAAATCTATATTTTATTTACGACTAGCAGTCTCGACACACGATGTTCTGTCTCTGAACCTATGATAACTATGAATATAACTATGAACTGAAATAAACAAGAAGGTAAACTATAAATATTTGACAGTCTATTGAGAAATTAAACACAGTAAAGAATTAGTATAGGAAAATTCAATCGTCGCTAATGCTATTTTCCCCACAATTGTTCCAATATCTCTCACCGTTTAAACCTTCCCTGAATTACAAAACCAAAATTAGCAAAATCGGTCCAGCTGTTCTCGAGACATTGGTATTGCAATCCATTTTATAATCGATTACGTCATAACTACACATATTTTGTGGTATTTTAATGATGTGATAATTGCAAAGTAAAACGACAGTACCTAATTGTAGTAAATATTGTTTTTAAAGCAAAACCTAGAAGCATGTTTAAAGCAAAAATAAAAATATACATAGCTATTTTCTGGTTTCATTTGTGTGGGTTGTAACATTCCATTCGAACTAGGAAGTGATATTCAAATTAAAGGTTATTTTTTTTTAAATTCTTAACTTCTATTTGCAGCAAATGACCTGAGTAACAAAATAAAAAAGTGTAAGTAATTTATGTTATGTCAATAGTTCCAAATCCCACACTAATGAAGCTAGCTAATAAATTAACCGTCTAATCAACGTCTAAGAACTTTTTATTGTGAAGATGCTCCTGTCAATCATGGTAGCCAATTAAAAGTGACAATCCTGTTTCCCACAAGATCTACACGCAATTTATCAAAAAAAAAGAAACTGATTTAAGGACATGTCACAAAAGTCGAGATGCTGTAAGAGTTCATGTTACTTGCTTTATTTACAAACATGTACCTACTATGTAGTCTGTTTATACAGACGTTTGCGAATGAACCAAGTAACATGTTTGAAATTTGAATATGCGACTTTTATTTTACCTTTTTAATTTAATAATTTTGAAATTATTGTAATAACATTAGTATGAAAACTCAATGAAATATCGTTTATCTATACAATATGTAAAAAGCAAAGCTGATTGACTCGTATCAATGGAAAGGCTTAAGGCTATGAATTTGAAATTTTCCAGACGTATTTCCCATGACTTAAGAAACCACTAAGGAAGCATTTTTCAAAATTCAACCCCAAGGGGGTAATATAGGGGATGAAAGTTTCTGTAAAACTTTTTATTCCTTCGACATATTTGCATTATATTTAGTAGGAATTGAGTACGGAAAAAATAATGAGTTAAGTATTTCAGCATTTTCTAAAATTCAGCTACTAGGAGGGTAAAATTATGGGATGAAAGTTTTAAATAAACGCACATACCAAATTCTTAATGCTATAAAATTTAAATTTCGCACACGTAACACACGAGAATTGATCAGTCAAAACCTATTTACCTCATATTATGACATCCACTAAGGCAGGATTTTTCAAAATTCAACTACCAAGGGGGTAAAATTTGAAATTTTGCACACGTATTTTTCATTTGACGAAAGTTTCTACTGAGGAAGGATTTTTCAAATTTCAAATATGGCCTATTTCACCACCTCGAGGGCTTATTTCACCTATTTAACAGGGGATAAAAGTCTGTATGAAACTTTTTATTCCTTGGACATATTTTCATGGTACGGAAAAATAATGTGTTACGTATTTCAGCCTTTTCTTATATTCAACCCCTAAGAGAATAAAATATGGGATGAAAGTTTAAATTATTATAAAGATATCGCGATCGTTTAAAACCCAATTTCACGCGGGCGAAGCCGCGGGCATGTGCTAGTATTCTATAAAGTATGTATGTCTACTGTCTAGATACGTAAGTGTAAATTTAAATGCTAATTCAACCTGATATTATATTGATTAATTTTATAAATTGAATGAACGTTTATAATTAGCTCGATACAGAGATAAATCTATAAATTAGTTCTTGCTTTAAACACTAGAGAAACCTAGGTCTGGGTAACGGTAAATTTTGTACTCATTATAGTGTTATTCCAAGTATACCCTACTTATGTATACTGTTTATTGCATAGGTATATAGTATACTAATATTGTAGAATATACGAAGTTTGTGAGGAAAAATACTTGTTAAGCTTTTAAGCTTATTACGATTTATAAGCCTTACGGGAGGAGAGATGATTTGACTTGACCCTTATGGGAGACTAGGTACACTCAATTCACAGAGCCTGTATGGGCAATACCTACTTTTACAGTGGCTTTGCCGCTAGTCTTAGATATCAGCAAACTTTTCTAAGTGAGTAGGATCGTCAGACATGACAAAAGTGTTTAAAAAGTTAACATGGTGCACGATAAATGATTTTTGTTGTAATCAACTTTTATTTGTTTTTTATTCTGTATTTGAGATGTTTATGAATATAAAACGTATCCTTATCTATGTGTCTTTCTTTTTATTAAAAATAATACTAATCAAAATTGACTTTCATGATTGTTTTGTTTATAGCATAAACCTTCACTTCATTTGGGGACACTTGATCCACCTGGGTTAAGTGTCCCTATAATATTTCCCTATGGAGACTAGGACTATTCCTAAGATATAAAAACCAAGAAAAGGTACACAAAAAAAGTACCCAATCATAAAAAAATGGCCTTGAATAATAGAAAAATTAATTCCAAACACCGCATGCGACTACGACAAAAGTACAAGATGATCATCAAGTGTCCCTTGTATGGGGACGCTTGATACGATTCACTGTCTTTAGTTTTAGTGGGTCAATTAATATTTTTCTTTGGTTATCACAGATTCTTGCGGGAGATAAAAATGGGAGGGTCAAGTGTCCGCAGTCTACTCTATTCAGTTGAAACAAATCGCAAGTATTCACGCCGGTTTATCGTTCCGCCGTGTTATCTACGGTGCCGTGCATTCGGTTTCAATTAAACAATTTAACACTGAAACCTGTTCAACATACAATTAGTACTTTCTACTGTGTAGTACTAGATTAAACTTATCTATGGGCTTAAGTTAACCAGTGGTTATCTGGTTAACTGTTCCACTATAATGAAAAAGGCGGTAATTAAGTTAATAGTTAATTTACCATCATGTAAAGTCGAGGAAAATGAGTGTTTTATTTACCATTATGTAAAGTCGAGAAAAATGAGTGTTTAATTTACCATTATGTAAAGTCGAGGAAAATGAGTTTTTCATTTAGCATTATGTAAAGTCGAGGAAAATGAGTGTTTCATTTACCATTATGTAAAGTCGAGGAAAATGAGTGTTTCATTTAGCATTATGTAAATTCGAGGAAAATGAGTGTTTCATTTACCATTATGTAAAGTCGAAGAAAATGAGTGTTTCATTTACAATTAGGTAAAGTCGAGGAAAATGAGTGTTTCATTTACCATTATGTAAAGTCGAGGAAAATGAGTGTTTCATTTACCATTATGTAAAGTCGAGGAAAAAGAGTATTTCATTTAACATTATGTAAAGTCGAGGAAAAAGAGTGTTTCATTTACCATTATGTAAAGTCGAGGAAAATGAGTGTTTCATTTACCATTATGTAAAGTCGAGGAAAATCAGTGTTTAACAGTTAGACAAACCTCATAATATTTTGTATTCTATATTCTATTTAGATCCAATTCATTCTATTTGTAAATCAAAACATTAAGTTCGACTGTAAATAACATTTGTATTGGTAGCATAGTGATGATGATTGATGACTTTTTGTTTACAAAAAGTAAAATTTCATCAGAAGGTCGGTTCTGCTAATTTAATCCTGCAATGATACAGTTACAGTCTAGTCCCGATATGTTAAAACCTGAAAAATTGTACTCTCATAAACGTCAAACGACCGTCAAACGCGTTTCGATTGGTCCAAACTCCAAAAATGAGTTTATGATATCAAGACAATTCATTAATAATTGAATAAAAGTAAAATGAAAGTGTGAGTTAATTACGGGAATTGGGGTTCTGTACAGAGTGACAGTTAGACGATCCCATGCTGATCGTCTTATTGTTTTGTTTGCATGACGTCGAGTATTGTTACCTCGGGAAACAGAAACGTGATCAAATCGAAGAATATTAGACTGCTAATGGTTCAAATTCATCGACCGTACCTAACACAAGTATGCGGTACACTGCACAACAAAATTCTTAATGTCCCTCGGCAATAATCGTATTAATAGTTCTAAATATTTGAAGTGGTCGTAAGGTATTTGTTGTTGGCCTCAATCTTACCCGTTGCAAAGTTTAGTCTAAGCCGACACAGCCTGATAAGCGCTTTTCTCATTAACCCCTAGGTCGATAGATTGATTGAAAAATTAACCTTCAAATAACAGATATTGTAACTGTTATTAGTCTTGAACTACGGGTTAAAAGGCAGTTTAAATTAACAGTTACTTTTGTAGCTTCATCCTGTCTTTAACTTAAGCGTCTGTTACATTTATCCTGCCTGCAGAGCTGCAAGGAACTTTGTGTATCATCTTAAAATGATGTAGTAACGTGAATAAACTGCTAGCGTTAGATCTAGTTATTATTATATCACCTAACGATAAGCTAACTCGCCTGATGATAATCGAAATAACACAAATATTTTTCGTTACTATCACACCGATTTTCTGCGAGGCCGTGAATTAAAATCAACATTTCATCGTCTGGAGTTTTAAATGTTTTTCAAATAGAAAGATTTATTAGCCAAATCAAATTTACATTCGAATAGATTACGTTAAATCTGATAAAGTCGGTGCTCAATTCAGTAAGACATTAGACCTAAGATACTTAGTTTAGTGTTTAAGCATTAGACCTAGATAGAGTGCTGTGCTTATTTAGATGTTTAGTGTCTACGAAATGGCCTATTTATTACCTTAGGCCAGTTCGCATTATGCAGGGTGTTTTAAAAAAATTGCTTTTCAAAAAGCGTCATCAGCATTCGATTCTTGTACCAAAAATATAACATGTTACCCTAAAATTTTTACCAGATTATCCTACAAAATAATTAACGTCGATTCATTAGCCCGCGGCCGATACTCCGCGGCGGTTACATGTTGTAGGATAGCAGTAGGTTTGACCAATTGTAAATCTTTCTTTCACATTCCGTAGACAAGACCTAAGTACATTAATATTCTTATGGCGTATCTAGGAGGCAAAAGAACCCTAAAAATGAAACTTAAATATTAAAATATGAATAATGGTCGAAGGTGGCTAACAGTACGACCTCTAGTCTTGAACGATCACTCACGGCAAAAAGTTACGGCCCATGTCAATCGCGTTTACTGCTTGCCAGCAATAACGTTCCAAAGAGGAACAAATGAATAAACGGCCAGTATTTATTGGTTCTTTCTTACCTACTTATTTAATTAGCTACCTGCGTAAAAGACACTGACCGTACAATAGTACTGAATTCCTCTCATTCTAATGTGATTTCCGACACTTCGCTTAATCTCAATAGTAATATTAAAGAGAGACGAACAGATAAACAGCTACATAGTTAGCTTTCGATTTGATTGCACTACTACAAGCATACGGTGTGTCCACGATTGTGTGGAAATATTGTGGGCCGTTGAAGGGGACGTCAAAATGTTCAAATTTGGATCGTTCTATGAAAGCTTTCTTCTTTACGTATGTATATTAAATTTTCTACTTTGTGCTGGCAGTTAGTTACAAACAGATGTAAAATACAGGTCGTTAGTGCATATAAATCAATATTAAATCTGCTAGCGTCGTAAGTTAAGCAGCAGGTGACATTATTTACTGGACACGAAGTGAAAAATTGACGGTCGGTAATTGTGTAATAATCTTTATTATGTAATTTAAGAGACACTGTTGTGTAAATTGTGTAATAAACGAATCGTTTATCACTGGCTTATTTAAAATTATTGTCTAAGCCGCGACTTCATACATTATTTTTGTTTAATTCGTAAGACTCACTCAAGGTCTGTTGCACGTGTTAAAGCAGCAAAATGGTATTCTCATAAACGTCGAACCAACGTCAAACCCGTTTTGATTGGTCCAAACTACAAATCAATTTATGATATCAAGACAATTAATTTATTCATTAAACGTAAATTGAAAGTCTTACATCCGGTTTCTGAAAGGATAATCAAATAGTTGATGAACTAACGCGTTGTTGAGTTAACAGGCTTGTTAAATCAATTTGCGTTTCTGAAACGCTGATTAGTGAAAAATTAACTAATCATTGATCGTCATGACATGACACATTTACGCCACAATTAGCTTTCCAGAAACCGGAAAAAGCGTTTGACATGTGGTTTGACCATGGGTTTGACATTAGTTTTGTTAACTAACACGTTGATTAAATCAAACGACTGATCAAGCTTTTTGCAACTCAATTTACACCTGACAAGCGCCTGACCGCTGATTAGTTAATTTTGGCGTTGATTAGCCTTTCAGAAACCGGGGGTAAGAGCCTGTTTTACAAGTTACTGACAAGTGACAGATAGTTCAATATAAAGCAAGCGGCGACAAAACTTCCGAATAAGCTATCCGACACGAAATAGGCCCTAAGTTAGTGTTAAGTAGTAGTTAAGGGGGGTTCAGTTATCATCGTTTTGTTTTGTTTGTTCTATGTTAAAACTATTGGCTTGAATCTATTTTTACAACTAAATGATGATTTATTATGCCTTAATTGCTAAGCTTCAGCTCACCGAGGCTTATGTCTAATGTTTTATCGCCTATGATCTAGAATCTAGTTTCTAGATTTCAAGATGACATTAGTACTTGTAAGAGGATTCACAGCTATATTTTCTAGTTTCCCTGGCGTGTTCACTATTGCAGATGTTATTTATTAAGACTATAAGGTCGCTCTGTGTTCGACATTCGCCAATAATAATTCATATAATTTTTAAGTTTGAATTTTATAAGGGCTCTTTTACATCTTAGCTAAATAGAAAAAAAAAATTCGTGACAGTAACAAAATTGTATCTATCAAACGCACGGTAGTGTGTGTTAATAATCATCTGAAGTACCTAGTGTGTTGTTGTTGTTTTGTTTTTCTTAATTTTATGTATTTCTAAACATTATTCAAAGAATTTATTAGCTTTCTGCACACATTATTCGACATAAACTTTAATTGTGCCAAATTTCATACTCCTCAGTTCGCACAATTCTCAGTTAACTGTACTGAAAGTTTTTGCTGAACGAATTAGTATAATAATAATGACGCATTAATAACTATAGAGGCGGAGAACGGAGTATGCGTAGTAGGTACATACTTACATCGAGTAAAAAAAATATATTACTCCCTTACTAATAAAAATATTTACACTATGGATGAGCTATATAATGTTTTATCCTTGTCTGTCAAGCTACTTTTCCGACATATCAGACAAATACAAAATAGGTATATATTCTAGGTTAGAACCTAGAATATATATCTATTTTGTAACCTTTTGTTAGCTTAGTACCTACATTGAAATTTTACGAGTGTATAATTAGGTACCATTTTGTACTGACATATTTTTTTTTACAATATCTTCTTAATTTTAAGACTCCCAGAAGCTTTAATCATAACAAATCCTATTAGATTTCATACATTTCCTAAGGTCGAAATGTCGCAAATAACAATGTTATTTAAGTGTCCAATCGCAGTTAAATTGAAAGTTAAACCAAAAGTGAGGCGATTACCGTAATGAGCGGTAGCGGTTAAAGCGGCAGTTAAAATAGACGCCCACACCACACCCACTGTACTGCGACGTATGGCTCTTGATACTTGGTTTAAATTGATAATTGAAAAAAAAAAAAAATGTTCTCCACTATCAATATAAATAATCATACTGTATTGCGAATGGAAGTTTTTGATTCTTGGTAAAAAAAAAAAAAAATTATATTCTGTATAGAAATAGTATTTAATACATGTAGTTAGGTATTAGTTACAATTACTAGTTGTCTAACAAAGAAACTCGTATTTGTGGGAATATAACTTTGATTTAACTCAGACTTTCAATTTACTTTCAATTAATTATAAATGAGTCTTGATATCATAAATTGATTTTTGGAGTTTGAATCAATCAAACCGCCTTAAACGTTGGTTTGACGTATAAGAGTTTGACTGTTTTAACATATCGAGACTGCATCGAATTTTCATAAATTGTTAAATTTATTTAGCCGTATCGACCTACTTATTAAAGAGTATTAAAAATTATATACAAAGCATTTATATGCGTTTAAATTACTAATTAATAAATAATACTATAAAATTCAAATAGTTATGTATTTGAATTAATTGTCACTATGATAAATTATAGCTAATAACACTCTTAATCATGTCAGTATTGAAACAAAAGAAACTAGATCAAAATTGGTGCATCCGTTTGGGAACTACGATGCCACAGACAGACAGACAGACACGTCAAACTCGCACGTGCCCCGGTATACATATTACCCGCGAGTAAATAGTTAACAAATTTATATTGTAAATGCACGTGTTGAAGGCGAACACTCGCACACGTGTAATTAGTTATATATTTTATTTATTTATTAACCAAGACAACAAAAAATTGCTTTTATGGTTCGTAGTCATCATCAGAAGCCCTACAGGGGCTTGTATGTTGATGACTTCACATTTTTTTTATAATCTAGCACACTGAGTTGTATCAAGTATTAAAATTTTACCGATGTTTAGTTAATCTTCACACTATTTTCGGTTAAATAAAGTTTTTTTTTTCACTTGTTAAGTATTTACTCTTTATACAGGGTTACAGGTTGTAATGTTGATCCTTTATGGGGTTGTATTTCAAAATAATAAACTCGTAAAATATTAATTTTGGAATATGGGTTTCATGGAAGAAAATATCGGAAATAACGGTATCTTCAACCCCATCAACATCGACATAACCTATAACTCTGTATACATATAATTTACTTAAGAAAATCCACAGCTGAACATAAAATAACAGGTGTTTAAATCTTTTTTTGGTTTTATTATTTTTATAAATTTGAAATTTTCTTAAGTCATATTCTGAACGGTATTTAAATGTTTAGTTCTTTTATATTATAATAGATGTCAGTAAATGTTTTCTACATCACGCTATCAAAGCACTGAGAGTTATGTATATAAGGCAGGAAGTAGTTTGTACGGTTGAATTGGAATACAAATGTACTGATGATACTCTCGTTTCATTTAGTAGATATTTTTGGGGATTCTGTTCAACAGGCGTCCTTGGAAAGTCGGGTAAAAAGTGAAAAATGCTACACAATAAGTTCAAAGCACTGAATTGACGGATTGCGCTCAAATAAGCACGCATTTAGATAGTTCTTATGACTTGAATTGTAGATCTGCTATTTTATATACATATATGTGCTGTTAAAATCATCTCTAAAGCGACAAGCACATGAAACTGGTGTCTGCTGTTAAAATCATCTCTAAAGCGACAAGCACATGAAACTGGTGTCTGCTGTTAAAATCATCTCTAAAGCGATAAGCACATGAAACTGGTGTCTGCTGTTAAAATCATCTCTAAAGCGACAAGCACATGAAACTGGTGTCTGCTGTTAAAATCATCTCTAAAGCGACAAGCACATGAAACTGGTGTCTGCTGTTAAAATCATCTCTAAAGCGACAAGCACATGAAACTGGTGTCTGCTGTTAAAATCATCTCTAAAGCGATAAGCACATGAAACTGGTGTCTGCTGTTAAAATCATCTCTAAAGCGACAAGCACATGAAACTGGTGTCTGCTGTTAAAATCATCTCTAAAGCGACAAGCACATGAAACTGGTGTCTGCTGTTAAAATCATCTCTAAAGCGACAAGCACATGAAACTGGTGTCTGCTGTTAAAATCATCTCTAAAGCGATAAGCACATGAAACTGGTGTCTGCTGTTAAAATCATCTCTAAAGCGACAAGCACATGAAACTGGTGTCTGCTGTTAAAATCATCTCTAAAGCGACAAGCACATGAAACTGGTGTCTGCTGTTAAAATCATCTCTAAAGCGATAAGCACATGAAACTGGTGTCTGCTGTTAAAATCATCTCTAAAGCGACAAGCACATGAAACTGGTGTCTGCTGTTAAAATCATCTCTAAAGCGATAAGCACATGAAACTGGTGTCTGCTGTTAAAATCATCTCTAAAGCGATAAGCACATGAAACTGGTGTCTGCTGTTAAAATCATCTCTAAAGCGACAAGCACATGAAACTGGTGTCTGCTGTTAAAATCATCTCTAAAGCGATAAGCACATGAAACTGGTGTCTGCTGTTAAAATCATCTCTAAAGCGATAAGCACATGAAACTGGTGTCTGCTGTTAAAATCATCTCTAAAGCGATAAGCACATGAAACTGGTGTCTGCTGTTAAAATCATCTCTAAAGCGACAAGCACATGAAACTGGTGTCTGCTGTTAAAATCATCTCTAAAGCGACAAGCACATGAAACTGGTGTCTGCTGTTAAAATCATCTCTAAAGCGACAAGCACATGAAACTGGTGTCTGCTGTTAAAATCATCTCTAAAGCGACAAGCACATGAAACTGGTGTCTGCTGTTAAAATCATCTCTAAAGCGATAAGCACATGAAACTGGTGTCTGCTGTTAAAATCATCTCTAAAGCGACAAGCACATGAAACTGGTGTCTGCTGTTAAAATCATCTCTAAAGCGACAAGCACATGAAACTGGTGTCTGCTGTTAAAATCATCTCTAAAGCGACAAGCACATGAAACTGGTGTCTGCTGTTAAAATCATCTCTAAAGCGATAAGCACATGAAACTGGTGTCTGCTGTTAAAATCATCTCTAAAGCGACAAGCACATGAAACTGGTGTCTGCTGTTAAAATCATCTCTAAAGCGACAAGCACATGAAACTGGTGTCTGCTGTTAAAATCATCTCTAAAGCGATAAGCACATGAAACTGGTGTCTGCTGTTAAAATCATCTCTAAAGCGACAAGCACATGAAACTGGTGTCTGCTGTTAAAATCATCTCTAAAGCGATAAGCACATGAAACTGGTGTCTGCTGTTAAAATCATCTCTAAAGCGATAAGCACATGAAACTGGTGTCTGCTGTTAAAATCATCTCTAAAGCGACAAGCACATGAAACTGGTGTCTGCTGTTAAAATCATCTCTAAAGCGATAAGCACATGAAACTGGTGTCTGCTGTTAAAATCATCTCTAAAGCGATAAGCACATGAAACTGGTGTCTGCTGTTAAAATCATCTCTAAAGCGATAAGCACATGAAACTGGTGTCTGCTGTTAAAATCATCTCTAAAGCGATAAGCACATGAAACTGGTGTCTGCTGTTAAAATCATCTCTAAAGCGATAAGCACATGAAACTGGTGTCTGCTGTTAAAATCATCTCTAAAGCGACAAGCACATGAAACTGGTGTCTGCTGTTAAAATCATCTCTAAAGCGACAAGCACATGAAACTGGTGTCTGCTGTTAAAATCATCTCTAAAGCGATAAGCACATGAAACTGGTGTCTGCTGTTAAAATCATCTCTAAAGCGATAAGCACATGAAACTGGTGTCTGCTGTTAAAATCATCTCTAAAGCGATAAGCACATGAAACTGGTGTCTGCTGTTAAAATCATCTCTAAAGCGACAAGCACATGAAACTGGTGTCTGCTGTTAAAATCATCTCTAAAGCGATAAGCACATGAAACTGGTGTCTGCTGTTAAAATCATCTCTAAAGCGATAAGCACATGAAACTGGTGTCTGCTGTTAAAATCATCTCTAAAGCGATAAGCACATGAAACTGGTGTCTGCTGTTAAAATCATCTCTAAAGCGATAAGCACATGAAACTGGTGTCTGCTGTTAAAATCATCTCTAAAGCGATAAGCACATGAAACTGGTGTCTGCTGTTAAAATCATCTCTAAAGCGATAAGCACATGAAACTGGTGTCTGCTGTTAAAATCATCTCTAAAGCGACAAGCACATGAAACTGGTGTCTGCTGTTAAAATCATCTCTAAAGCGACAAGCACATGAAACTGGTGTCTGCTGTTAAAATCATCTCTAAAGCGATAAGCACATGAAACTGGTGTCTGCTGTTAAAATCATCTCTAAAGCGATAAGCACATGAAACTGGTGTCTGCTGTTAAAATCATCTCTAAAGCGATAAGCACATGAAACTGGTGTCTGCTGTTAAAATCATCTCTAAAGCGATAAGCACATGAAACTGGTGTCTGCTGTTAAAATCATCTCTAAAGCGATAAGCACATGAAACTGGTGTCTGCTGTTAAAATCATCTCTAAAGCGATAAGCACATGAAACTGGTGTCTGCTGTTAAAATCATCTCTAAAGCGACAAGCACATGAAACTGGTGTCTGCTGTTAAAATCATCTCTAAAGCGACAAGCACATGAAACTGGTGTCTGCTGTTAAAATCATCTCTAAAGCGATAAGCACATGAAACTGGTGTCTGCTGTTAAAATCATCTCTAAAGCGATAAGCACATGAAACTGGTGTCTGCTGTTAAAATCATCTCTAAAGCGATAAGCACATGAAACTGGTGTCTGCTGTTAAAATCATCTCTAAAGCGATAAGCACATGAAACTGGTGTCTGCTGTTAAAATCATCTCTAAAGCGATAAGCACATGAAACTGGTGTCTGCTGTTAAAATCATCTCTAAAGCGATAAGCACATGAAACTGGTGTCTGCTGTTAAAATCATCTCTAAAGCGACAAGCAGATGAAACGGGTGGTCAAAAGATGCACCCAATTTAAAACAGCATAAAGGTCGTAGTTGACGGCGAATGCTCGGAAACTCAGTCTGTTGATGCTGGTGTCCCTCAGGACTGTGTGCTATCGCCTACCCTATTCATACTGCATATCAATGACATGTTACAGACCAACGGCATTCATTGCTATGCGGATGATAGTACAGGTGATGCTGTATTTACCGGCTCCCCCAATATTTCTCGGCTAAATGTCATTGAGAGTCGAAACGAACTTGTGTCTAAAATAGAGAATTCATTGGAGAAAGTCTCTGAATGGGGTAGACGTAACTTAGTCCAATTCAACCCCGCCAAGACACAAGTCTGCGCGTTCACCACTAAAAAGTCACCAATGGTCGTATATCCTCGTTTCGAGGGCACATCTTTAACCATCTCCCCTAGCATTGAGATACTTGGCGTCAGCATATCGAGCGAAGTCCAGTTCCGATATCATCTAGAGGGGCCAAGTTAGCCTCGAAGAAGCTTGGTGTTCTTAACAGAGCGAGACAGTACTTCAGTCCGGACCAACGCCTACAACTCTACAAGGCGCAGGTTCGGCCTCATATGGAATATTGTTCTCATCTCTGGGCAGGGGCGCCAAAATACCAACTGCTCCCTCTGGATCGTATCCAACGAAGGGCCGCTCGAATTGTTGACTGCCATAGTGTTTCAAACAGCTTGGACCCCTTGGAATTACGCCGAGATGTAGCTTCACTCTGCATCCTCTATCGGTTGTATCACACGAAAAACATACCATCCTCATCACCTTGATGAGTGGCAGTCTTCCACCGTGCGCTTTTCGCGTAACTTTCTGCCGCGCACTGTAAAACTCTGGAACGAACTGTCACCAGCAGTATTTCCGGACCTATACGACCTGCAAACCTTCAAGAAGAGAGCGTATTCCCTCTTAAAAGGCCGGCAACGCACCTGCAGCTCTTCTGATGTTGCGAGTGTCCATGGGCGACGGTAGTTGCTTACCATCAGGTAACCCGTTTGCTCGCTTGCCCCCTTATTTAATAAAATAAAAAAAATAAAAAAAAACGAGTAAAGTTACACCTATAAGTAAGTCTTCTTTCCAAATATCTTAAATAAATATGTTACGAAGAAATAGATCTGTTTGTTTGTTTGCATTAAATAGGTTCCGAAACTACTGGAGCGGTATTGATGACATTTGGCACAGATATAGAGCAGACCACGGGGGTGGGCATAGGCTACTTTTTATCGCGGCAAAATGTACGGTTCCTGCGAGATTTGGTTTTTCGCGCACCATCTAGTGATCTATAAATATAACTTAAATATACAAGCGGGCAACATCTAGTGATCTATAAATATAACTTGAACACAATAATTAAAAAAATATTAATCTTTAATATCCCTTTCTTTTTATCTCTACCTACCTTTTACACCAGTGTTCTTATATCCCGGTAAGTCCTAAGGGAAAGTGCCCTGGGATTAACTATAACAGCTCGCTGACAGCTGTCAGAGCTGACAGGACTCTTGGCAGCTGAGGATTTGGTGAAAGTTGGAGCAATAGATAATGATGTTTAATTGAATTAAAGTTTGTTTGTATGTAATCCATATTATTACTGCAAATAGCCCGTTTAAATTAACTATAAATGAATAAAGATGAAATATAATTATTGATGCCTCTTAATCTTTTTCCTCTCGCTTTTTGCCATGGGAAAAATGAGGTAAAGCAGGCAGTATTGTGTTGTGGTATTTTTTTATAAAACGCTTCTAATTAAAACATTTAAAAAAAAACAACCCAAAATTACAAAAGTAGAATACATTTAAACACCTACAAAATATAAATACACTACAAAATTGTACAAAAGTTGGAAGTTGGAACATTTTTGAATTTCTGAATTGAAACGACATTAAGCGTGGACCGCCATTATCCATTTATGGTGTCCAGTGTCTACTATCTCACACCTCGCTAACACTAGAAAGCCTTGCTGAATATAAATTGGCGGTATACTTCTGAGTCGGTGCAGACGGGCCACCGCGCGCAGTCGCTGTAGCAAGCGACCTTTAGTTGTGCAACACCGCTACAGGTTGTCAGTGGTAACTGTATTTTTGATAAAAATAACGATAAACAAAATAACCATTAAATATCCTACTATCCAGTAGGATATTTAATGTAGTAAGTATACTAGTAAGTATTATAAATGTGAAGGTTTGCGAGAATGGATGGATTGATGTTTTGTTACTCTTTCAAGCAAAAATTACTGAACGGATTTTGATGAAGTTTGGTATGACAGTTGTTTAGGCTCTGGGTTAAAACATAAGCTACATTATATCCCGTAAAAGTAAATAATTTGTTTCGGGTGCGAGCACAAAATCCATCCTGTAGTATTGATAATAATGGAAGGCGGGTAGCGGGGGTTGGCGTGTTGGGTTGGGTCGCGCTTGGCGACGAGAACTATCAGAATATAACTTTAGCAAATATCCAATGTCAGCTACACGTGTGCGAGAAGTCTAGATATGAAACGTATAATTGCGTGTCAACAGGCTGTCGCTGGCCACTGGTTGCGGTCGCGACTAGCGCGTATGCGCCGAGCCTTACTAGAGCCTCTACTAGACGTAATTGGTATTGTTGAGACTCGATATCGGTTTTTGATAGCAGATTACTGGCGCATCACTATCACTTAGCTAGTGATGGGATAATTGCCGTTGGAGGTTGTCGATGTTTATTGTTGTAGCTTGTCACTTAAAGAATTTAGGACAGTTATTGGTAGGCGTTGTGGCTTATTATTGTTAAATTTGACGTTATTTATCTACTTTTATCGGATCAATCCCACTATCCTACTACTTTTATAAATGTGAAAGTATATTAGGATGGATGGATAGATGGATGTTTGTCACTATTTCACGCAAAAACTACTGAATGGATTTTGATGAAACTTGATTTGGTGGTATTTTGATATCTGCATTAACACATATGCTACTTTTTAACCCGAAAAAGTATTCTGTTTCCGTGGGATTCTGTATTTACGCGGGTGGAGCCGCAGGTAAAATATATTTCACGTAAATTTAAGATACTTCCAGACATACATTTTGATGGTATACATTCCTCCAAAACTGTAAGAACATAAGAAAAATTTATTTAATCTAAAATTAAAAATACCCAACACCTACTTCCATTTCGTAAAGCTAAAAAATATATTCAGAAACTTATCGATATGACAAAACAACATTAGTAAATCTGTCAATCATAATGATGAGTTAGTGTAGGAATTGATTTATTGTCAATACTCATAAATAATAATTACTTTAACGCTAATATCTTGTAACAGGTAGTGATGAAATGCGCTTTCTTACATAAATATAGAGAAAATAGGCTTAAAGTTTATTAATTTACAAAGTTCTTACCAAAATATGACTCAATTATGACATAAGATACTACAAATATTTTAATAATCAACAATTTTTATGAAAAACTATAACCCGACCGTGTAAAATGATATAGCCTATGTTACCCGGGCTATTGTTGCTTAGGCGCTACGTGAGAACAAACATACATACATACACTGCCTTTTGGCTTCGCCGTAGTCGGGTAAAAAGACTCACTAATATTATACAATAAAAAGTAAATAGCCTTCTTCATATTCCGGGTGTCTCTAGTGTTGTAAACATTCGATATAATTATATCGATAAAACCGCGGCGTGTCGGGCGACCACAAATGAAGAGATCGTATAATTTTCGTGTAATTTATGTGAACGCCTTTGTGAAGCCGAAATTATTAGAGATTATCACTGTTGTCGCTAGTTATAGGGCTGCTTTGAGTAAAATTCCATAGGTTTTCATTCCGCGCTTCGAAAAACCATGTTTGTTACGTTTGAGCAGAAAAATGCCAGCCAACATGAACGTGAGTTCTATTTTATCAGGATGTTCTTCGGGCTGGTACCGACTTCAAAATTAGGAAGATTGAGTAGAGAAATAGTTTCAATTTTAGCCGAATTTAAAAGGGGAATTATTTATTAAGTTTTATTCATACCTTTTGGTGCATTTTTACTTTGGAAGTCGGTTTTCATTTTTCGTTTCAAAATAATTGCTACTATAATTGAATATAGCGGCTATCCTAGTACTATTAAAAATGTGAAAGTTAGTTAATATTAAGTTAAAAAATTCTGGTCTCAATTTCATAAACAAACTTATCACATCGCGCGTTTAATGCAATGAAATGACATATACATATAACTCTTAGCCCTGGCTTCGCTCGTAATCCTCTGAGCATAATTTATGTCCGTGGAGTAATCTAGTAAAATAAGGTGCTGAGAGGTCCAGCAGTCAACTATACTTATTCTACTTTATTAATTACTAGCTTCTGCCCTTGACTGTACCCGATATTAGGACATAGACCAATATTTCATTTCCATCCCTTTACCAAGTATTAGTTTTTTTTAATCTACTAACATATTTCATCCCAATATTGCTATAAAAATAGCCTACCGAAATAAAATTCCTCGACTGGAACTACAGAGTGAAAATATATTTTACTCACGTAGCTGGAGCCAAATTTCTGGTATAAATAAGCGTGACTTAATTCTGGCTTTTTTGCAAACTTTAATTAAAGAAGAAAATCGAAAATATACATTACTTCTGGATACATTCTTACTTCTGAAATATATACTAATATTATAAAGATGAAAGATTTGTTTGTTTGCTTGCATTGAATTGGCTCCGAAACTACTGGACCTATTTCGATGAAATTTGTCACAGATATATGTACGGGTCCAGCGGGATTTATTTTTGCGTAAAGCCGCGTGCAACATCTAAGTAGTAACAATACGGTCGAAAAGGGATGTTGCCTAGTGTCGAATATCACATTTTTACAAATAAAGTTAGAACATTGTAGAATAGAGATACATAAATCTAAAAGATATAGGTATTTATGTACCTAAGTACATAAAAAATTATAGGCAAATGAAAAATATTACCAATTTCGTTCTCGCAAAACGATTTGTTACGTCACAAGCTGCTTCCACCATAATTTTTATAACGACAAATGTATGGCGGGAGCACTCGTGACGTCACAGACCGATATATCGCTCTCTCTCTCTTACTGTAAATTTAAATTGTTTGTATCTTCGTTATTTTGCAAGATTTACAAAATTCTTGATTGCTTATTAGCATGTTGTCTAACGTCGAATAGACCAAAAAAATTTTCTGTTGCCAAGCAAATATAATTAATATTGAAAAGTGATATTTATTTTTAATTATTGTGTATTTAATTGTTTTAAAAATACTAAAAAATGACTGTTGTGTGTCGCCGCGCCGCTGTCAAATAAGTTTTAATAATGTATTCTCCCTCAATGTAAGTGAATTATTGTATTCTTTTTTGAGGAATAAATGATCTTAAACCGGAAACCGGAAATTGTATATTTTTAGGCATCATGCGTATTCTCTGCTGGGCAGACTGACAGGGACATATATTTTATGTGCCATTTTCTAAGATATACGATTATTAGTCAGATATTATGTACGTACACATGTATTATGTAATTTAAAACATAATTACAAGTTACTTTACCATCTTGCGCCATTTCACAAATAAATTACTTTAAACTCAGCCTTCCAGGAATAGTTTTAAAATAAATAATCGAAACAATTCGAGTTTGTGCAAATAAACAGTGGTATGCCAGTATCGATAAATCTGTCGATAAAATAATAACGTCATCCGGATAATTTGTGTAGCTCTCCGTTGATTGTTTTCATTATAAGTCGCCAGTGATGAAGATATCGTTTATAATGTGAGCACAGAAAATGCTACGCAGAATTCGGAATATATTTCAAAGATTCGACCTCTTGCAATAAATCTTGTATTGCTGTGTAGTAAATGAAGTTCAAATTTGAATTGCTATCTTAAAAATGCAGCGCCGCATCGCGTATGGTCTCGTATCGGTGTGAACTGAAGCTTAGACTAAGTACCGTTACAGTACAGAATATAACAACTTACCGTCAATAACAGCGGTACTTCAGAATTATTATTATCGACAACTTATATATTATGATAATGTGCTATTATTATTATTATCGATAGTTTCACATCCCTAACGAGTCCATTTAACGGAAAAGCGTTATTTAACATCGCTAGTGTTATTGTAATACAAATTGTAAATAGCCTGAAATAGCTTGAGCCCAATTCGAGTGCTAGGCGGATATTTCACATTGTTGTGTTTCAATCGATATTTATCGATAATATTATCGACGTTTATGCTACATCATTATGGAACAGTCGAAGTCAATTTGTAACTGTGTAGCGGGAACATTTGCCAGCGGCGTAAACGTAACGTTATCGAATGAGAATTCTATGAAAATCTGTCAAAATCATGACATACTTTACACATTCGCGCACATAATATAGTGGCAGGGAATGAGACAAATGAACGTCAATTAACTATGTTATGTAGACTTTATTTGTCTCAGTCCTCCTCTTTATGTTAAGGCGTTATACTCGAATGACTTATATATATATATATATATAATGTCTGTTTATCAAAACATATAATATGCACTAGCCAATAGATAGACCTATATAATATTATAGACGAGGCATGTCGAGGTAAAAGTGTCCACACTTAAACTGCCCCACTTTTGGGGCTGTTTGGGGCAGTCGAAGTTTGACATTTGTTATTCAAGATCATTTGCTTTCTGCAGTTTAATCAGTCTGCACATTGACAAAATCTTCTGAAAATAAGATGGCTACTTTTTCTTGTATGAAGACCTGTTCTGTCAAATGTACGTCCTATCCCATCCTTAGTTTTGAAATCATTAGCATTTGGCAGTAGGTATGTTTTTGATACATAAATTCTTTACATACATTCAAAACTCTCAATTGGTATTGCGAAAACTTCTATACAATCTAATTTGATGTACGTCATTAAATTATGTCAAGTACAACAACGTTTTATTGCAATATTAAAAGTATACACTAAGGGTCAAGTCACACCGAAACGCGATGCGGCGCTGCATTTTTAAGATAGCGATTCAAAATTGAACTTTATTCACTACACAAATACATATTTCATTGCAAGAGCTTGCAACTTTTCGTTGTACCATGTCTCTCTTCCCAGGTACGCTCAATAAGATTTAAGTCGGGTGAATGTGCAGGCCAGTCCAAACCTTGAGTATCGCGGTCAAGACAACCCAATATCACAGCTAGTAAAAAAGGCTCCAGGAGGACAACCAGCTGTTAGAAAGCGATCAGACGTTGACCAGATCATTAGGCTAGGACTGTATGATCCGGAATCCGGAAGACCGGGGAACATTCAGAGCATTGAAAATAGAACACGGCGCTAAAATAATAGAGCTTGAAATCGAACACACAAGTGTCGAGACAAATGACAATGTCTTATATGACAGCTCGACACTTGTGTCTCATATCCCAGCCTTATAGACGAGGCATGTCGAGGCAAAAAGTGTCCACATTTAAACTACTTTTGGGGTTGTTTGGGGCAGTCGAGGTTTGACATTTGTCGACTTTACATTTTAACATTTGCTTTCCGCAATTTAATCGGTCTATTTTGTATGAAGATTTTTTCTGTCAAATGTACAGCATACTGCATAGCCCATCCTTAGTTTTGAAATCATTGTTTACAATGGTGAATATGTTTTTTTGGATTTTATTCTTCCTGAATGCCAAAAATTGGGGACACAAAAATGAATTTATGGGCCCCTATTAGCACCTCGTTAGCGCTTCCACACCTGTCAAACGACGACCTATCAAGAAACCAATATGGCTGACAGCTATTTTGAGTTACAACACAGTTGTGTTTTTTTAATTTATTAAATAAAGCTTAGCTTTTGGCTGCGGCTCCGCTCGCGTAAATAAAGTATCCCACGGGAACAGTGTACTTTTTGGGGATTATAGGAAACTATGTTTTAATCCAGAGTCTAAACTACTAATATAAGTACCAAATTTCATCAAAATCTGTTCAGTAGTTTCATGCGTGAAAGAGTAACAAACATCCATCCTCACAAACTTTTACATTTACAATAGTAGCAGGATAAACTTAACTATGCCGAATTTCATACACCTCCGATCGCATAATTTTCGTAAGAGCGTTTGCTTCACGTATAAATGTAATGTGATAGACAATTGTCCCGCATCTGACGGTAAACACATTAATATTATAAATCTAATAGTTAAACTTCCAGGTTAATAAGGTTCGGGTCTTACCTTCCACCTGCGGTTAACTGTAATCAAACTAAACTGTTTGGTTAATAACGACAACATTATTATTAATAGATACCTTAACCATTAAGATAGGTAGGTTTCCGATTACGGACCTGTTTCACAATCTTCTAATAAGTATCGGATAGCTTATTCGGAAGTTGTGTCGCTGCTTACTTTATATCGAGCGACAGAGGCAAAACATGCAAATAAGCTATTTGACACGTATCAGTTGATTATTAAACAGGCTCTTGATCTTAGGGTCAACTCACACCGAGACGCGACGTCGAACGCGTTTTTTAAGATAGTGTTTACTAAACTGGCGCTTACTAAATAAACGCGAGAGCTTACATATATTTTTTAATAAGAATGTATATTGTGGATGTGTGTTTGTTTTTACACAAAAACTACTGACCGCATTTTAATTTTTAGCACACAGATAACACAAAAGTTTTATGTATAACATTTATATGCCGAGCAAGAGCAACCCCTTTAATACAATTTTATTATAATCTATACGCAATCTCTACGTAGGTATACCAAATAACAAATTATTTTATTGTTTTAATAATAATGCTTATAAATAGACAACATTAAAAAAAAAAACAACACACACTACTTCAGATTATTAACACACACTACCGTTACACGTGACGTTTCTCAATCTGTCACAACATTTAATTCTTTTTTTTAAATTTATTTAAGAGGCTAAAGAACCTTAAAGTTCAACTTAGAAATTATATGAATTTTTATGGGCGAATTTCGATCACGGGGCAATTTCTAGTTTCTATCAGCAGGGACAGGCAGACAAACGGACGGACTGAGCGAAACTATAAGAGTTCCATGTACTACGGAACCCTGAAAAGGATAATAACAGCAGATGGTCCATATCTTACTAGGTATATTGCTCAGTATCGACCATCATGATTATTATATGGCGGCAAATGAACACGTAAAGGATACCCCGAGGGCGATACTGATCTTATACAATGGTTAATAACTTCATATCCAAAGTAACTCGTAACTAACTAACTTGACATTATAAATGTACGTTTGTATGTTACACATTTATTATAATACTAGCTATTTCACGCAGCTTCGCCCGCGTGGGAAAATGTTCCTAAATCCTAGCAAAAAACTCCTTTAGCGAATATACCTACTGCAAATTGCAATATAGTAATAGCACAGAGTCAAAATATATACTTTGTAAATATATTCAATAAAAACTATAACGTAAGTATAATATATTTTTACTCTGTGCTATTATTATATTGCAGTAGGTATAATTGCTAAAGAAGCTTTTCTCCCACGCGGGCGAAGCTGCGGGTAAAAGCGAACATACAGACAGACAGACTCGGCGGGGGACTTAAATTTATAATAAATTTTAGAGGAAAGTCGAAAGTGTGAATGTTGCGTTTTGAAAAGCTGAATTGCGCTGCTTGCCCGGACCAGCCACGCTACTTAACATGACCTAAGGCTGGGATTATATGCTCCGGAATCCGGAAGGTCATAGAAAATTCTAAGCATTGAAAATAGCACTCTGCGCTAATACAATAGAGTTGAAAATCGAACACAGTGTGTTTGTCGAATGTCAATGTTACTCGACACTTTGATTTTCAGCTCTATTGTATTAACGCAGTTCTATTTTAAGCGCTCTTAATTTTCTCCGGCCTTCCGGATTCCGGATCATATACTGTCTTTAACCATTGTCCAAATTATGTGCAGTATAAGGAAAAGATCGCATGTTTTAAACACTTGAGACGATAAATTATCTTATTTATTTTGATAAACAATCAAATTGTTGATAATATGAATAATAAACATCATCTTACGATTTATATATATTTTTTTATATAAAAATAATATTTTTGTGACTTAAATATGCTGTCGCTGACTTTTTTGCAGGCACTGTCAAACTCTAAAACTTTTCTCTGGAACTCAATCATAAATATCTCATCGATAAGACAGTGTTTCTCAAACACGATTTCGTTCGCTCGTTTTTTTTTTCGAATTATTTTGCAAATCCGACTCGACTACCACGGAAAAGTCTTATCATTTTTCGAGTTAAAGGACCTATGACATTCACAAATAACGTGGTTTTCTATTGGTAAAATAATTTAAAACATCGGTTGAAGTAGATCCAGAGATTACCCCATACAATTTCGATAAGTCACAAACTCACAAAGAAACAAACTTTACCCCATTTTAAAAATTAGTATAGTCAATAAAAAATGCCGGGAAAACCGTACTTTTTGCTGCGAATAAAAGTACCATATGTGTTAATCCAGGGACTAAACCGTTCAGTTGTTACATAAAATTTTTGCATTTATAATATTATAAGTAAGGATATGTTCGTCGTCGTTTTTTAATGATTTCGAAAATCTTTTGAATAGGAAAACATTAGTAGGTATTAGGTGTATAGATTTTGACTTTAAAAATATTAGCAAACCAAAATTAGCATTAGTGAAAACCGCATTCAAATCGGTTAAGCCGTTGACTTCGTACGCGCAAAAACAAATATAGCGGGAACCGTATACTTTCCGCAATAAAAAGTAGCCTATGTGTTAATCCAGAGTCTAAACTACTACCATACCAAGTTTCATCAAAATCCGAGCAGTAGATTCTGAGATTAGAGCGTACAAACGTACAGACAAACAGACAATCAGATAAACAGACAAACAGACATACAGACAAACAGACAAAAAATTGTTTTGGGTTCTATGTCGTTCATAAAGCCTCCTGAAATAGTTTTTTTCTTATTCCATGTACAGACAGCGTTCAGTTGCGAATTTATTATATGTATAGATTCAGAAAGTAAGAGAGCTTTGGCACCAATGAGCCGCCTATGAGAGATACCACGGCCGCATAGAAAACCGACGTATAAGCTGGGCGATATTTTATTCCGTTTCAAGAGAAGCCCTCACAAAAGGTGACCTATGTTTTGTATCAAAAATAGGCCGCCTCACGCGCCGCGCTCCTAGGTACGATCCTCATTATCACGCGCAACACCATACACTCGTAGGGTGATAAATATTATTTGTAATTTCAATATTTAATAGTTTATCATTTTTTATGAATACTTTTTTAAATGTAAAAAATTATCAAAAAATGATGTTAAAATAACAGTGTGAAGACCTAAGTCCAGTTAGTTGTTACCGCTGATCTCGGCTACGCAGTGGGAATGTGTAGTGGGCCAATGCCCGTTAAAATAAGTATATGAAAATCGTAAAATCGGCGCCATACAAACGCGGTCACAACTTTATGTGTTGCCAGCTTATAACTTTTTATCACTCAACAATTGGACTAACATGAAAACGTATCAATGAGTTTGATTGCTACTATTAAACATAAAATAATAATCATGGACGTTGAGGCAAAAACAATGACTCCACTTAAATGGCCCCACTTCTGGGGTTTTTGGGCCATTTTGACATTTGAAGTATGGTGAAATCTGGAAGGCTGACATTTGAGGTAGGTATATCGATAAACCAAGATGGCGTAACTTTTTCTTGTACATGAAGATTTGTTCTGTCGGATGTACGTCATAGGCCATACATAGCCTATCTTCAGTATTGAAAACTTTCTATACTCCAGTGATCTTAGGTTTTATCTACGGAAAAATTCCTAGTGAACTGAATTTTTGTATACACCTTTATTACGACGATATAATGAAGATGTGAAAAATCGACATTGATATTGTGCCGGCTAAAAAGGTTATAAAGGTCAGAAGGTCACGAAAATATCTCTCGACCTATTGCTCGGAGGTCGATAGAGGTCAGTGTAAAAAAATTTTATCGTGAAATTATCTACAAAAAATGCATCTTACATTTTTCTGTAAAATTAACCGTTTTCGGAGTAGAGCGCTTAGAAAGAGACTAGTATGCACTCACATACGGTCTTGTATTATGTTAATCGTACACCAAAACGTAAACTCTATTGCTTTTTAATTCATGGTTGTAAGTGTCTTAAAAATTTCTACCTGATACTTGGGCGTCTTGTGAAAAATATACTTATACTAGCTATTTACCGCGGCTCCGCCCGCGTAAATATACTATCGAGTATCCCACGGGAATACTGTATTTCCGCGGATAAAAAGTAGCCTATGTTTTAATCCAGAGCCTTAACTACTACCATACCAAATTTCATCAAAATCCGTTCAGTAGATTTGCGTAAAAGAGTAACGGAGTTCTCCGATCTCGTACTCGGTTCTTCGTGGCGTCGTTTAAAAAGCCGCCGCCGCTCCGTAAACAGCTCCGCGCTAAACAGCTAGTATAACGCGGTCGCGAAATAATTCTTCATACTAAAAAAATTCATGCCGTGTCATGAAAATGGTTGAAAAACACTGATGTAGACAAATGAAGTCTACATAATATCTATATTATATTAATACGTAAAGCAAAAATTTTGTAAGTACCCCCCCCTTTTTACGTAAATTATGCAGGGGACTATAAAATTTCGCACAGTTAAAGTTTATATGGAGGAGAAGTGAACGGCACTAATATTATATAATGCTCAAAAACATTAAATTAATAAAAATAATTTTATACACACTACCAAGGATTAATAACTCACACTACCATGCGTGTGATACAATTTGGTCACACGTTGACGTCTGTCAACGTGTGTTTCATATTAAGACCATGTAAAGTCCAAACTTAAAATTTATATTAGGTCCTTAGATATGAAATTGGCGTTATGTCGTACTGGCCACTTTGATCACAAATATATCTTCTGTGTTTAGGAATTCCAATTTCAAATTTATACCGCTATTTACTCATACGTTTGTGTTTCGAAAACCGTAATTCATTTGTTTTTTCCTCTTTCGGTTTTTTCTTTGCGTCACTCTGTTTACAAAATGGAAAACTTGAAATATCGTATTATTTTCGAGTACGAGTTCCACCGTGGCACCAGTGCTGCAGTAACGGCTCGAAGGATTAATGATGTGTATGGCGGCAGTGTCGCAAATGAAAACACAGTGCGTTTTTGGTTCCAACATTTTCGTTCTGGAAATTTCGACCTGCAGATCAAGCCCCGTGGACGACCGGCGACCAAAGTTGATAATGGAAAATTGTAGACTATTGTGAAAGCGGGATCCATCGCAAACCACTTCCGAGTTAGCTGCAGGCTGCGGTGTTAGTGATAAAACTGTTTTAATCCACTTGAAGCAAATTGAGAAGGTGAAAAAGCTTGAATGGTGGGCACCTCATGAATTGAGTGCAGCAAACCGACAAACGCGCGTCGACTGCTGCGTTACATTACTCAAAGTGGATCCTGTACGATAAACAGAAACGCTCATCGCAATGGCTGAACCTTAGCGAACTAGCCAAAGCCTGCTCTAAGCGAAAATTGACTCAAAAAAAGTTACTTGTGAGGTTGTGAGTCCACCAAACGGACTAGTGCCGGTGTACTACAGCTTTCTTAAATCTGGCCAGACGATTACGGCAGATGTCTATTGCCAGCAACTGCAAATCATGATGGAAAAGCTAGCTGCTAAACAACCGAGGTTGGTCATTCGCTCTAGGCCACTACTGCTTCAGGACCACACACTGCACAACAGACGGCTATCAAATTAGAGGAGCTTCAATTGGAATGTCTAAGACATTCACCGTACTCCCCGGACCTTGCTCCAACATATTGCAATTTTTTTCGAAATTTGGATAACTTCTTGCAAGGGAAAAAATTCAACTCCGATGGGGTAGTCGAAAGAGCCTTCAAAGATTTTATTGGTTCATGTCCGAATGGTTTTCTTCGTAAAGGAATCAATGAACTACCTATTAGATGGCAAAAGTGCATAGATAGCAATGGTATATACTTTGATTAAATAAATATATAATGTTTAAAAAAAATCGACTTTATGTTCCTCCTTTACAAAACGCCAATTTCATATGTACTGATTTAATATTATGAATTATGCGCGAATTTAGAAGCACATTAACCAGATAACCAGTAGACGCATATTAACCAGATAACCATAATAACCAGTTGACGTATCGTATGTAAGCTTAACTTGTCTCAAACCCATTCTTTAAGTACAAATGCGTTATACCTTCTTTGTAAGGAAGATTGCCAACTGGTTTATGTGCTATATTTTTAAAATAATGTTACGAAACAATGAATAACATTAAATTAACTATGAAACTTCTATCTCCGCTCCCATGGTCGGCCATCTTTATTTTATAGACCATTTTTATGGTCAGCTGTTGTTTTTATGTTTGTTTTATGACTGAATTTGTCCACAGTTGCGAAAGTAAGTTTTTTGATGTTCTCTATTATTGCTTTATAAGGGCCTTCTAATTTCTGTTGATACACAGCACTTTTCACAGTATGTATTAATGTGATAATGGTGATACTAATATTATAAAGAGCAAAGATTGGATTGTTTGTATTGAATTGGCTCCGAAACTACTGCATCGATTTTGATGTAAGTAATTTGTCACAGATGTAGAGCAGACTACTTTGAAGGCCAAAGGGTACCATTTATCGCTGCTAAATGCATCGTTCCCACGGGGTTAACTTTTGCGCGTACGAAGTCATGCCCAACATCTAGTATTTGATAATATTTCATCCGGCAGAAACGTACATTTTGCTGCGATAAAAAGCATAGATAAGAGCCTATGTGCTAATTCAGAGACTGACTATTTGCATACAAAATTTCACTAAAATCCGTTTAGTAGTTCTAGCGTCAAAGAGTAAAAAACATCCACACATCCATACATCCATTCACCCATACATTCTTACAAACTTTCGCGTTTTTTATTATTAGTAAGGATAATACTGATATGTAATTCTAATTTGAGGCAATTAAAATTATAATTAAGGCATAAAGTTTGTATGTTACGTGTAAGTATAAATTCTGTTACTCAAGTAAATAATTATCACTAGAATATTACAGGAAGACGCCCATATCTCTGCCAGTATGGGCCCTGTTAGCTTTCGTACTGTGCTATGGATTACTCCATCTTTTAAGAGAAAGGTTGTTTCTAAAATGTTTATGTTATTAAGCTGGGACTTTATTCTCCGGAATCCGGAAGGCCGTAGAAAATTCTGAGCATTGAAAATAATAGTCTGCGCACAATAGAGTTGAAAATCGAACACATGAGTGTGGAGTCAAATGTCAATGTCATAGATGACAGCTCGATACTCGAAACTTCCATTTTCAACTCTATGGTAGGAGTTTTGCCGGGGAGTTCAATGGGTGACGTTGTGGAATTCGTATTTCTTCATAAATTTGTGTTATTTCGGTTCTTAATGTGCAATATTGGTAGAATATTAACCATTAAATATGCGTTAACGTGCACAAGTGTGGGCAAGTGGTACAACTTCTAAAAACGTGCTATTTTGTGTTTCCCGCCAAAACTCCCTAGGAACTTTCAGTAAAGCTTCTACTACTTTACTGAATCGACTGACGTGACTCATAGACTGCACTGACTATATATTTAGACTTTGACTAGACTTTAGACTTGACGATATAGGAATACGGTGTTGAAAATTGAAACGAAAGTTCTATTTTCCTCCTTTTTAACTTGACACTGGCAAATGCTTATAAACCGATGCCATATATAAATAAATAATAATAAAAAACTATTGTAGTAGCGCAGAGCGGATTTCAGTATTTTCACCTGAATTCCGGATTCCGGAGCATATAATCCCATCCTTAATCCAAGATATTAACTACTGTTGCACAATCTACTGATAAGCGTCATTTGCATGTTTTGTCTCTGTCGCACGATTAAAGTAAGCATTGACAAAATTTCCGAATAAGCTAACAGATACATCTAATTTTAAGAAGATTGTGAAACAAGCCCTCAACAAGTTGAAATATTCGGTACATGTTGATAACATGTGCCGAATACAACAATATTTTGATAATTTATCGTTTTACAATTAATTCTAATATCTAAGTCTTTAAATACTTTTGGAGTTCGGACTATACTTACACACATCTTAACATCAAAAAATATTTTTATGGCATTAATTAATAAGAACTTAATAGGTAATAAGAATATGTTGTAGGTAATTTATTTAATTTGTCTTCATGATATTTTTGAATATCTTAGTCATATTATTGACTGATGATCCATGTCATAGGTCTATGACTGATATGCCTTAAGTCACATCACAAAAAAAAGTTGCTCTTAGTCTATGACTCATAGCGCGCTCGGCGAACATTGATACTCGGGGAACGTGCGATCGCGCACGTTGTCACTCGTGACGTCAGCGCGAAAATCCGCGAACAAGGCCGAACGATGACCTCTCAAGTCTCACGTGCTACCAATTTCCATAAAGTTCGTTTACCACGTGGAAAATGGAAACACGATAAACAGTTTATGTTTCTAATAAAGCTATAGATAAAACTTTGATAAACATTCTAGAATGTAGTGTAGCTTTTTTATGTTAAGTTTGGTCACTACTCTTGATTTTTTTTCGCGGATCGTGCCTATACTGGCTAATATGTGAATCGAAGTAATTTTTTATATCATTAGTAATTTATTCTGATTCTCGATTATTTCTGTAATTATATTTTTAGGTGCTGCGGCAAATTAGTAATGGAATTTTAACATAAATAATGTCACATGTACACATGTATATGGGGTACACATACATACACCTTCAGGCGTCAACATAAGTTATTTTTAATCCTAAAACCATTACGGCATAGATACTGTTACCTTACAGTTAGTTGTAACGTTTTTATCACGGCAGGTATATACAGCTTCGGTATTATCAATGTTATCTCGGCTGACGAGATTTCTTCCGCGGTCCGAACCCGTCGCATACCGTCAATGTAATTATCAAATACGTTTAATTTGTTTAGAAATTCCGTTCATCTGTTGATAAGGTTTTAATATGATATAGTAATGAGACGCCTTTTTGGGGAAAAATACATAGGTACTAGAGATCTGTCTTAAGTATATCGTAAAGGTTTTGAAAAAGGTTTTCATTTATAGACTAGATTATAAGATATAGAGATAAGAATAGAAGGACTGATAAGTGGTAACTTGAAGGACATCAAAATACTTAAATACATAATATAATGAAATTAATATGAGTTTGCTAGTAGCATTTTAATGTACATTATTATAATGTAAAATCATTTTAAATACGCTCAAAAAGTATAATTATATTTGAAAGGATCAAACTTCTTTCATCCATGTAGGAATTCGGTTACACAGTTTTCAAATATCGAACCGAAGAGGGTCAATATTTGAAAACTGTGTATCGTTTTCCAATATGGCGGCAACAGAGTCATTGCTAATTATTTAAGGCTTAGTGCCAATTTCACCAACGCCTGTTAAAGTTTATCGTTGATTAAAATTATTTTATCTCTCTCGTTCTTCGTAAGAATGAAAGAGGAAGCATGACAAACAAATAACACTAACAAATTGACTTTAAATTTCAAATATCGAAAATTCTTTTCAAAATGGCGTCCATTGTTAATTTTTCTCGCTGTCTAAATATTTTCCAGTCAAGCGAGTCTAACGGAGGGTTTCGTCAGTCCACTTTCTCCATAATTATTGTTTGCCTTTATCATTTCATTAATTCCGTCTTAAAGACGTCGAGTGTTGAGATAATATCGAAACTTATGGCTGTCACGGTTTCCATTTGAAATTTAATATTAAAATATAAGTGGCTCAGTTTATTTTGACATCTAATTTATTCTAGATATTATTAAGTAGATTAGTTTATTCAATGAACGAAAATCTTTATTATAAAGTTTCGTTTATTTTATTATAAAGTTAACGTTTATTATAAAGTTTCTTAACGATTGCTTGGCGCCTATTTACAGCAAGTTTTCTAATAGAAAACTACATTTTTTTAGCCACCTACCTAAAACGTTCTTAATAGTAGGCTATGATATCCTATAATCACTTTATGATTACTATTTGCTAAAGAATCCAGATCTATTACACGACACGCGCAAGATGATGAGCAAATGATTAGTATCCAGCATAATCCAGCTAATTAAAAAAAGTTAAATGAGGCGGAAACATCGAGCTCAGGAAGTCACACGTCAGGCTGATCAGGATGACAAGCTGTGTGTGGTCCTCACTCCATAATACTGTAGCATTCTTCCAAGCCTCACTCCTTGCGTGACTGACAGCTATTGGCGCTATAATCTGTGCAATTTTTTCAATGTAGGAATTGAGGTTGGAAAGTAATGGTATGCAATTTGAAGTTGTAATTTAATTTGGAATTTCGGGGACTTCAGTTAACTGATTTCTGTGTAGCATCCGACACCATCGAGAATCGATTATACTATTTTCATGTTCAAAGCGTCTATTTCACACACACACACACACATAGCATATAGCAGAAAATTAAAAAATATTGTGAATACAGGAAGCTACCTTGACTATGACATTTGCAAATTACTAAGTACCTAACTAAAAAAGGAAGCAGATTATTTTAAGAATGTGCAAATCAATTTACAAATAAGCATGTGCTTCAATTTCACTTACACTTAGCGATTAAACAAATTATACTTTACAACAAAATATACTCGTGCAGGATGCATGAATGTAACGTGAATATTTTTGTGTAGTAAGTAAAGTAAAGTTAAAGTAAAGTTCAATTTCGAATGTCTATCTTGTAAACTGCGCGCTGCGCCGCGTCTCGGTGTGAACTGACGCCTAAAGATACAAAACTGTAAGTGACTACTGACTAACGGCCTGTTTCAATAACCTATCTACCAATAACTATTTGTTAGAAACGTCAAACTTGTATCGCGAAAAACCGTCAAATGATTGAATGGCGACGTTTTTAACAAATATTTATAGATATATAGGTTATAGAAACGGGCTGTATGAGTATAAACAACACAAAATAAAGCATCCAATGCAGCTTTTCTCAAGTTTCACTCGCTATACCTTCGATAAACGATCACTATAACCTAGCTCTAAACTGTCTTCAACCCATCACTATCATTACCGCACAAACTATGAAGCACATCACTAGTCGTTACGTCTCAGCGGTGTATCGATATCGACAAATTGCACAATTCACAGCTCCCTAATAAGTATTAACACTAGTGATGGATAGGTTCGATTACGTGTAGGATGTACCTGATACCGACATATTTGGGACTGTCCTGTTTTTTAAGTGGGTAGTTTTTGTTTTGAAGATTGAGCCATGCTCATGGACTATATGAAAATATTTGAAGGATCTTTGTCAGGGACATTGACTCTTAGCCCAAATATTGTACATAATATTACTGTACTTTTTAAATAATTTATCAAGGAAGATGATTGAAATTTGAACCATTCATAGATTTTTCGTAATATTCTATTGTTTTAGAACAATTCATGTCTAAAGCGAATAAGTTTTTGCGAACTAGTTTTTCTAAATGATCCAATGATAAATCGCTATTGGGTACTACAGAATAATAGAAGCCTTCTAACCGCTTAATGCCTTGTACATTATAAGCTTGTAACCCATATCGGTGCATTGTTTTAAATAAAAATAATAAATAAATGGTATTGCCAAGAATGAAAAATTGTTTAAAGAAATACCATTAGGTGTGTGTGGTGTGAACTTGCTCCCTAGCACACGGGAAGGTATCGGTACATGGATTTTTTCTTCTTCTTTTCTTCTCTCTTTCCTAAGAAGTCCCCATTATTCCCGCGTGTGGTCACCCCGACCGCCCGGGTGCCGCGCCGCGCCGCGCGCTGCCGCTGTGATCCGCTGCGATGGAGTAACAATACGCGCTCATCATTTGTCATACTACTTCCTTGTTTACATACATGTATGTATATACATGCTGCATATTACATGCATCGTTCATGCATTTCTGATACCTTTAACTGTGGTATGTAAACAGCTCGTTTGAGGTTCTACAAATCGCCGTGACGTGATCGTAAGGCCGCCATAGTCACTAGGTGATTACGGCGGCCGCCTGCGCGCGTCGCCGCTGCTCTCACTGGCCGGAGCCGCGCCGCTCACCACGAAATTCGAGCCAGCCGCATTAGTGTGGATAACAAGAATAACTAGTATCGTTAATAGTTCTCGCCGTTCAGCATGTCCTTCGGTCACCCCTGAGATCATATCAAACGGGTGGGTGTGTGATGTGGTGGGCCAATTGCACATTAAAAAAAATCCCGCCGTGAAATCAAGCTGTAACGCCAACATTATGGAAGTATCATAGCAAGTAACTAGTATCAATATGAGGCTTCTATAATCATAATCATAATCATAATCATAATCTTTATTTGCTAGAATATGGTAACATAATTGGTCTTAGTTTAATTTAGTAAATTTTTAGAACACATATTCTGCGTAAGGCATGCAAATTTTAGTAGTTTAAGATTTAAATACAATTTTATAATATCAAAGTTAGGTTAGGCATACAGCACTGGTTACATTTAGTCACAATTAATAATATTGTAAAAAATAAATTAACTATAAGGTACATTATGCATTAGTTCATTAAAAGTCCATAAGATTAAATTGTTAAATAGAAACATGTCAAAATATTTTTATGGAATATAAATTGAGTCAAACTTAATCCTATTGTATAAGTATTATAATAAAATAGATATTAGATTATCAACATTGTAAATCAGTCAAATTAAATTAATCTAAATTCAAAGTACATTTGAAGTAATAAAAAATTAATGATCATCAGATAAAAAGTCATTTATAGAGTAATAGCATTTTGTCAGCAACATTTTTTTAAATTTAGTTTTAAAAAGATTAATATTGAGGTCTCTAATATGTTTTGGTATTTTGTTATAAATTTTTGAGCCCATACAGAAAATACTCTTTGCCATTAATTCTTTTTTACAGGTATGTACGCATAGTTTGTCACCATGACGTCTGTTTCTTATTACATTATCTGATAATCGCGGATAGAGATGAGAATTACATTTTACAAATAATGCAACCTCAAGTAAATATAGAGAAGGAAGTGTCAGAAGGCGGTATTGTTTAAATATAGGCTGGCAACTATCGGTACTTTTAATTTTAAACATGGCTCTAATACAGCGTTTTTGCATCTTAAATATAAATTCTTTATCTGTGGCATTTCCCCAAAAAATATGCCATACCTCATAACTGATTCAACTAAACCATGATAAGCAGTAATGACTGTGTTAATGTTTACCGATAAAGAGAGTTTACCTAGAGCATAAGCTAAGCTGCTTATTTTTTTGGAAAGTTCTTGTATATGCTTCTTCCAGTTTAATTGTTTGTCTATTTCCAGACCTAAGAATCGTGTTCCCTCAACTTCTTCTATTTTATTATTATTAAAGATTAGACTTATATTTGATGAGTTTGTAGCTCTTTGACTAAAGTGTACTATTTTTGTTTTATTTAAATTAATTATTAAATTATTATTATCCAACCATTCAATTAAAGTTCGTAATGCATTATTAATGTCGCTTTCATACAAAATAATGTCTTTACAGTTTACTGTAAATGTGCTATCATCAGCAAATAATGTCGTGGGCTGGTTAACCGAGTTTGGCAAGTCATTTATGTAAATAATAAATAAAAATGGACCTAATACAGTTCCTTGAGGTACACCAAACTCTATATTTCGCTGTAAAGATCTGTATTTTACTTCAGTTCTGGTTTTATTATTTATGCGACATATTTCTGTAATTTGAGGTCTGTTATGTAAATAAGAGCGAATCAGTTGTAATACATTGCCCCTTATTCCGTAGGCCTCAAGTTTCTGTAGTAAAATATTATGATGTACATAGTCAAATGCTTGTGTCATATCGCAAAATATGGCACAAACTGGATTCCTTCTATCTATTTCATACATTACATTTTTAAAAAGTCAAAAATTGCGAGATTAATAGTTTTGTTTTTTCGAAACCCTTTCTGCTCGTTGCATAAAATATTCTTTTTTTCTAGAAATGAATAAATTTGATTATAGAAATACATTTCAAAAATTTTTGAAAACACTGGGACTAGTGCTATTGGCCTGTAAAACTCTTTTAATTCACAATTTTCTTTTTTAAAAAGCGGTTTAACAATCGTTATTTTAAGATCATGCGGGAAAGTCCCTGTCGTTATACACAGATTAATTAAAAAACATATATGAGGACAAATAAATTCGTTTACAGTTTTAATTATTTTTGTAGAAATTCCATCAAATCCAACACTATGTGTATTTTTAAGAGATTTTATAATTTTATATACATCTTGAGGGATACAGGGAGCTAAAAACATTGAATAATTATTGACAGACATAATTTTACTATTAGAATTTAACATATTATTTGATATTGATTTAACTTTGTTTATAAAATAGTTGTTAAATTCATTAGCGATTTTCCGAGGATCAGTTATATATTCATTATTATTATTTTTAATTCTAACAATCGATTCATTTGGTAAATTTAAGCGTCTTTTATTAATTAAGTCCCACATAGTTTTAGATTTATTGTTCGAAGTTAAAATTTTATAATTATTTTGTGCTCTTTTTGTTAAAGTAATGACTTTTTTAAATAAGTGACAATAATTTCTATATTTTAATTTATTTTCAGCGCTAGGTTTGTATCTAAGTTCCCAAAACATTTTCCTTTTTTTCCGACTGCAAATTTTTATTCCTCGAGATATCCATTTTGGTTTACGAACAACGTTAATAGTAACATACTTTTTTGGAAAACATAGTTCGTAGAATAATTTAAATTCTTTAATGAAATAACAGTATGCTTTTGAAGGATTTATGCTCTCATACATCTCTGTAAAATATAGTTCTTGAATACATGCCTTAAACTTTAAAATATTTTCAGGAGAATACTCCCGCACTTCTTTACGCCAACTTTTTATTTGCGGATTTTTTTTGACTGGTAGTGTTATAATCTGAGCCGTATGATCTGACAAACCAAATTCTTTCACTTCCGATTTACATGGACTTTTAAAATTATGTATAAAATTATCGATACATGTTTTACTTGCTAGTCTTGTTGGTTGTTTTATTGAAATTTTTAAATTATAATTTAACAGTATACATTCGAAATTTAACGTTGTATTGTTTGGTTTTAAAATATCTATATTAAAATCTATGACTATACACAACGATAAAATAATGACATTGAACTAACACTAACTAACTAACAAAACTAACTAACAGTCAATTCACACCAAAACGAAACGATAAGGTTAATAGCGCTGCATTTTTAATATAACTATCCATAATTGAAATTTATCCACTACACACGAAGATGCACGCTTCATGTGCAATGTATGACTGATGTCATATGAAACGTGCATCTTTTGTGTAGTGAATAAAGTTCAAAATTTTCTAGTTATCTTAAAAATGCAGCGCCGCGTAGCGTCGTGTATCGTCGCGATGTCAACTGACCCTAATGGTCATAATGACACAGTTGTTGCAACAATAGTAGACTTAACAGACTGGTCGTGGGTTCAATTTTCGCGTTGGAGCAACAAAAAATGTTGTTTTCATGTTTGGTTAGGACAATGCAGGCTGATCACCCGATTGTCTGACAAGAAGATGCTTGCGTCGGATGGGCATGTAAAAAGTCGGACCTGCACCTGATCTCTCGTCAGTCGCGTCGGTCATCGGTCCCCCTGGGGTTCCAGAGTTAAGGAAGAGAGTGCTCTTGTGTACTGCGCACACACTTGAGCTCTATAAAATAACACCTGCGTAGCTGGCGCCTGATTTCAATGACAACCGGCCACCGTCACCGACATCGGTGTGGGGAGCTTTTGTTAGTAGACTTGACTCCTCTAAGGACTTCCTTATGCTGAAGTCATAACATCTTGTATAACGGTAGCTACTACCACAGAATACAACAATAACCATCAAATATATTTATAACTAATAAACGTCGACGCGACAATACGGAGATTTATTTTTACTAACTTCTGTATGACATCTAAATAAACTAAACTTTGTGATAATATACTCTATGTCCTTACAGTAGAGTTGATTTTAAGTCGGCAGGAGTTGATATTGTTCGAAACAGTAATGCCGATTTGCGACGTCAACTAAACTGTTTTGGTTAAGTATTCTCCGGTTAAACTTGGGTGAAACGCATTTGTCGTGTTTATATGCCATAAAATGTATTTTAGACGAAGAATCGTATTTGGCAAAACAGCCAGCTAGGTATGAATGAAAAGAAGAAAAAGTTTTTTTTCTCAATATAAAGCATTAAATTTGCCAATGTCAAGTTAAAATGGCGGGAAAAACAATTTCTGTTGAAGTTTTCGACACCGCTTTTCTAAATCGTCAAGTCCAAGTCTAGTCAAAGTTGAAATAAATCGTCAGTGCAGTCAATGAGTCAAGTCAGTCGATTCATGAAAGTGGTGGACGCTTTACTGAAACTTCCTAGGGAGTTTTGGAGAGAACACGAAATAGCAAGCTTTTTGAAGTTATACCACTTGCCCACACTTGTGCACGTTATCTAATATGTAATATTCTACCAATATAGCACAAGAACTGAAAAAATGCATGAAATAAATGCAGAAACAACAACGTCACACATTCACATCCCCGCCAAAACTCCAAAAGTGGCATTTAAAAGAACAAAACAATTCGCTTTTCAAACTGGCAGTGTATATTTTTTTATTTATATATGGCATCGGCTTATAACCATTTGCCAGTGTCAAGTTAAAAAGGCGGGAAATAGAACTTTCGTTTCAATTTTCAACACCGTATTCCTAGTATATCGTCAAGTCTAAAGTCTAGTCAAAGTCCAAATATATAGTCAGTACAGTCCAAGAGTCATGTCAATCGATTCAGTAAAGTGGTAGAAGCTTTACTGCTATGCTAATTGCTACATAAAGACATTTTCACTTCAAAAATATTTATATTATAATTAATATAATATACAGTACGACCAAGCCTTAATGGCTCTCGGGTATCGTCGGTTCTCATACATCGTCTGTCATTTCCATACAAATATGTACGATGATAGCCGAGGGCCATTCAGAAATTAGTTTTTTTTATTTATTTAAATATGGCGTCGGCTAAGAACCATTTGCCAGTGTCAAGTTAAAAAGACGGGAAATAGAATTTTCATTTCAATTTTCAACACCGTATTCCTATATCGTCAAGTCTAAAGTCTAGTCAAAGTCCAAATATATAGTCAGTACAGTCCAGGAGTCATGTCAGTCGATTCAATAAAGTGGTAGAAGCTTTACTGAAAGTTCCTAGGGAGTTTTGGCGGGAAACACAAAATAGCACGTTTTTAGAAATTGTTCCACTTGCCCACACTTGTGCACGTTAACGAATATTTAATGGTTAATATTCTACCAATATTACACATTAAGAACCGAGATAACATAACTTTATTAAGTTTTACAAATTCCACAACGTCACCCATTGAACTCCCCGGCAAAACAACTGGCAGTGTAACTGAAACTTATTTTATCGTGTTTTTTTTTTATTAATTACCAGAATAAAAATGAAACTTTAAAGAATAAAGCTGTATAGGTCAAAATAAAGATGTATTAAAAAAAATAATTTTAAAAATTTTGTTTACATTACTTATATTATAAATATAAATATAATAATTAAGATATGTCATAAGAGCACAATTTCTATCGATTTTTTTTAACTCTCATAATATGTTTTTAGGTACTTTATACTTTCAAAAGGTACTTATCTTATTTCGAATAAAAAATTATATACCTATATTTTTTTTGATAGGCCAATAATGCCTTATTAAAATTATGTTTTTGTTGTTCGTAGAAATACTTTTCATAGTTTTTTAATATAAATTAATATCAAATAATTTAAATAAAATTTTAATTTAATTTATTTAAGCATTTTTATATTTTTTCTTTCGTTTTCCTCAGAAACTGTAGTTTAGACTGACCACCGAGTGCTTAAAACAAATATAAATAAATAAAACAAATATAAATAAATCAAAAATTAAATTCTAAGTCTCTTGATGCATTTTTACTACTTTGCCTTTGTGTTTTTAGAACTAAACTTAGGCTAGTGCCTTACATAATTATGTAATGTTTGTCTGTTTGTTGCAGCGATACTTCAGCGTGCGACGTACAAGGTCGGCCTCCTGACGATCCAGGGGGTTTCCACCTGTCTCTTCCTCTGCATGGACGCCTGCGGGTTCCAGTACGCAAATGTAAGTGTGCATTTCACTAAATACCAGCCCTCACAGCCTTCGTTGTTCAATGGTTTAGAGCTTGACACTCGACTCGGTCGTGGGTTCGATTCCTGCCTTGAAAGAACTTAAGATATTGTTTCCAAGTTTGGTTAGGACAATGCAGGCAGATCACCTGATTGTCTGACAAGAAAGATGATCCATGCGTCGGATGGGCATCTAAAAAGCCCCTGCGCCTAACCTCTCGCCAGTCGTGTCGGTTATCCGTCCCACTAGGTTTCGAAAGTAAAGGAAGCGAGAGTGCTCTTGTGTAATGTGCACACACTTGGGCACTATAAAATAACTCCTGCGTAGCTGGCCTGGTTTCAATAAAACCGGCCACCGTCACCGAAATCGGTGTGGGGAGCTATTATTATTAAATACCAGTGGCGTGGGGTTCCTACAACTCCATCCCTATCAGCTTCACTTACCACTTTTAAAGACCCTCAATTACCTTCTCTTTCACTTTTGAAACCTATTATACAGGCTAAGACTTCCCTATGAAGGAGAACCAGCCTTCACCACTGCTTAATACCGTACGCTATTTAATGAATGCGAAATACTTGTAAGTGTATCAATAATAATGATTAAATTTTTCCAGACTTCACTGTTAATGTAGAGACGAGGAAAAAATTAAAATATCGATACTATTTAGGTAGCCAAAACGATGCGATTTTTGTCGTTGTCGATAGTTATTACAAATAAAAATTTCGATACTATACAATATGTAGCTTCTTAGATAATATTATGTAGTATCGAAACTTTTATTTGTAATTTTTAACTACATATTACTTTATGAATTAATATAGATTTTCAATACATACTAAAATATAATTCGTTTTACATTTTCTTTTAATTTTCGCTCTTTTATGCATGATAAAGACTACCTACATGAATTATGATGACACAATATGTTATTACGTACATGAATGGTTGAAAGATTCGTTCTTTTATGTATCCATTTATGCATAATTATGTATCCGTACACAGACATAAAAATTTGCACGAAGCTCAACTTCGGTGGGCTAATATTTGGGAAGTATTTTAACGATATTTTAATTAGCGTTGCACTGTTTTTTACGGTCTCAATAATATTTTTTACGACAGTTTTCGAGTTTATAAGCTCGAAAAAGGAACTCGTTTCTAATATCCAACTAGTATAATTGGATGATATCGTATTACAGAGTTGTAAACATAACATACACGTATAAGAACTTGTAATTATTTTTTTTATGTCGACCGTAGTATTAAATGTTTATGCTAATTCAGTTTATAGGAAAATAGGTTCATTCATAACGTTTTTATTAGACCTTTTAAACGTATTCTTGAAGTTGTGGCTTTGTAGGAAAATTGAAATAAAAGAGACAAAGTTATAAAATAACAACATAGTCTATAAACTTCGTTTTAGATAAATACCTTTTATGTGGTAACATCTAAATACCTAAACTGATAAACTCTATCTGTCACTTGTAATATTTTAGGTCTTAAATAAATAGGTTCTTGGTATTTACATATAATAAATATTTCATTACTAAACATTGTCTTATCTTTATATATATATAATTCTACTGTACGTGTGTATGTCACTGAACTCCTCCTAAACGGCTGGACCGATTTGAATGAATTTTATTGTATGCGTTTGGGTGGCGCCCTGAATGGTTTAGATTCACAAATCAGCCCGGTAGGACAACGTCTGTCGGGTCCGCTCGTTGTAGTATAAAAATGGATTGCAAATTCCAATGTCTCGCCAAAACTCCAGAACGGCTGGACCGACTTAGCTAATTTTGGTCTTAAAATAATTTTGGAAGTTCAGGGAAGTTAAGAAATATTGGAGGTGTAGTTATTTATTAATTCCGGTTCATAGTTAAGACAGAACAACGTGTGTCTTCATGTTTCCACTCTGTTATTTTGAAAAATGTATCGATATCGATAGAACGTATGTCCGTATCACATCACTATCGGTAGCCTGCTCAAAAGCAATCAACGTGATAACGCAACCGCGCGGAAGCGATGTCGTAAACTTAAACACGTGCGGACACATCTCATGTGCGATCGAAGGGGACAACACTAGCGTAATGAGGCGATCGCACGATATCGATGTTTTATACACCACTAATTTGGTGCAATTAAAAATTTACATTTACAAGAAAAATATAATCGATATCGATATTTTTATCGGACATCGAACATCGCTGTTGACCATTTTGTAATTATTGTTTAGGTATGTTTTATCTAATATTTTATTTTTCTATATTTTTATTACGCTCTGTTTTTTGTCGAATAAAGTGTTTATATCTAATATAACTGATATCAACATAACGTTCTAGATTTATAACTTTATTATCTATTTTTGTTTACTGAGGGGGGGGCAGAGACAAAAGAAGTATTTATAGCACACACACACAGCACAGTCGACATTACGTATGTAGACATCATTTGTCTCAATGTCTTAGTATACCTAGTATCTACTATCAATAAACCTAACCAAGAGCATGTCAGGACATGCCTAAGGAGAGTTCCGTAACTATCAACGCGCACCAGGTTTTCTTTAAATTACTTCAAATGTTATTTTTCGATTACGCTCAAAATAATTTTTCTGAAGGGTTTTAGCATGATCTATCAGCATGGAATCGTTACAAGTTTCTATCTCTTACAGTTAAGAGATGCCAGTGGAGACCAAGCTATAAACAACTTTGTAGGCCGATTACTCAAAAATAGTTGACATTTTTAAAAAGAAAGTTAATGTACTTTGTAAAAAGTTGATGTGTGAAAGTTAATGTGTTTGTTATGTAGTTTACTAACTTTACTTTACTTTACGTTTTAGTACTTTTTTTTAAGTCAAAGGACTTTATACAAAAATCCCTATTCGACGATAAATAGAAAAATAATGTAGAATGAAAAAATATTTTTCATCCCCACTTCACAGGTATGGAGAGCCACTCCTAAAATAAATAAATACGACTATTTTCTGATGCCAAAACCGAAACCTATACACACTCTATAAGTATACCGAATTAGAAGCTAGAAGGGCGGACAGACAGACAGACAGACAGGCTGACAGACGGACGGTCAGAACGCAACTATATGGTTTCCTAGAATACTACGGAACCCTAAGAACGAGAACATTTCATCGCTATCATTGTGCACTAAAATCTGTCTACAATTAGTCAGGATATGTTATCTGAGTAGTGAGTACAAATTCCTAGTTTTACGAGTGTCGTAATGTCGTGTGATAAAAGTAAATGACTTCATGAGATTTGGAATCTTCTGGTATAATTTTATTGTTACAGTGACAGTAAAACTACCTCCGGTTCACCCGCGATAGTAAAGTACAGGACTACAAACCTTTTTTTTATTGTTACAAACAATTACAAGGAGCCCCTTTTTTATTGTGGTTATCCCTTAACACATGCATAGTTTTTTTATTGTATCCAATAACACATGCATAGTTTTTTTTTATAATATCCAATAACAGATGCATAGTTTTTTTATTGTATCCAATAACATATGCATAGCTTTTTTTATTTTATCCAATGACACATACATAGTCTTTTTTGTTGTATCCAATAACACATGCATAGTTTTTTTTTTGTATCCAATAACACATGCATAGTTTTTTTATTGTATCCAATAACACATGCATAGCTTTTTTATTGTATCCAATAACACATGGATTTTTTTTATGATATCCAATAACACATGCATAGTTTTCTTATTGTATCCATTAACATGTGTTATATATGCATAGCTTTTTTTATTGTATCCAATGACACATACATAGTCTTTTTTGTTGTATCCAATAACACATGCATAGTTTTTTTTTATTGTATCCAATGACACATGCATAGTTGTTTTATTGTATCCAATAACACATGCATAGTTTTTTTTATTGTATCCAATAACACATGATATTTTTTTTATTATATCCAATAACACATGCATAGTTTTCTTATTGTATCCATTAACACATGCATAGCTTTTTTTATTGTATCCAATAACACATGCATAGTTTTTTATTGTATCCAATAACACATGCATAGTTTTTTTATTGTATCCAATGACACACATAGTTTTTTGCAATGGCATATCTACAGTCAACCGTTGACGAAATACAGTGATCACAAAAGCAGAGAATATATTATATTACTAACGTAACAAAAGTGAGATCGTTGGAGGGCATTAAAAACGCGCTATACAATAAATTGCAGTTGAAAATGTATGAAGATAAATACAACATTGATTTTATAAACATAAATACTGCGTTTATGTATGTCATTATCATAACAAAAATGTCGCAAATAAACAGTAACTTTCGTTTTTCAAACATAGCAAAAAAATCGTGGTTTTTTTAGTCACTTTTAGTCCTGGGCCTTTAGTCAAGATGCATTCGATAATGTCGACGGGGAAGTTCGAAAACAAAATGTATGGGATTTGACATAAGGCATCGCAAGCGACATGTCACTAAGCGATGGCTTATGCTGCTATATTAGCTTATGTCAAATCCCATACATTTTTGATTACGAACTTCACTGTCGAAATTATCGAATGCATCTTGATTAAAGGCCCAGTAACATTTTAATTTAGCAACTGATTACTGTACTTTTTGCAATGTTCGCGAATCGTCGCGGTCTGAACTGTTCATCTCATTCAAGTCTCAAAAAAAACAAATGATATATTGAAATCTTAAGTAACATTATTAAATTAAAATTATTTGAACGCTACAGGTAACACTAAGAGAAAGCCAAGGCTTACCACAATCCATCAGTATACTTAGACAATCGACTGATAAATAGCTTCTATTGTTAACACGTATTATGAATAAGGCCGGAAGACGAGCAGACGGATCACCTGATTGTAAGTGATATCGTCCACGACCGCCCATGACAGGCACAGAACAGTCAAAGATCTTTGGATACCCAAATTACTCATTCGCGCAACCCAAGCGTTATTTCACGCCGGTTTGCTAAGAGGCCGTGAAATACTACATGCCTATTTGTGCCGAAGCAAGCACTATTACTAGGTAATACTACTACTATTATAAATGTGAAAATTTGTGAGGATGGATGGATGGATGGATGGACGGACGTTTGTTACTCTTTCACGCAAAAGCGACTGAACGGATCAAATTTGGCATGGCATTGGTTTAAGGTTTAAGCATTGGCATTGGTTTAAGCTCTGGATTAACACATAATATGCTACTTATTATCCCGTAAAAGTACAATATTCTCGTGGGATACAATAATTATACAAAAACAAGTTTATCATCACCAGACACCATTGAAGTCTCGATGGGTCTGATGGGCTCAGGGCCTCAATTTATGGGCCTTAATGGGCTCTCAATTTGAGAGAGATTAGAGTAGCGACTAATGAGCCCGTGAACCTGGCAGATATCTGCCAACCTGGCACCCGCAGTAGGCGTGGTGGCAGCGGGTCGTAGATTCACGGACCTTCAAAGGCCGTTCGTCTCAGACACGCTGGTTATTTCACGATGTTTTCCTTTTACGTTTTAACTTTTAAGTCCTCAAAAGTTACAACCAACCAACCAACAGAAAAAAATATGATAATGTAAATAAATTTAGGCAGAAAAAAATAGGTATATACTTTAGTGACGTTTTGTAGAATCAATTACAGAGAGCATAATATAATTTACTGCTCATGTAAAGACGTTTAGGCTGAAAAAAGATTGGAAGACGAAAAATCTAATAATGAAACGAATAGTCGCCGCTGACGCTATTGACCTCACACTATCAGCTGATTCAAACCTTGTTTTTAATTAAAACTTAAGTTTTTCATCAATCAGGTGATACGGCGGAACTGGCGGCGGCTGGAACGGCGAAGATTCGTTTCACTATTAGATTTTTCGACTTCCAATTTTTTTTCAGCCTTCACGTCTTTACATAAGCAGTAAATTATGTGTCCTCCGTAATTGATTCTACAAAACGTCACTAAAGTATATACCTACGTAGTTATTTATTTATTTATAATGTAGCGGAGAAATCAGAAGGTCTCATTGGTACACGCCACAACCCGGGATCGAACACGGACCCTTTCTAGTGCATCCCGACCACTAAGCCCGCGGGTGCTCTGTTTTGTAGTCACGAACAAATAAATTTTCTTAACGACCAATAAGTCTTAGCTTCTTTTTTATCGATAGCATTGTGATCTATCACTGTGAAAAAAGAATATCGTCCTTTCGAATTTATGGCGTTTTTATAGTCTGTATTTTATATAATGGCGGGAAACCTTTATGTGCTACAAATTAGTAAAGTCATAAAATTTATCTAACCATCTCATCCGAAAAAAAATCTTTTAAGTGCTAAATTATGTATGTATTCCACGGCACGCTTTACTCATGAAGTAATAAAGAATGTTACATAAAAACTTTGGTCTATTTATGGAATGGGGCCGGCAAACGAGCAGTCGCCTGATAGTAAGCGATATGTCGGTCCCTGATACCCACCCTCACAACGCAAGCGTTGTTTTGAAAGATGTACGAGTTATTAATGCGCATGTGCAGTGTATGACTTATGTCATATGAAATGTGTATCTTATTGTGTATTGAATAGAGATTAATTTTGAAGAGCTATCTTAAAATGCAGCGCCGCGCCGCGTCAAGTCGCGTATCGTCCCCGTGGGAACTGACCCTAAGACCATCTTGCCTCAACTGACAGTATAAGCATAAAAAATCCACATACCTAATATTAGATAAACGTGGGAGAGCCATGCTTCCGCATGAAGGGGGCCCGCTCGACCGGATGAAAACCACGGACTCTCACTAATACGGCGAGAAATAACGCTTGCAAGTGATGTTACCGAGGCCCAAGTTGGGGATTTTATGGACCTGGAACGCAAATGCGCAATACCAGAGGAGTTACAAGTGTAACTCCTCTGGTGTTTCAGGTCCATAATCGCGTACCATCAGGCGATCCATCTGCTCGTTGCCTGGTTCATTTCACAAAAAAAAAGTTCATTCTGTTAAACTCAAAATTTCTGCGCAATTAAGGTTTAAGATTACGTCTGGAACCTAGATTCCGTAATAAATTTAGTTCTATTCTTGTAAATAACGGGAGAAGCCGTGTAGCAGAGTCTAGTGTATATTTATTGTTGGATTTTAATTAAGATATATATCCCTCTTTGACATATCTGTGCCTTAAAAATGATAAAAGTTATTTTAACAACGTTAACAATTACGCGTAGAGAAAGTTCGACACACTCGTAATTCGCGCCAATACGCTCTGCGCGCTGATTAGTCTGCTACGCCATAGAGTAGAATATATATTATATTATATATGTATACATATATAAAAGGCAAAGCTGATTGACTGATGTATCAACGTAATGCTTAACCCTTAAGGCTAGAAATTTCTCATATGACGTAGGCATCCACTAAGGAAGGATTTTTCAAAATTCAACACCCAAGGGGGTAAAATAGGTGATAAAAGTTTATTTGAAACTTTTTATTCATTGGACATATTTGCATGATATTTCGTATGAATTGAGCACGGAGAAAATAATGAATTACGTATTTCAGCGATTTCTAAAATTCAGTCTCTAGGTGGGTAATGAAAGTTTAAAACCTAATTTCACGCGGGCGAAGCCTATTATAATAAGTTAATGCTAGTATTATATACTAACGTACAGAGAAACAGCTTTTATAGAACGATCCAAAACGATAAAAATTTGAAAATTTTGACGTAAGCGGCCCACAAATTTCCACACAGTGTTGGACACACCGTATGCTTGTAGTAGTGTAATCAAATCGAAAGCTAACTATGTAGCTGTATATCGGTTCCTACGCACTGATTGGCCGCCACAGATTGCGTGAGAGAGTAACAAAGAGACAATAGTGAACTATAATGACGCGCCGGCTTTGAATGGCACTCGTCCGCCGCGCAGTATCAGCAGTAATTATTTTGTAGTATAATCTGGTCAAACTTTAAATTACATTATTAATAGGTAATTGTACAGTTTGAAACGAGAATCGTTTACCGATCACGCTTTCTGATCATCATCTATTTTTGTTTTGATTACCCCCCCCCCCCCCCCTCCCCCCCCCACTTATCGAATTGGAAAAGTGAAAAATGGTTGACACGCTGAGTTCTAGGTGATCGATCATTGAGATTTATAAAGATTTGGTGTAGCTCAAGCTAAAATATATATCGAATAGCTGCTGCGGCTATTGTCACTATCCTGGGGGACTACGCTATTCTTCTACAGGTGTACTACCTGTAGCTATACGCGACGCGGCGCTGCATTTTTAAAGTGGCTATTCAAATTTGAACTTTATTCATCATACCAAAAGATACACATCAAAGGCCCGGCAACGCACTTGCGGGTGTCCATGGGCGACGGCAATCGCTTTCCATCCGGTGATGCATTTGCTAGTTTGCACCCTGATTTTATAAAAAAAAAACACATTTCATATTATGACATCAGTCAGACCTGACATTCGAACTCTTACAATGAAACGATACATCTTCTTGTGTAATAAAAAAGTTCCATTTTGAATAGCTATCTTAAAAATGCAGCGCTATGTCACATATCGTTTCGGTGTGAATTGACCCTTTAGGCGTCGCTTATGAGGTTATTATTCTGCTGCACTATATTGGGCTGCACGGTTTTACAGAAAACCAGCGTGAAATAACGCTTGCGTTGTGTTTTGATTTTGAGTGAGAGTGGTACCGTTATCTTATAACTGTCACTCAAAATCAACAATTATTAACGTGGAGTTTAAAAGACTCGCAACGCACTTGTAACTTCTCCGGTATGGCCACTTGAGCGTTTCGATTTCGATTTGTCGATTCGTTTACTATCATGCGATCCGCGTGCTCATTTGTCGATCCGTTAAAAGCTATAGCTTCGTTATCCTACTTACTGTTATAAATGTGAAAGTTTGTGAGGATGGATGGATGGATGGATGTATGGATGTATGGATGTTCGTTACTCTCTCACGCAAAAACTACTGAATGGATTTTGATGAAATTGGGTATATTTTATCCCGAAAAAGTACAGTGTTCCCGCGGGATACGGTATTTACGCGGACAAAAGCTAGTATCTATATGCCCTTCTATCTCTATAACACCATTATAGAAGGCGCTAGATAAAACATAACACCATTTGTCAGGAGTCGATTCATTAGAGCGTGATAGACAACGATTTTTCAATATGGCGTCTATGACATAGACAATTTGTCATAGAGTGGCCAGAGACAATACAATTGTTAACAAACGATAAGAGTTTTAAATTATTTAAAAATGGAACAGTTTTTGTACGCCATCTGTTAAGAAGATTGTAAACTTTTGAAATTTACACTTGAACTGTAAACAAAAAATGAAACTGAACAAAATTAAAAATTAAGTAAGATGACTAAGAACACTCCCCGCTCATGTAACTTTCAAACAAAAAAACTAGATCGATATCGGTTCATTCAGCCTGTAAAAGAACTGATTTTAATGTGATGATTTTGTGAATGGCCGAACATAGGCAAAACGAACGACTACCGTGGAATTTCACTTCGCGCGCACGAAGTCCTGGTCAGCAACTAGTTAAAAGTAAAGAAAGGTTTTAGTATTCAAAACTTAGACGGTGCTATCAATCTGACAGACTATTACTGGTATTTGTATTTAGTAGTGTAGGCCATTGTAGTCGGTTAACCTTGTCAAAATAACGGGACCGTTCCTGTATTTGAATTTGGAACAATAGAACAGTTTTGATTTAAAGAGCATCCCTTGTTTGTGACAAGTTGTCTCACCAACCAGTAGATTATATCGTGAGAAAGCTTTGGCACGAATGGACGGACCGTTCGCGGCCGAGAAAAATCGAAAAACCTGGGCTGCCTTAACACAGTTACAGCATGGCCTCACAAAAAAAAAGCGTGAATTCCACTACTATTATAAATGTGAAAGTTTGTGAACATTGTTACATGGACGGATGGATGTTTGTGACTCTTTCACGCAAAAACTACTGATACGGATTAAGATCGAATTCCGTATGGTAGTAGATTGGGCTCTGGATTAACACATAGGCTGCTTTTTATCCCAAAAAGTACAGTGCGCAAAAGCTAGTCAACGACAAATTCAAAATCTGAGTAGAGAGTATGCCTTTTACCTAAAGTTGGAAGCGGTTAACATTTAATAGAATCAGGGCCTTTAGTCAAGATGCATTCGATAATTTCGAGGTTCGACATCGCTAAGTGACATGTTGCTTGACTTGACCGTTACTTTGCGGTAATCCATAGCATTCAATACAATTTTCTTGTAATTTTTTGTAAGCGCAACTCTTTTTTTACTGTGACTGCATTTCAGTCAGAGTGGCTTTGTGTAGACTTTGCTTTAACTATTGCAGATCCGGCGAAACAACTAGTGTATAATTACCTAATACTTTACAAATATAATCTTCCCTATCTATAAGGTCTAGAAAAATCAATAACGGATATTTCGGGCACCGGGCACATAATTTACTGCTCATGTGAAGACGTTTAGGCAGAAAAATAATTATCCTACTTGAAAAAAAAATTATTTATTTACATGGGCGAGTTTGCGTTTAGCGGTATATTTTTTACTTTGAGTATGTACGCGGTATTTGGCATTTACTGACTTCTTAACGCGAATACAGTAAAGACTAGTTATTTAGTTATTTCGTATACCTTTTACTATAAGATTACCTAAAAACATACTTTAAATACCATTTGTGCATGTCCGGTAGGATTTGCATGAAATTATGAACCTGATTCCTAGTATGGTTTGGCTATTCAGACTTGACTTAGTGTTTAGTGCTAGATTATAAAGGTTTAGTGATTTTCTCGCAATGTATAAGGAAGAACTACTGCTAACTTCTTACAATAATGTGTAGAAGACATATAAGCGTGAAAATCCAACAAAAGCAAATTAAAAATGGCTGTTAAAAAACTAGTTTTTTTAAATAAATATGCTGTACTGCTTAAAACCATTGCCAGTGTCAAGATGACAAAAGTCAAACCTGCCTGACTGCCACAAACAACTCCAAAGGTAGAGCAGTTTATGTCCGAACACTTTGCTTCGACATGCCTGGTCTTACGTCTATGACATAATATAGATTATAGATCTATGTTTACTAGTCTATGTGTTAGTGAGGAAGTATAATGGTGCATAGACTGATTTGAAAATTGCTCATGTTACTGTTTTCCGAAACGTCATTAATTACAATACGAACAAAATATTTTGAAGTAAATTTTTCCCTAAAGGAAAAAACTAATGCATTTTTTCTCATTATCATACGCACACTGAATACCGATGTTAACCTAGTTAGGCTGGGAATATAATATACTCCGGAATCCGGAAGGCCGTAGAAAAATCTGATCATTGAAAATAGAAAATCGAACACATGATTGTCGAGACAAATGTCAATGTCATATATGACAGCTCGACACTCGAAACTTCCATTTTCAACTCTATTGTATTAGCGCAGAGTTCTATTTTCAGTGCTCTGAATTTACACCGGCATTCCGGAGCATAAAGGCCCAGCCTTAGTTTCTACTGTCCGTTCAGAGTTATTTTACCTCTGATAGGACCTTTATGCCAACGACATAAGGATCAATCTCATAGAAACTCTGAGGTGAAGTAACTCTGAATGCACTGTTTAACCGCTTCTTTAGAGTTAAGTAAAAATTAGGCATTTAAAAGAGCAAAACCGTAGACAAATTATACAGTTTTTTCCAACTTTGTGACAAATAGCTGTGCTACCAAAGTAGATTAAACTAAAACGCCTTCAAAAACAAACGGTCGTAGATAATTTGTAGAAGAGGATTAATAGTCGAACTCCAGTGACAGTGCGGCGAGAGAAAAAAAAACTAAACGTCACAGGCGCCGCGCCAGAGCGACAAAAACTCCCGCCAAAAAAAGTGTAAAACTTTGAACAAAATAGACATAATTTATGTTTGAATTTCGAATTAACAGCATTGTCTGGTTTCGCTGTAATTTTTATTTACGATTGTTTACCCTATATTATGTTTTAATATGGTCAATTTATGGACATTCCTAATTCGAATTCGACCCTTTTGGGTGTTAAATTTATGGTCCTTATGTTTTTAAAATTGCTCCTTTTATAAATTATGATATATTATTATGTTTTAGTTATCGTGTATTCTTTGCCGATGTGGTAGGTCATTTAGATTTTATAAAAAATAACATATTTAAATAAAGCCGTTCCGCCAACATGTAGGTACATCTACGGAATTTTAATTCAAATATAGTCACGAGCGCTTACTTACTTACTATTACTATTACTTACTATTACTTATTATTACTTACTTCTAATAGAACTTATAACTAAGTAACGTAATAATCTGTATTATTTAATTACCTCGTAAATAACAAGTAGTGCATTCATTGGGTTCATCATATCAGGTGCAGTAAATAAAATTCATAAAATGCGGATCGGTTACGCTTATTAATTCAAAAGCACTCTATTACTAGAGTCAATAATTTAAATTAAGCCACTTGGAGTCTGGGGAGCCGGAAACTATAGAAGAATATTATTTTACATCGTAGATATAGAATACTAGATGTCGCCCGCGACTTTGTTGCGCGAAAGTTGATCTCGAGGAAACCGTACATTTTTCCGCGTTAAAAAGTAGCGTGGTCTACTCTATATTTGTGCTAATTTTCATCAAAATCGGTCCAGTAGTTTTGGAGCCTATTCAATGCAAACAAAGAAACAAAATTTTTTCCACTTTATAATATTAGTGTTACTATCTACACTAATATTATAAAGTGGAAAATTTTGTTTCTTTGTTTTCATAGACTAGATGTTTCATTTTTCACTCTACACTATTTTGCAAAATAGTAGATATTTTTAGATAGGTATTTAAAAAAATATACATATAAAACATTAAGCCTACTTTTTAGTGTGCCTCAGAATAAAAAAAAAAATTCATTGAATACGTCGGAACTGGGAAAATTGAAAGCTGCCAAATTATTCGATTACGACACAATAAATTTAAATGAGGGTATAAGTGGCATTAAAAAAATCCTTATTTGTCAACATTATTTTAGATTTACATGTCTACATCTAGATTTTAACATCGGTGTAACAAACTCATAGGTATGTGCCACCATATATCGACAATCTTATTTTTTATGCCTCTCTATTGTTGAAAGAATTTATATTTTAGTAAAGGCACCGAATCTTGTCCATAGATTAAGAGATTATTAATGATGATTAATAATATCAGATTATTATGTTATTGACTTGTAGTTGTAAGGCAACTCGATCTCTTAACAAGGTTACGTTTAGTTTGATTTCTTTGAACCAAGTATATTTTAATACTGGATGATATGCGACTTTATTCGCTATAAATTTTTTTTCAATATATTTTTATATTTTGCTGGGATTAAAGTTTCCGCATTTTGTCGCGTCTGACAAGTTGAGATAGATATGTTTTAAAGACAGTAACTGGGCTCTTTAAACATCTTGTGATCCTTTCTAGGTCACCCCATGAATACCTAAATATTTAGGGTCAGTTCACACCGCGACGATAAGTGACGCTACGTGGCGCTGCATTTTTAAGATAGCTACTCAAATTTGAACTTTATCCGCTACACAAAAAGATACACGTTTCATATGACATCAGTCATACTAGTACCTGACATTCGAACTCTTACAATGAAATGTTTATCTTCTTGTGTAAAGAATAAAGTTAAATTTTGAATAGCTACATTAAAATTGCAGCGCCATGTCGCGTATCGTTTCGTTTCGATGTGAATGAACCTTTAGACATAAGTTCTGATCTAAGAATATTGAGACCTAAAAAGTAAAAAAAGTAGAATTACCACGAAGATGTCGCAAGGTGACAGACTTTTATAAAAACTGAAAAACAGAACAAATTACAATGAGTTTTGCCGGGGAATTCAATGGGTGATGTTGTGGTTTTTGTATTTTTTTTATAAATTTGTGTTATTTCGGTTCTTAAAGTATAATATTGGTAGAATATTAACCATTAAATATTCATTAACAAGCACAAGTGTGGGCAAGTGGTACAACTTCAAAAAACGTGCTATTTTGTGTTCCCTCCAAAACTCCTTCAACTTCCAGTAAAGCTTCTATCACTTTACTGAATCGACTGACTTGATTCATTGACTGCACTGACTATTAATTTGGACTTTGACTAGACTTTAGACTTGACGATTTAGGAATACTGTGCTGAAAATTGAAACGAAAATTCTATTTCCCGCCATTTTAACTTGACACTGGCAAATGGTTTTAAGCCAACGCCATATATTTAAATTGAAAAAAAAAAACAAATTACAATGACAGTTGTCCAAATGACATTTAATTTAATTTTTTTTAATTACTTTTTTTTTAAATGTTTATTCTCATATCTATTATGTATAAACTATAAATTAAATCAGACCATTCAACTAACAAGATTGCAGCAGGGAAAATCGCGAATTTGCATATCTGTTAGCCATGTTGTTGTTAGGATTTAAATCGTGACAGAAATCGTTTTCACTCCTTATTTAATACAATGAAGTTTTTAGAAAGTTGTTCAAATCGAGTTAAATATCATCAATTTATCCACAACTATTTATAAAGAGAAGGCGGTGTCTTAGAGGCCAACGTCTTTTCTTTATTATAATATTTTCTATACGCAAATTAGAATTTGTAACTTTGAAGCTTACGAATACCTACCATAAAATGTACACCTAGCAATAAGTTAAAAATCTGTGTTATCAATAAATAAAAATCTATGTGTTTTTAATTTTTTTTTTACAATGAAATACCTATATATACCAGCTATAAATTGGTAGAAGATATTTTTTAATTTGAGCGTAGAAAATAGTGATGTTACACTTCCTGGACATTATCGATAAAACAAAGTATGTTTGTGTGCAACACTCGATCATGTAAATTGGCGCCAAAAGATAACTTGCAGCGATACAACACACGACGTTCAGTACCATTATGATAATGCTCGTAATAGGAAGCAGTCTATAATGTAACTGCTGCTATTTATACAATGTTTCAGTTAGCTGTGTGATTTTTGGAGTTTATTCCTTAGGAATCGATTTTCACATATAGCCCGGGGGAAAATTTATCAAAAGTGACGCGTTTTTAGTGGTCGCGGCAGAAAAAACTGCACTGTAAATAGAACTGTGCGCTAATACAATAGAGCTGAAAATGTAGAGTTGTCAAATCTGATATTAATTATTACACTTGACACTTCGTTTTTCAGCTCTATTGTATTAGTGCAGAGTTCTATTTACGGTGTAGTTTTTTCTTTCGCGACCACAAAAAAACTCTCGTGGGTACGAGGACTAACGCGTTTACCATTAGATTTAGGAGATTAACGCTGAGTAGTGGGTATTCCAAATTAAATTAGGCATTTCAGTATCTATTAATTGTTTTGATGTATTTATACTTGTTTATATGGAACTGTTTTTTTGTAGTTAAAACTTTTAACTTTCGATAAAAATGATTACGTAATCATTTTTATCGAAACAATGAAACACCATAAATATCATTTTAAACTAGCAATAAAATATTATAGGCCATAATTTTACAATTCAAACATTTGGAACTGCTATCAGACCTATCAGGGTAAAATCCAAATAAAAAGTGTTGATCACATAAAAGGAAGACAATTATATAGATTAGGCCCAGCCCATAAAAGGATTGCTATTGCTTAAATTATGGTAAAAACAGTGAATAATATCACCTTAATGCCGCAAGAACACGACATTTACATTTTAAATTCCTATCAAGCTGATGTAGTTGACAATCGTAGAGAGTCGTAAAATTTTATTTCTCCATTCTAATGTCTTTACACCCTTTATAATTATATAGACTTTATAATTGTGAAAATGAGATTTCGACACTGAGTAACACTTTGAATTGCTCCTAATATAAAAATCTAGATTTATACTTTTTAATGTTATAAAAAATAGAAAAAACCCGCAACATAATTAGTGCATGGTCATGTATGTTATCTATACTAATATAATAAATGTTTGTTTGTTCGTATGTTTGCTTGTTAGCATCGAATAAGCACAGATATACAATATACCACGGGGAAGGACATAGGCTACTTTATTGCGGCAAAATGTACGGTTTCCTCATGATTTCCTTTTGCGCGCACGAAGTCGCGGCCAACATCCAGTATCATTATAATAATAATAATGATAAAACATTTATTAATTCAATGTGGGCATCATACCACGCCAAGTACAAAACGCCAAGTATCCAGTAAACAGGGAACACAGTAAGCTTACTGGTAACTACTTACACTAAGTAAAAACAAGAAAAGCGAAATATAACATTGTACATACAAAAAAATAGAGGAATACTGAGGATACAAAGTTGCAAAGGAATAGTTGGTAGGTCAAGGCTCAAATCATTGAAATGGAGTCCACTCAGGTAAATGACTGTGGAATCACCGTCGCTGATATTCAGTGGATCCATACTGTCAGGAGGCAGACTACTTAAGGCACCAGCGCCAACTCCGCTGTTAAAAGTTAAAAATAATGTCACAAGTAACTAATAACTAAAATTAAAAGTAATGAATATAATATAATTTATAAATAAGTGCAATAATACACAGATGTTTCCTACAAAAGTGCTGTTTTTCAAGTAGGAAAGTTGTCCCATAGTAAAAGTTGCTTATATTCAAGAGTGAATTACTGAAAGTTCGGCCACATCAAAAATCATTCTGTATATCAATACTGGCCTGTATATAGAATGAATATTCCATGTGGGCATGGTATGGGAAATCCGAAACGCAAATAGCGAAAAATGCTGAAAAAAGTTACGAGCCCGATTTTGATAAAAACTAAAACTGCACCATTAGATTTTTGATAAATCAACCTAGCCAGGAATCGAACCGACTGATTTTGGACAAAAAATACACATCTTGTATTTATTATTTACACCGTTCGATAGTTTCACTGATATGAAACAAATTTTAGACAGCAAATACATGCGGCAAACTTAAGGAAAATGTTTTATGTTAACAAACTCTTTCATATTTTGTAGAATTGTCCTTTATTTGTGTATAAATATGAATAAAGAAGTTCCTTAACTTGCTTCAAAAGTTATTGTTCGACTTCGCTCACAATAATTTTCCTAAGGTGTTTTTAGTATGGTCTATCAGCATGAAAACTAACAAATTTCTATTTCCTATAAAAAAACCTATTCAACCTAATACCCCACACGACGGGGTAGAATGAAAAAATATTTTTATCCCCACTTCACATGTATGGAGAGCCACCCCTAAATTAATATGACATTATTAATATGTTATGATGGCAAAATCGAGATCTATACATATTATATAACTAATTTGATCCATGATCCATTGAAGGGCGGGCAGACAGAGAGACAGACAGACGGACAGAGCGAAGCATAAGGATTCGTTGAGTATCACGGAACCCTAAAAACAATTCTGCCAGCTTGCAATAGGCTAGCGTGGTCGACTACAGCCTAATCCCTAGCTTCAATGGGTAGGTAGGTAATGATGATGATAAAAATATATAACAAATTATAATCGTGATGGAAACATTAAAAACTAATAACCCCCCAACGGTCAAAATTAAGCCATTATGAGCTTGCGAAGGCTAAACAAAAACATAATGATATTGTGTTGTTTAAAAACCAAATTATATGTTTGTTAAGGCGTTATAAAACCTAGGTTTAAGCTAACGTATTATTAGGCTTATACAAATAACCAGTAAAATGTGCCAAGCGTGTTTTATATTTTAGGTTTTATAAGCGGTTATTTATTATTAGATGAAAATATTGTTTAAATACGCTATATACTTTGGTTTTAGCTAATTAATTTATGTTACTGGCTTCTTCTGGCGTTCTTGTCATTTCGAACACTGTGTATGTAAGAATATTTGGTACCTGACATCTATCGAATTTGACACTACCATAATATCCCTCAAAAGTTTCGAAAGCTTTTCTCTCTATTGTCAGTTGGGAGAAGATTGTCTTTGGGTACAGATGGCCACCGCAATAAATATGTACCTATCTCTTAACCCATAGAAAAATATAAATTATGCACCTCTTTCTTCATCCTACTACTATTATAAATGTGAAAGTTGGTGAGGATGGATGGATGGATGTTTGTTACTCTTTCAGGCAAAAACTGCTGAACAGATTTCGATGAAATTTGGTATAGTAGTAGTTTAGGCTCTGGATTAAAACAAGGGCTACTTCTTATCCCGAAAACCTACAGTGTTCCCATGGGATACTTTATTTACGCAAATGGAGCCGCAGGGAAAAGCTAGTCTAACTATAAATGCATTTGGAGTGAACATCAGACATATCAACATTCATCATTCGTTCGGCAAAATAAAACGGTTCTTCAATTTATATTGCCATTTGTTCTCATTAACGGACCCCAAAAACTAAAGCGATGCATAATTCATTCGAGACTGGCAAAAAACTAGATAATGTGCCCGTAGTACTTTTGTTAGATATATCGATAAACAAGTTTTGCACAACACTCATACCTGAGACCTGACATGATTGTATTTAGATTTTTAATTTTGTTTTTTACTCTACAATACCTACTTACCTAATATTATTATAGGCGTTGTAGTATGTCATTATTATTAGCTGTTATTATGTTGTTTTAGAATTAATATAAAAAGAATAGAAAACAATGGTTGTGATTGTACTTTAAAATATTTAAAACTGATTAATGTATATAAATTTATTTAAGTTTAATAATATTTGTATTTAAGGTGGTCGTTAAATGACCTACATAGATGTTAAAAAAGACCTTAAATCAATTAATAATAAAACTTGAGAGGTGTCAAGGGACACCCGGATGGAACGAAGTTCCTTTCGATTAATTAGTGAAGGCATTGTAATACAATTTTTTTTTTAAAGTTATAATAATATTTTTTTATTATTAACAAAATATATATGTTATGTAACTAATATAAACTTAGGCCCGTATTAATAAACCGTTCTCAAACTCGTTCTCAAGACCTTTCTTGGCTGAGACAGTCTCAAGTAACGATTAGCTTCTCAAGATGGTCTTTAATTCATAGTATGATCTCAAGACCGTCTCAGTTAATAACGATAATGAGATCGCTTACTCAACTTTTAAGCATCATCTACACGACAAAGAACGAATAAAATAACGTTTCGTTTACACTTCTACAAAGAACGGATTTATAGATTATACATTCCTTTGATAGTTCTTTTTAAAAATGTAATATTTAATAATATAAATACCAAAAAAAGTTTAGTCTGTATTTGTTATATTGAAAAAACTAATTTTCATTAATTTTTACGTAGATATTAATATTTATTATTGTCTAGCATATTAATATCCATATTTTTTTAACAACTACGTAAAACGGAATGCGGATCATTGCGATTCGAAAAAAGTTCTTCTTCTTCTTATTCTTTAAAGTGGCTCCTTAGTGATTCGCCAATGTGATGTGTTGACCAAAACTCTGCCATATGAGTGGGTTTTATGAATAAACAAGGGCACGGACCACGGTGTACAGGAGGAAGCCTGTTGAATAATCTAAAACCTAGAACAGATAAATTTGGGCCAGTACCACAGTATGTACATAAAGTTTCAGTAAAAGGAGTATTTACAAAACACAGAATTGTAGAAGGGAGGGATCATATAATGAGGATTGTTTTTTGGGCAGCGAAAAAAAGTTCTGCTGTCAAGTGTCAAATCAAGTCAACTAATATAAATCAAATAGGTAATTCGTTTGATATAAATAAATAAATAAATAAATATATTTTCTTTAATTTTTAATTATAAATAAACAAAATCGAAAATATTTCTATATAATATACAAATACTTGACACTGGCAGAATGGTGCAAAACCTTTGCAACTGCGATTACCAAAAAAAAGAAGAATAAGTATCAATAAGCGTCTTTTTTTTATAATTTTGTGTTGAGTATGTAGTGTAAATTCTGAGTTTGTTTAATCATAAGTATTAAGATTTTAATTTACATAATTGTAACACACCCAAAAACACCACAAATAATAATGTACTGTATCCCAATTACCAAGTAAGCTGTTCTCAGGTTTGACTTTACCCACGAAACCGCGTCTCAAGTAACAGTTTGACAGCAATGACAGCGTACTTGAGTAACGAGTCTCGTTTATTAATACGTTCGCACTCACTTGATACGCCGTACCTACAGCTGTACTTAAGTACGGTCTATTAATTAAAACAACATCTTAAGTACTTTCTTGAGAATTGTCTTAGAGATAAGAACGCTTTATTAATACGGGCCTTAATCAGTAGGCTCAATTTTAATAATTGGCTTGTGGTAAAAAATTTAAGGGAATTTATAATTTATTCCACGCCGCACGGCTTACAACTATAGCAAAAAGTGTCGTTACAACTTTTGGTCTTAGTTTTTTCCGTCTAGCCCCCTTTCACAACGCGCGATAAGGAACTTCGTTCCAAAATAAATAAAAAAATGTGTGTGTCAGCTCCCACGCACGACTGGAGTTTACTTTACAAAGTAAAATTTGGTGTGCAATGCAAAGCGACCGACGCATCTTCGGCTAACATCGTGTGACTCCGTACCGTGCGACCGTGTGACCGTGTGACATCGTAAATTCGATTTTACTCCCATATATTTTCATACCCCTATATACATACCATCATCATACCCCATATTTATTACGACGCATATTTTTTTTTTGTCATGACGTTTTTTCGTCATCCACTTACAGGCTCGACAAAAACTGTGAGACATTCCTACTTTGTACGGAACCCATGAAAACTTTGTCTGGTTATTATTTGCTTGCATAACCGAAATAAATTAACCGAGTCGCCGCATTTCACAAATTCGATGTAACTAATGTTACATTACTATTTTTACCCCGGCAAGAATGTTCGCAGCGTACAGAAATTTTATATTAGATGTTGTATTTTACGCTACTCTTGTGTTATTTACTCCGTAATAAATACGTCAATTACGGTCTAGCCGGGACAGATTTAGAGCTCGAGTCCGGCAATGAAAAATCTTGTCATAGACGCTGGCAACATATAAAATGTAGTCTATGCTGGCAACACAGTAATACACTGTCACGTGTCTGACAAGAGTTTAGAGTTTTAGACTATTTCCTTTTTTATGGTATAAACTGCCAAACGAGTAAACGGATTGCCTGATGGTACTCAATTACCGCCTCAATTACCGCAGACCTGGGTAAACGCAACACGACAGAGGTTACAGGTGCGTTCCCGGTTTTCTAAAACCCCCAATCATTGGCCGCTCCGCATTCTCACACTGCATACAACGCAAGCGTTATTTCACGCCGGTTATATCTGAGGCCGTAGTATTTTTTTCGATCAAGCCGGCCCATCCCTGTCGAAGCATGACTCCTATAGTCAACGTCTACCTATATATGATGACGACCGTTCTTAAGTTAGATTTAGAGTTAGAGATTTCGGTACCAAGCAGATATTCAACAAAGGCTTTGAACGCCGTGGGGGACACGTGTTGTCCGAAACAGCGTAGTTTTTTGCGTGACAGCCAAAGGGTTAACAAAGCAAAATAAGCTGAAGTATGAAAAGTTATTCCAAAATACATAGGGAACATTGACGAAAAACATTTCAAAATTCAAAAAGGAGTAAAGATATTATAAAAAATATTGTCTCCGCTGACTGTAGCCCCAGCTTTACGCGTTTTCGATACGCCACTCAAATGACATTTATATTTTGTGTTTGTGGCTAATATGACATGGCGGGCTGTCAAACTATAAATGTCACCATTCGCTTCTGATTGTAGGGATGCGATTGAATTTACGATATCTTGTAACGGTTACTGATTTTATGGAGATTCTTGTAATTTTGATGTTTATTATGTTTAAAATTCACGTTGTTTATGAACACTCGCATAACTATTGAAATATAAATAATCTTTGTCACAAGGTTCAGTATTTTCATATTTGAAAAGAATATATTGTACCCATATTGTTTATATGGGTACAATATAGGTAAACACAATAGGATACCTACAAATAATGTATGTAATACAAATAGTACTGAATTAACGATTGCTTAAGTAAATAAAAAAAAACAAAAAAAAATAGGATCAAGCTTTGCTTTAGAAATTAATTGGAAATCTAGACGAAAATATTTGAAAATCGAACAAAATGGCGTCATAATCAGAACACTCGCAATTTAAACTTCTGGGAATCGGAGCCTATCTAGCAGATCTTTCCAAGTATTTTGATGAGAGTCCAAGGCCTGTTATGAGATTTTCGGTATATTGCTAGGTTGTTTACGAACATCTAGCCTGTCGTCTGCGAATCTAGTGCTAATTTATAACCTAATATATCTTTGATGGATTTCCGAACCAAAATTAATGATTTGGAATTCGATTTTAAATCGTGGTTTCGTTTTAGCTATGTGTGGCATGGTCATTTTTCGTGGGAAATATCTCGGGAGTTTTTATTTATATTTTACCTGTTAGTGTTAGTGATACGAGTTAAAAAACGGTAAACGTGACAGGTCATCGATAGCAAAATATAATTGTAAAAATATAAAAAAATCCTACTACTGTTATAAATGTCAAATTTTGTGAGGATGAATGTATGGATGGATAGATGTTTGTTACTCTTTCAAAACTACTTGACGGATTTCGATGAAATTTGGTATGGTAGTCGTTTAGTGTCTAGATTAAAACATAGGTTACTTTTATCCCGAAAAAAGAAAAGTGTTCCCTTGGGATACTATGTTTACGCTTTTAGCTTGGGTAAAAACTAGTATTATATAGTTTTCGCCTATCAATTCATGTTCTTCAAGTGTAAACTTAACGCTATTTCTGTCCAATAATAGCTCCCCACACTGATTTCAGTGACGGTGGCCGGTTTAATTGAAACCAGGCCAGCTACGCAGGAGTTATTTTATAGTGCCCAAGTGTGTGCGCAGTACACAAGAGCACTCTCTCTTCCTTTACTCTCGTAACCCAGTGGGACGAATAACCGACACGACTGGTGAGATATCAGGCGCAGGTCCGACTTTTTAAATGCCCATCCGACGCATGGATCACCTTTCTTGTCAGACAATCAGGTGATCAGCCTGCATTGTCCTAACCAAACTTGGAAACAAGATTTTTTGTTATTCCAATGCGGGAATCGAACCCACGACCTCCGAGTCGAGAGCTAAGCTCTAAACCACTAGACCACGGAGGCTGTTGTTGGAGGAGTCTGTCCAATAAACATAACTTAAATACGCTAATTATTATCTAAGATTTATATCGAAGGTGTAATAATTTTGTTTGTCTATGACAGTAAATAAAATAGAATTGCAGCAATATTTTCACGATACGTAACGGCGAGAGAAATGGTTTATCTAACCACGGCGATGACAACTTACTGTTATAAATGTAAGCTATTAATAAATAGTTTAATATCGTTGAAGTCAAATGTACACGATTCCGTTTTAAACACGCCACAACAAAAAGTGACGATGAAACATGTGCTACTGAACTTGTTAGAAAATCAGGAAAGAACTATTTTTTTTATTATTTCGACCTTCGTGACGTGAGTTACGTTCACAATACAACTATAATATACATACATAGACTTAATATTATACTATATTTTGCTCGCGGCACCGCCAGCTTAAATACAGTATCCCACGAGAACACTGCACGTTTTCGGGATAAAATGTAGCCTATAATTTAAACCAGAGCCTAAACTACTACTATACCAAATATCATCAAACTCTGTTCAGTAGTTTTTGCGTGAAAGAGTAACAAACATCCATTCATCCATCCATCCATCCTCAGTCCTCCCAAACTTTAATAGTAGTGGGATTATAGTTTTGGAATCATTGGATACCTTCGATGAAATTTATCCACATTTCACATCCCTAAAATCGATCTTGTAACAAAATACTAAATAGGTTTGTTGCGCCTAGAAGCCACGTAAACTATTCAGACCTAAACATAATACTTGTAACTAGCGGGATTTCGTTAAACCGAATAATGTAACACTTCAATTCCCTTCAAATTAAATGTCTATTCTTGGGAATGGTTGTTTCAAATAGAAGTGAAAGTTTGCCTGTCTGTTACGTTTTGAATTATCCGTAAAATTAAAGGCTTAGTAATTTAGGTCTGCCGCATTTCAAAATAGTAACATAAAGCACACGACAGAACTGCCGAAAAAAAAACGAAACTACAAACACAACCTTTGAATACAAAATATTATTTTAAGGGGTTCTGCGCTCGATAGAACTGAAAATTGGAGTTCTTTGAAATCTTTTTTCTCAGTCATAGTAGTATTGAAAAATAAAAAATAAAAAGTTAATCTGCTTTATATTAAGCCGAGGACTTTCTTCTTAAAAATTTAAAATTTTGTCTAAATATTGATTTAAAAATAAGTCCACCCTTTTTTTAAAAGTTAAAACCTTTTTTATCTTCTCTAAGTCACACGAGTGTGAAAATTATATCAGTATTTTAAGTAAGACAAGACTCTGAGGGTACGCCGTTTCAGTTTTTGCAATTTTTGTCTCAAATATTTATAGCGATTTTTTATCCGATTTCAATACTCTCCGGTCGGCGCGATACCCCCTTGTCGCCTACAAAATCAATATGGGACTTGACGCTCAAGGTCACTGGCATTATACAGAGGCTTAATACTTAATTTCCGAGCCAAAGTTTTTCCTAAAATTGTTGGGAGTTTAAGGGAATGCCTGGATATAAATCACCTTACTCATGGTCGAGCCTGCAAATCTAATATCGCGGCTTTGAAGCGGACTTGTAGACAAAAATTTTATATGATTGGGCCATTACTGCCCGTGTTGGATTTGCAGGCTCGACCGTGAGTAAGGCGTTTATTTCATATTACAGCTGTACGTAACATGAAAATATTATAGTATCTTCGCTGTCTGTGATAGTTCTTAGAAACTGGCGGCATTTAGTCGAAAGACAAAAGTCATGCCTACTATTTTCTTCACAATTTCAAAATTCCAGATCGCTCGATAACCTATGTTTAGTGATGTCCTCCGATTCTATAGATAGTCGATACTTTCGATTGTCGATAACCCGATGGCATCTTATCGATCCACGACTGTTATTTATAACTGGGGAAATATAGGTAGGTAAACATTATTGGACTCGAGAATCATATTAATATTGCAATTAGAAACCAACGGAAACTTGATAAACATGTTTCCATTTGAATTACACGGACTTTTATCGGTCGCAAACCACTACGAGACATTTTCATAGGAATCGAGTGAATTTATATGAATTGCATAAATTAGAACTGATTTATTTGATGTTTTCAATTATGTGTAGGTTTAAATGTTATTATTCAATTACAATTATAATAGGAGGTTTTATCGATGGTCAGCGGTCACGTATTGGCGTTCATTATATTATTTTCTACAATTTTGTAATGTAGTTTATGATTGAATTCTCAAGTAAACACTACTTCGAGTTAAAAATAACAAGGACATGATATGAATTGAGTGGCTTATAATTTAAATAGAAGTCAAAAACTTGGTCGTTCCTTCCATATTGTTTGCATAAGCATAGTATGAAATCAATTCGACTAGAATATTTATTTGTGAACGCTCTTCTTGTATTTGATATATTTTACTTAATATTTAATTTATAACCGGCGTTATTTTACAAATCAATTAAGTGATAATGAACATGTTGCGTGCGTCTTGATGGTCTCAAGATATCTGTCGATTGAATGATTTTGTGTACATTAATTTAATGGCGGACATTAAGAAAGCGATTATTTTAAATGCACAAACGACTACTTTTGATGCACCATCCGGAAACTTACTGCTTCATGCGTGCTTTCATACATAATACCTACATAGTATGCTCTCGCTGGTTTCCCATAAAGTCCGGGAAAGCTCTTGTAAATCCACTGTTGTTGTGTCCAGTAATCGTTTTCAATCATGTGATTCGTATGCTAATTCATGTGCCCCATATATAATTAAAACTCATATCTCTATTTACTTTTCACACACATTCGCTAACTCCGAGTGCTCCTTATTACTCCAACCTTTTTACCCGACTATGGCGAAACTAAAACGAAGTATAATGATTTGTCAGTCTATATATGTATGTATGTATGTATGTATATTGTATGTTTGTTCCACCAAAAAAAAAGCGCCTAAACTACTGATACGATTTTAATAAAATAAGTGTCAATAGATTCGTAATAATAGCCCGGGTAACATAGGCTATATAATTTACGTAATCGTGTTATAGTTTTTTTTAAGCCGGTTATAGTTTTTTTTTAATGTACTTATTTTTATAATAGACTAGCTGTTGTCCGCGGCTCCGCCCGCGTAAATACAGTATCCTACGGGAATACTGTACTTTTTTGGGATAAAAAGTAACGGTGTTTTAATCCAGAGTATAAACTACTACCATATCAAATTTCATCGAAATCTATTCAGTAGTTTTTGCTTGAAAGAGTAACAAACATCCATCCATCCTTCCTCATAAACTTTCACATTTATAATATTAGTAGGATAACTAAAATGTTAAGTAAAAAAAATGGTTAAAAAAAATGTTAAGTAAATATTCTACTAATCGACTGATTAAATACGTGACTTAATTTTGTTAGCTTGTCTAAAATGTAAATAGGGTTAGTGAAAAGTCCTGTCACTCTTATCGATCTTATCGATAAGTGTCATCACTATCGGTTCCTGTCGATTTCGATCGTTATCTCCTGATGAACCAATTTACAAAACAATCGTAACATCGTAGACGCACTTTGATAGACAAGAGAGAAAGGAAAAGTGATGTAATAAATATGGTTAGGTCATATTTTGTTAAAGAAAATAAAAAGTAAAAGAAGTTCTTACTTTCAACGAGATACTATTTAAGTAAAGACACTTAAACGCTTACTTGTAATTGTAAAAAGGTTTAGTTTTGTAGGAATGAAATTATGATTTCTGGAAAATATATCATAACCTATTTAAGAATTTAAAATGAATTGCTGATATTAAGTAATTTGAATAAGAATTTATTTCATTGTTATTACCAGTATTGAATTTTAAATAAAATTAGATACCTGCTAAATACTAATATACAGATAGTTTTTGGCGTATACAACAGACTAATAATACGACAAGTAAAAAAAATATATGTCTATTGTCAAATAAAAATATCTGCATAAAAATTACTATAAATTTTTATTTACAAAATGATAAATGATTTGCTCCAAATCCTTTACAACAGATCAAAGATAAAATCAACGACGGCGCCTGTAAATTGGGCGATAATATGTTTTGATCCGTCTATCGACATCGATAACGTTGACGGTTTATGACATCACTAGCGGTAGTGATGTAATTAACACTATGGATATCGAGCTGCTAATACGAATATCCTGTAGATAATTATCTGATGTGATACTCTGTAAAAAACAAAAGTAATTCTCTGCATTTATAGATTTGTAGTGTCATTTAAAACACATATTTAGATAAAAAATCGTCATTAAAAATAAACTGGAATTTAAAATTTCGAGAATTACGAGAACGACGGGACACGACGCAATGCTGCATTTATAAGATAGCGATTTAAAATTGAACTTTATTTACTACACAAGAAGGTTTACGTTTAATTATAAGAGTTCTAATTTCGAGCTGCACCGGGCTAAATCGTGTCTCGGTGTTAGCTGATCCATACGTGACTTTTGAATTATAATATATGATACAATGATACATTTACAAAATTGCTTTGAACTCCCAAAATATATATTTTTTTATAACAGAAGGCAATCTAGCAGACGGATCGCCTGATGGTAACACCCTCAACACTAGAGCAGTTAAAACTGTGTTACTGGATAGTAAAATGTGCCGTATTTAATAGCAAATAGCCAATATAATACGCTAAACTCTATTATGTTGTCTACGTTATTATTGCGAATAACATAAATATATTTGTTTGATTTAAATAGCATATTAATTCTAACCGCCTGGGGGTCCGCCTATACGAAATCGCAGGGTCACCAAATGTTAAGATCTTTGAAGGATTCAACATTGTGAATTTTACTACAAAAACTAATATGCCGTTGCGGGACGCCAGACAGGTGTGAAATATGGAAATTATAATGCGCTAACAACTTAAATTTCTCTGTCGTGGCTTTGGAACAAAAGGCTGACTGACTGACTACTGACTCTCATTGGTTTTAATGCCATGAAATTGTACAACAGGTACTTAAAATCAGGGATGCTATATATATAAATAGCATTGATTTTAAGTAAGTTTGTGTGCTATACCTTATTGTAAGATAAATGATTTTGTTAATGATTGCACACCCTGGGAATAAGGTGGCCATCTAATAGAGGCTGCTTCTATGTACTTTTATGTACTCTTATGACTTGTAATATATGTCCTACTACTATTATAAATGTGAAAGTTTGTGAGGATGGATGGATAGATGTATGGATGGATGTTTGTTACTCTTTCACGCAAAAACCACCGAACGGATTTCGATGAAATTTGGTATGGTAGTAGTTTAGACTCTGGATTAAACATAGGCTACTTTTGATCCCGAAATACGTACAGTATTCCCGTGGGATACCCGATATTATATTTACGCGGGCGGAGCCACAGGAAAGGGCTAGTTATTACTTTGTCACATACATTCCCATCTTTTTTCTAAAAGGTAGCCCCGCGCGAGTTTCTTACGTCGGTTTTTCTCGCCGGGTTACTTCCCGAACCGGTCGTAGGTCATAATCTTGGAGAATCCTAAAAGAGTTAGTTTCTACGCTATTTAGTATTTACAAATAAAAATATTTTTCATTTTCATATGAAATTTAGGACCTGGATAGGGTTACGAATATGGAAATAATATTATATCTAAACAATTATTTTAAAATAAAATCTTATTGCGAAACACAATTGTCAGTCGATACAAAAATGTGAATCCGAATATAATTTGTGAGCAATTTTCAGATAAATACACACTCCCAAACCATGTAGGTAAGTATGTAGTCATAAAAATGTACGCATTTGAGATAAGAGCGTATTTTATTGGGAAAATGTCCGAAATAACATGAAGGCGTGGTCACTCCTCTCTGGGTGGTATCGTTTGACAAGAGGTCATTTCCCATTGTTCCCAGGTGGGAACTGGGAACTGGGAAATTGTAAATTCTGTGTCTAATTTATCTACTAATAACTTATATTCTTGGACTTTGAATACTTACTTTAATATTAAACAATTAAAAGTTACTTTAGTATACATAAAAGTAGGTACTAAAATATTGAAGCAAAACCGACTAACTTTTTTCTTTTTTTATATAAGTAAATTTACTGAAGATATCCCTGTGGAAAAACTCCGATATAAAATGTTAAGTTCCATTAGGGATCCTGATAGAACTATCTGGATACAACTAACTGGAACTATCTGGTACAAGTAGATTTACTGTAGATATCCCTGTGGAAAAACTCCGATATAAAATGTTAAGTTCCATTAGGGATCCTGATAGAACTATCTGGATACAACTAACTGGAACTATCTGGTACAAGTAGATTTACTGTAGATATCCCTGTGGAAAAACTCCGATATAAAATGTTAAGTTCCATTAGGGATCCTGATAGAACTATCTGGATCGAAAAATGCCCAGATAAAACCAGATAAAAATTGTCATAATTTCTATAAAGTATTTGGTATCCCTGTTTCAAACACACAATAGTTTACAATAACTTCCCATGAATTCTCATCAATCATCGTTTTTTATCTGGATATTCATATATTCAGCAGGGATAAATAAAATTTTATTGTTAAATTAAGATACTACAAGTTACAACTAAAACACTTTTGCTAAATAATAAAATAACAATAAATAATATATGCAGACAAATAACAGTTATAAAGCGTATTTTACACGACGCCAGTGACATTTAGATGACTCGTTCTAATCAGAGTCTAGTTGGGCAATTGTATATTTAATGCATATCAATTCTTCCATAATATACCAGATAACTCTTACGTGTAAGAAGTTCTTAGGAGCTAATGAAGGAACCTCTATTTTATTATTATAAAATATACCTTTAAAGGTTATCTAAAACAACTTTCGCTTTTAACGATTCTAGAATAATTGTATTTTAAACCATTCACAAACATCCAAACTTATGTTATGGGGACAATTACACCATGCGGGGAATCACTAATAAATATGTATGAAATAGACAATTTGTATGGTGCCATACATAACGGTATGACTTGAACCAATTTACTTCTGAAACTGTACGGCTTATACCATGTATAGAGTCAGACTAGATGCCGCCGATCGTCTTAGTGACAGGTTTAGAGTGCAGTAACGGATAATAGGCTACTTAGACGTTGTTACCGCGTAAAAGGAGCTATTTTTGATACATGCAATGATTTTATAAACATGCGGTTTGTTTCAATAGTAAATTATAATTGATCACTTTCATATCAGTGATTATTATTCTTCTACCTACCATTATTGTAAATCACTCAAACTTATCATATAGATTTAAAGATACATGAAAACATGATTTTATTCGGCCCATTGGGAGAACTTTTTAATTATATTTTTTCTATCTTTACAATTTTTTGCAGTTGTAATTTGCAAAGTTTCATAAAAAAAATAGCACAATATAGAACATCAAAACTTAGTCACTTGTAACATTAACAAATTCGTTTCGTTTGTTTCAGAAGGATCTCTCGGACGACTGCGTGTTCGAGGAACATTTGGAGGAGAATAATTACAACACTTACTCGCGGATACGAGGCGAGAAGAAGACGTTTCTGGCGCTGGACAACCGAGGCAAGGTGCGGAGAACCCAGATCCCGGTCAACAGACCACTGGGCAATCTGTCCGGGTACGCTCTCACCATGACCATGAGGTGGGACGGGCCCAAGCAGACTCAATGCCCACCCAGAAGACATCGTGGCAAGCTCAAACGCCCACCCCCATTCCACAGGAATTGTCAGAGGCGCGTCCAGAAACAGAACCTCAGGAAGAGGAAACACAAGAAACCGAACAAACCGCATATGATGAATAAGAAGCGACATCCGAAGGCGAGGAGAAAATTCGAGAACGGCACGACGACAACGACGGAGGTTTACGACGAGTCGACAATGTCGACGATGTCTACGACCGACGCGGAGTTTTTTCGGTCAGGGACCGCGCAGGAGGCGGTCGGCCGCGCGTAGCCAGGTCTCTGGTCGTCGTGGGGGCAGCCGTTGCACTCGCACACTAGCACAGTTCCACTCGCGTGCGTGAATCTCTGACAGGACTGGCCAACGGGAGGTTTAAAGAATACGCCAATGAATTTGTAAAATTCAATTATAATAGACTTGGTCATCGAGTTTATTAGTCGACAATTCGTTGGAAAATTCAAAATTATTTGAAATACCCTTCTTAGGTTCTAGTGGATGTCGAGTTGATATGTACCCATAATTTTAAGTTTATTGATACGCATTTTATTACCATAATAGCATTAATGACCTCTGCTAAAGTTGGCCAACCCTGCTCTATCATTCCCAATCGGATACGTTCTGAAAGAACGGTTCTAGATACGTCGCTCTCTGACGATAACGGTCCCTAAACGCTTGTAATTTAAATACTCAAAAACGTAGTAATTTTGGGAATTTTAGCTTTCGGTACCCTTGCAATTGTCTGCCAAAGTTACTGACTATATTCCTAGTTCGCTTTAAATCTTAGTTGTATCGGCAAGATTCCAATTGTCTTAGTTATCGTGAAATTAACTTAGATATAATTGACGACTTAATGACTAATTAAAATGGATAGACTTGTTTAACGAGTTGAGATTGAGTTGGAACTGTGTTAGAGGAAGTTACCTGTTCGCAGCTCGATAAGATCGCGCCGAATCCTATTTCTGGAGCACTCGGCTATTCCTAGCCATCTGTTTGTTGTAACTCATCCATTTCCCTGGCCTCTGATATTTTATGTAATTAAATACTTATGGAGGAGCCTCGGATACCGTTAAGTAAACTATCACAAATAAAAATCTAAATCGATAGTTATTCATGGTCGGCGGCATCCGAACCGATCGGATACTTAAATTGATACACTACCTCATATCGAGAGTTATTTGTAATAAAAATACCTGTTCGACGTATTAAATCTGTCGCTGGCTGCTGGAGCGAACGGGTAGCTGAAGGTATTGTACTTAGAATGTGCTGAGGTGTAATTTCATAAGAAATTGACTGAATATATATGACTGAGTAATGTAGGTTGGTTTCTGAATAGGCTATGATAGGATTATGTGCGGTGGACGGCGTGCTCTGTTAATATAAGTGATTCGGTTCAGAGGCGACCGGTTTTTTTTGAATCAGCAAAATTTCAAAACGGTTATAACCGCTTTTATCTGGCTTGAACTGGATTCGCCTCGTTCCTTCCAAATTTGAATTAGTTATAACGCGACGACAAAGTGACTATTAGCTGTTAGATTTAAAACGTGTATCTAATTTGTAAATTATTTATTTTCCATAGAGAAAGTCGTATTTTGTTAACGTTTTAGTTGATGTTTTTTATTCTTGTCCCCTAGTTCCATCCGATGTAGATATGTAGGAGTCATACGCTTGTACTATTAGTGAGTCTTATGTGTATTATATTTGTACGCCATATGAAGAAATGTTTGTGTTCTATTTGCCAGGAAAAGAAAAAAAAGATTCTACTTCTGTGGATTGATAATCTATGGACACAAACATTGTTGTATATGGTATTTTAGTTTTCCCTCGCATTCATGATATGCACGTATGTTGAAATCTGTTGTCTGAATCAGCGAACTTTTGCTACTATTTTTATAATGGTGTTACAAAAAACAATAAATAAATATGCATTTAATATACTCATGCTAAATAAATGAGAAAAATTTACAAAATATATACAATATTTGTCCTATTTGCGTTTAAAGTTTTGCGTCAATTTGTGCATTAAAAATGGACACCTATTTAACATGATAGTGGAAGTATTACGAAATTCGCTGGTGCCAGTGCGACTGTACTTTAAGAAATTGCAATAAGCTTTATGATTGTACCTTCGTGCGTTAAGGGCCGTTTACATGATGCCAGTGGCTGTAACTGTCACTCATATTTAGCCGAAACTTTTTTTATTTCTTTCCAAGAAATCGGGTCACAGAACCAAACTTGCGTCATGAAAATGCACCCTCTGATCGAATGTTAATTTATATTTATTTATGATGTATGTATTAGTCATAATGTAGTTATATTATAAGCGTCTGTGCTCGATAAAATACCAATTTGAATTGTATAAAATAAACATTAACGAGAAATATTCTATAATTACGCTTGTTTTAAATATTGTACAATAATTGATTTTTCTACAATGCAGTATATTTTATAGTCTGTTACAATCCCGGCCTACAAACAGATTTATTCAAATTAAAATATAAATTATTGACGGATGTGTGAGAGAGTCTGGTTTTATAGTCTAAAATTTTAGCAACATGGATAATACCATAAAAAACATTTTTTTATAGTTCCATTATTATTATATGTAATATATTATCTAGACATTTTTTTAAATATTAATCCGGCTGGTTCGTATAGTAAGAACATAATATCCGAAAGTGATAAATTGTAAAACAGATCTTACCTTAAAGTTCCTTTTGATCATTTATAAATATTAATGTAGATCTGTTAATCCATAAAAATACCATGAAAGAATGCATACATACAATGTGCAAAATAATAATTTGTTAAAAATAAATTGTCCAGACGACTGTGTTTTTTGTCCATTAAAATTAAAATCCTTAAAGTCTGATTTACATCCAGTAGCCGGGTCCAGAGTCACTGAATTCCAGGGCTGTTATGGTATAGGGTACTAGACTCAGGCGTTTATATACGTCTAATAGTCATACTTGCAAGTAAACATCCAGCTGGAAGAATGTGAATGGGCCTTAATATCCAGTCGATTTTACATTTTCCCGTTATACATTGCGCATTCTAATTTCGAGTAACAAATCTTGCACGCTTTTTTCATCATAGAAAATATTATGTTTTTATATCATCATTGTATGTTTCTGCCTGAAACTGTTTAAGACAACGCATGAATTTCACTCTTCTCGATTAAGCCTGGCTGCACACCTGCAATTTTATATTACCTTAATCAAGCAAAAAACTTATAGAAAGTTGACAAAATAAAAATGAAATATGTGATTACTCAAGCGCCTTACTAACCGTCCAGCCTGCAAATTCAATATCGTGGCCTTGAAGCGTACTTGTAGGCAAAAAAAAATTTAACACTAATGACGGCCATTACTACCGGTGTTGGATTTGCAGGCTGGACCATGAGTGAGGCGCTTTAGATGAATTTTATTTCCAAATTGATAAAATCAGTCATGAAAAGGTGTCTTGCCAGGCTAAAAATGGTGTAATTGTTTCGAGTGTGTGAGTTTGAATGATTACATGTCAATTTGTAAAATACCTACTTATTTGTATGTTATTTATACACATGTGCCATAAAATACCTAATCTTACCTAACGATTCGGGGTTACGTTACATTTTTGTTTTGCACAATAAACGTTATGGGAGTCATTTAGCAACTAGTTTATGAAATACTCTTTGTGTTTATAATGAAATTATGAAAAATGGGACGTGTATACAGAAAGGGAGACGCTTTTATTTGTTCCCACCTGAAACTCCCTGACCCAGTGTTCCTAAAAGGTGGAACTTAAGGGGTTGAACAGTATTAATTAATTAATTTCGATACCTTTACATTTTTTACATTAAAATGGTATTCGCGGTTACAATATACAAATGTTGGATTCATGTCTTCGTTCGGAATAATATAATCAAAATTTAACTTATACGTAGTTTTTACCAAAAGATTGATCGAAACTTTTAGACAATAACTTTATACAGCCTCTTATACTAAAATATAAACAATAAAATGATTCTTTGAATATCGTCCGCTGTTTTATTTTACATCCCCTTTATATTTAATGAATAAATGATGGAATAGCTGAAAGAATTAATTCACTATCGTAGGTTCAACTCCCACGGTGATATACATTTTATAGGTAATATTGAATATTCATGGTGTTTTTTCAGTCAATGTCCAAACTTTGAGGAGTGAATATACTCTTGAATTTAAGTAACTTTTACTACAGTACCAACTTTCCTACTTGAAAAAAAAAACAGCTTTTCCTACAAAAGGGCTACGGCATAGATAGCAGAGACAACTGATTTTTTTTGAAGTAGGAAAGTTGATTCCATCGTAAAAGTTGCTTATATGCAAGAGTATATTCACTCCTGAAAGTTTGGACACTGACAGAAAAAACATTCTGTATATTATTTAGTTTTCCTATTACGCAATGTATAAGATGAGAGTGAGATGACGTAAGATGTTGTAGAAATAAAGTACACGATATTTAAGCCTGACCACAAAGCAAGACGAAAAGAAAAAGAAATATAGAGGTTTGAGATATATTGTTTTAATTATAAAAGATTTATAATCAAAACAATAGAAAACAATTAAAACAATAGAAGAGAAAGACGCATGATGACGAATTTATAAGGAACATTATATAAGGAAAAGTAGAAGGGAGAAGAGGAAGATGACGGCCTAGGAAAAACTATTTTAAACAACTAAAAGAGAAGTTTAACGTTGTGTAGTACTCGTATCAAGAGGTCAAAAGGCACAGGACCGAGAAATTTGCCGATTACTCTACAGACAAGACCCTAGTTCTTAAAATTTGAACGAATAAATAACCAAAAATACATATTATTATAGTAACGAAACTGCATTGAAATATCATTCATGTCATATTTTCGAGTTTTAACCAATCACATCCCAGGTTTTGCACAACTCTCGTTAAAAAAGTGCCGTTTTTGCTTCACGTATTAATAATAATAATATGATCATGCGGTTTAATACAGCTAAGGCTGGGACAATATTGTCCGCAATCCGGAAGGCCGGAGAAAATTCAGAGTATTGAACATAGAACTTTTGAACCAATACATTGAAGTTGAAAATCGAGCACATGAGTGTCGAGCTGACAGATTTGACATTGACATTTGACTCGGCACACGTGTGTTCGATTTTCAGCTCTATTGTATCAGGATAGAGTTCTATTTTCAGCGCTCTTAATTTTCCCCGGCCCGCCGGATTTCGGTACATGTAGTCCCAGCCTAAAACTGTCCGTCTACATACTGACAAGTTAAGTAAGCAGTCTGCGGAAAACGTGAAGAGGATTATTTTGTATTGTTCTTAGCGAAAAAGTATAGCAATCTATATAACTTAATCAAGAACTTTCGTGTTACTATTCTACTACATAATAATCGCTAATGCCGTTCAGTCGCTTGTAGAGATGCCAGACGTCCTGTATTTCCCGAGACGTTGTGTATTTTGATGTTATTTAAATCCGCGCCGGGACAAGCTCTGTCTCTTAAATCGAGTGATCTAGAAAGTACTCAGTAATCACGCACCCAATGCTCGCAATATCATCTACACAAAAACATGAGCTCGGGCGCGCTAAAGCTATTCATAATATTATGCTAAAACTCGCTCGATCCTAGATCCATAGAAAAAAACCGTAACTAAGTAATTACTTTTTTTTTCTTTTTTTTCCAGTAAAAGTAAACAGTTATATTATATTAAGTAAACCCTTATAGGCTAAATATTCTGGCAACCCCAGTCGCTAGTAACAACTTAACGCCAATATTGCAAGTAAACTCGCAACAGTAGTTAACAATTAACATTATTATTGCAGTGTAAAGCGAGCTTAAAAGAATTCACAAGCGCCACCTAGTGAGAAGTAGAAAACAAATTATGAACTTTTGAAATTAAAAGTTGATGAAAAGACAGTAGATACAACAGTAGGTACAGTAAAGTAAAATTGGGAAGGCAAATCGTCACGCTGGTTTTCTAGGTTTTTATTTTAGTTTTTATTTTTTGGGGTTAATTATAAGATAGGACAGAATAATATAACATGATATTAATTTTATTATTTCTTTATTAATTTATTTATATATTAGGTATTTATAGTATCATAGTCATAAAAAAATACGTTAAATTGTTGCAAATTTAGGGGTTTTGACTTAAGTTTCGAGGAAAAATTTATATTCAAGAGTTGGTAACACTGCGAAAAGACGAAAACTTCAGGCTTCAATGGGTATCACTACCGAGTCGCTAGGCTTTAATCATTTATTTCCACTATATAATCCGAAATCCGGAAGACCGTATAAAATACAGAGCATTGAAAATAGAACTCTAATTATTATTATACATCATGATACATCATGTATTATATTTTTAACCTAACCAAGACCTGCATGTCAGGACATGTCTAAGGAGGGTTCCGTAACTATCAACGCCTAAAAGGTTTATTTTCAAATTACTTCCAAAGTTACTGTCCGATATTGTTCAAAATAATTTTCCTAAATAGTTTTAGCATGATCTATCAGCGTGAAAACTTACAAGTTTCTACCTCCAATAGTTAAGAAAAACTAGGGGGGGGGGGGTCAAATTACAAACCACTTTGGAGGCCGATTACTCGAAAATGGTCGACTTTGTAAAAGAAGTCATGTATGAAAACTTGTCTTTATTTTAAAAGACCTATTTAACGATACCTCACACGATAGGGTAGTATGAATAAATATTTTTCATCCCCACTTCACATGTATTATTTTATGATTCCAAAACCGAGATCTATACACAATCTATAACTATATCAAATTATTACAATTTACATTTTACATTCATAATTACAGAAGCTAGAAGCGCGGACAGACAGACAAACAGACGGACGGACAGAGTAAAACTATAAGGGTTCCTTGTGTATTGCGGAACCCTAAAAAGAGGGTCCCAGCCTTATAACCACGGACCACGGAACAAAAAACAAACTTGTTTTCTATTTCGTGCCATAAACTTTAAACTAATAAGTGGTTCTATTGTTTAAGGGAATAATTCATCTCATTTTAAACTATTTAAAAACTAATATTGTTCTATTTTCAGTGCTCTGAATTTTCACCGGTGTTTCGGATTCCGGAGCATATAGTCCCAGGGTTAAATGTTATATAAAATTGTTTAAAATATTTTTTGTTACATAAAATAATTGTTAGTGCCTACCTATGATTCAGAGTATCGTTAAATATTTTAGCCGACTGTCATAATAGGCAAGAAACATTTACCACTAAATATATTAAAATCCAACCTTACATTTATTTTTAACAAAATGATATGTAAAATTTATATAAATTTTTATTCGGGCAATCAACTTCATTTTGCGAGTGAAGCTCGCACGCATCGCTCGATATGGCTCGATGTGCCGCCATTTTAAGTCCACTCACTAGCTGACTTCTGACATCTTGTCGATTCGATGTGATTACGTGCGTCGATTCTTTCAACCATCAAGTTTAGCGGGAAATTGATCTATAATCGTTAATCGTTATGAAGAGAACATCGTCACTAGTTTGGCGGTTTTTTGATCGCGTAGAAGAGAATAAACGGTGTGTCGCAGTGGTGTGCAAATTGTGTGATACGCAGTACAAATACTTCGGAAACACGACTAACCTGAGGACTCATTTAGTGAACAAACATCCGATTCAATGGGAATTATTGCAAAATGGTAGCCTGGATGATTCAACATTCCGTACGGCGTTCGAGAACGACGAGAGCACTAATCAGACCAATTCGTCTAAAAAGAAGAAATACAGTAGAAGCTACAAAGATGAAGTACGTTATTCCGTGTCTGTTGACCTTAATAATGAAGGAAATAATACAACAGAGAACAAAATGCCCATAATAGCAATTCACAGGGTATTTATTCATTCTTGTTCAGAACTAAGGTTTTAGATTACTTTGCCCTAGTTTCCGATTTGTTTACAACACGATAAATCGATATTTTGGCGGAATAATATGGCTCCATCGAATCGAGTTATATAATGTAAATGCCGTAAATACATTGATATTGAATGATAAATCGATTATAATAATTATGCTTTATGCCGATTATTATCAGTTAACATTGTATGGTTGTCTTAATGTTCCATCAAGATGAAAATACAACTACATTTCATGCAAATGCAGTTTTTGTAAAATGGACAATTTATTAGCTCACACAACTATAAACAGTGTCAATCAGTCATAATATTCCAAGATTTTTTGTTTCAGGTTAATGCACTGGACCAATCTGATGATGATAATGATCAAACCAATGATGATGAATTAAATGTTGTACACATCGAGGCCAGAGGTTCAGACGAGGAATGGTTGAACGAGGAACTGTATGAAACAGTGGAGGCGTATGAACCTAAGCACAAGAAGATGAAGTATAAGAAAATCAAACAAGAACTCGGGTCACCGAAACTATCAAGTTACTATGTAAATACACCCAAAGTCAAATACCAAAGAAGTCCGCCAATTGTCATAGAGAATCCAAGAAAAGATGAGTATAGTGTGTTCGGTGAATATATTGCGAATAAGCTAAGAAAACTAAAAAACCCTCACAGTCGAGCAAATGTCCAACAGCTAATGACTACTTTACTGTGGGGCGCAGAATATGGGATGTACGAGAATGTGGAAACAGTGAAAAGGGTTATATTTCACTCAATAAACGAAATGCCCGTCCAAGACATGGAGGTTATACAAACTGACCAAATTATAGTTCATCAGGAGCCAGCAAAAGATGACGAAACTCCGTAAATACCAAAGATTTAAAAGACAATAGTTTGCCCAATGTGAATAATTATTTAGTTTTTTGACAAGAATCACCTTTAAAAGATCCTATCCTAAATTGCCATGATAAACTTGTTAATCTGAATCACTAAACTAGCAACAGAACTGTTTAATAATAAAGTGAATAGTGTTTTATTCTTTATAGCTCTTTGTAAATTTTATTATAAATAGAAGAATTACAAGATACAGCTTAATATATTTGTAATATTATAAAATTTAAAGGCAAGGGCAACATTGAAGTTTTAGAGTTAAATGTAAATTTATTTGAAAGATGATAAAATAGTTTGAAAATTGTTATTTGATGAATTACAATATGAATTCATACTGGGTACATAGTAAAGTAATTTATTAATTATTTTCAAAACCAGTTAAAAGGGTCTCAATAAATAATAAAAAACACTTCAGCTGAAAATGATATGGGTAATAAGGTTTTTCACTTATGTAAAGACTAAAAGAAGATATTAGTCAAGTACTTTCTAATTTTGTAAATTTAGTTACTGAAATATAAGTATGTATATTAATATTGGTTTTTAATGGCATAATATAATTAATGTTATAAAATTCACTTTTGTTGTGTTATGAGAAAAGGTAATAAAACCCTTACAATACAATATTTAATCTGAGCATAAACTTTCGAGTTAGTAAACTACTAAGAGGTACTAAGTACCTACCCAAGTAGTGTCCTATAATATTCTGATTTATTATACAGATGAATTTATTATTTTATATACATGTAAGGAAAAATCTCTTTAAAGGGAACAACAATTCATTTAATAATAAAGCCGCGTTTCCACTAGGCAACATTTGGCGAGCGACATGTTGCACAACAAGTTGCGCAACATGACGAAAGTAAGCGCGGAACTTTTGTTTAACAACGTTGTCTGTCTCCACATCTACTACTTTGTCAGTCGTCGGCAACATGTCGCCGGAGGAACTAGTGTTGATTTCAGCGGCAGTGGTTATAATTTTATCGAAAAATGCATCAAAAAGAAAAAAACCTCGTTGGTGGATTAGAAAATACCTACAAAATAAAGAAAATGTATTCAGTGATCTAAGTGTGGTTGATGGATCTTTTAAGAATTTTACCCGAATGAGCAAAACAGACTTCGAGATACTGTTACAAAAAATTGAACCCATAATATCGAAGCAAGATACAAAATTTCGAAATGCAACTAGTGCTTCTCTCAGACTGGCTGTTACACTTCGATATTTGGCAAATTCATATACTTCACTGTCCTACACCTTCAAAATATCAAGACAATTAATTAGTAAAATTGTACAAGAAGTTTGCAGAGCACTGATTCAGAATTTAAAAGATTATGTAAGGGTAAGTACCTACAGTCAGCAAAGGAGTTACTTGACTCCTCCAACTCTACATTTGTAGAGACATTTGTACATTTTGTAGGTTAGGGGGTCAGGAAACTCCATATAAAATGAAAGATTTGATAGGTTAAATATTAAGCTTTATTCAAATAATCAACGTCTGTTAATGATTTAAAATCCCTTAATTGTGGGTTAATCCTGTAAATCTGACATGATATTACGTAATTCAAAATTAACAACATCTTCATCATTATTTTGTTGAACACTGTCCTGGGTTGTGCTACCATTATTACTTGCTGATGTGACGGGTGTGCTTTGCCGTTCTGTACTATAGCCGTACGTATTATACTCTTGTCGATACTTTCCAATACGAGCATCAATCAATATATTATTTATAAATTGCTTGGCTATTAGAGTAGAATATTCGTTCTTTATATTTCGAAGTTCTGATGCCACATACTTCCCATAAACATCAAATTCATCTGTCATTTCATCTCTATCCTCCAATCTTTTTTTTACATTCTTCATTACTTCATAAGCTTCATCTATTTTTTCGTCTTGACTCCGCTTCTTCGCTACTTTTTTCCCAGTTTGTGAAATTGTTTCGGTTTGATCTACTCGCGCTTCTTCATTTTGATGTTCCGTAGAGTTATGGTCTTCCACCTTAAAAAAAAAATATATTAAGCTTAACATTTCAGATTCCATCAAATGAAGAGGAATGGAAGGATGTCGCAAGAAAATTTAACATGTTGTGGAATTTTCCCCACTGTGTCGGTGCCATAGATGGTAAACATGTGCTTATTATAGCGCCACCGAACTCTGGCAGTGAATATTATAATTACAAGGAACAGTTTAGTATAGTCCTTTTAGCTATTGTTGACGCACAATATAATTTTCTTTATGCAAATGTCGGTGCTAGAGGTAAATCATCTGACGGAGGACTATTCCGTGAAACAGCATTCTATAAGAAAATGATTGACAAGACACTATCTTTGCCACCAGTGGAAACTTTAGAATCAACTAATGTACAATTACCCTATGTACTCGTCGGAGATAGTGCGTTCGCGTTGTTTGAAAATTTAATGAGACCTTACCCTGGAACTTACGAAAAAGGTAACATAAAACGAATTTTTAACTACAGACTCTCGCGGGCACGAAGAATCGTAGAAAATGTTTTTGGTGTGATGTCTGTTGTTTTTCGTATATTTCGGAGTCCAATTGAACTAAAATGTGACAATGCTGAGCTTGTTACCACGACTTGTATATATTTGCATAATTTTTTGAGTCGAAATAAGCGTTCCAGAGCCTTATATACTCCACCAGGAACTTATGACAGAGAAGATTCTGAATTTAATGTAATAAACGGCTCTTGGCGTAATGAAGTAACAGAAAATAATCTACATCCTTTATAAGATGAGAATGAAAATATGGACTTGTCTCTGGAACCATCCATAATAAGAGATAATTTTTCAAATTATTTCATTAGTGAACAAGGGAGGGTATCTTGGCAAAATGAACGTGCTTAAATAAAACAGTTAAGTACGTAGCTAGGTTAATATTTTATAAAAATAAAAAACTTACATGATTCTCAATTGTGTCTTTATTTCCAGTTGTTGTTTCACCTTTTATTAAAAACAGCAAAGGTTCATATGCAAACCATTTACTGCTAAAAAGATCTTCACTGCCACTTCCTGTTTTTTTTGAACATTTCAATTTCTTCCTCTCGCGAGTGAATTGCGATCGAAGAGTATGTACCTTGCTTTCAACCTCTTTCGCAGACACATCTAGTGTTTTTGCTATTGAATCCCATGCATCTAGTTTTTTTAATTTATTTTTATAGTCTCTGTGAACAGTATCCCATAAACATTCATAGTTTTGGTACAGTTCTATTAATTTGAGCACTCGTTCGTTACACCACACTACAGACATTGTTCCGCGTCACGTCTCCACTCGACAACAATTGATGCTCAACTAACGATGCTCTTTAAACAAACAAGCCGCGCGCCAGCTGGCAACGTCGCGCGCTGTTGGGCAACGTTGCCGTACTTGTTGAGCGTCACGTGTCGCGCGCCAAATGTTGCCTAGTGGAAACGCGGCATAAGTTGTTCAAATAAGGATGTTGCCTAGTGTGGAATATCACGTTTAAAAATAAAATTTTTAAAATTGTTGAATAAATATATATATGAACATAAATCTTAAAGAAATAGATATGTAATTAGATTGACGCGATTAAAAATTATAAGCAAATATAAAATATTGCCCATAACTCGAAAAACGATTTGTTACGTCACAAGTTGCTACCGCCAGACATTTTGTAATGATAATTAACGTATGGCGGGTGCAACTCGTGACGTCACAGGCCGATATATCGCTCTCTTTCATGTAAATTTAAATGGTTTGTATCTTCGTTATTTTTTAAGATATACGAGAATGGGCTCTAGATTGTTTATTATCATGTTGTCTAACATCGAATAGACCAAACAAAATTTTTAGGCAACATGCATAGACCTAAAAATTTCAGAAAAAAAAATTAGCAGTTAACTGTCACTGTCAATTGCTGGTACAAAAACATGGCAACGCTCAGCCGAATTTTGCGAAAAACATTAGTGCAAAATCAAATAAACCCGTTTTTAAAACGTAATTTATGCTCTGTGAAGTGTACAAAATCATACAATAATGTTTTTACTACATGTGCGTGTGTAATTGGTGGTGGCGTTTTGTTGTATGGTGCTAAAATAAATTATTGCGAAAACACCGTGTACGCGCTCAAAGCAAAGGTATGTTTTTATTTCAGGAAATCTATTTATATACAATGACACATATTTATCGCTGGTGAATAGTCGAAAACAAAATGTTATTTGAAATATTTCATTCCAATAAAGTAATCATATAACACTTTAACTACTTATTAATATCGAATGGGCTTGCAGAAAAAAAAACCGGCTTTGCAGATTTTTATTAATTTTATAGTACCTACACTTTGTGTAACAATTTGTTCGTTATAGTGGGAAGTGGGAACAATGATAGGTGTCTATGTTTCAGATTTTAAGTTTAGTAAAATTACAAATGTACAGGAGGAGAGGGACACTTGATCCATGAGGGTAAATTGAGTGTACTTAGTCTAGTTAGACTCAATTTACAGAACTTGTATGGGCAATACCTACCTACTTTTCAGCGACTATGTTGGTATATGATACCAGCAAACTTTTCCACGTGAGTAGAAACATTAAATAGTATTGCCAGGGGGTCTAAAAAGGTCACTTTAGGTGTTTCATATTATGTTTCAATTTTTTCAACTCATATTATGTGCACCATTTTACGCATTTCTATTGAAAACTGTCAAAAGTGCGGTTTTCTAATATTATGATGATATCACATGAATCATGTAGCCATTTTACCATTTCACGATTTTTGTATGGGAAAAAATGTATGAAACAATAAAGATATACCTAAAGTGGCTTTTTTAGACCCCCAGGTGTCCCAATTTGCGTGGGATGTCCACCATCTTATCTTTGCATAGTATAAATTGAAGTTGCGTCCTTTCCCTTTCGCTTAGATCTTTTAAACTACTCACCGTATTTTAATGCAGTTAGATAGAATGATTCAAGAGGAAGGTTTATATTATGTTTATTGTATAATACATTGCACCTGTGAGGAGCCAGGGCAAATTGTTAATAAATATTAAGCATATGCCTCATCTTTAAATAATTATAGTAAGTTTTACAAGGTTTTATTGCAAATAGTTAATAAATGTCAATTAACAAAGTATTTCAAACATATTCTCAGGAATGTAACAAAATAATCCAAATGTGAGAATGTTTCATTTAAACTTCAAAAGAAGCTATTGGTGCTAGTATTAATATAATAATTTAATTCACAAAAATTACTACACAATAAAGTAAAATGACGTATTTACTGTGGCTACCATAATATAATACCCACTAGACTACCGAGGTAGCATATTGGAGCTAAAATAAAGAATATATATTTACCCAGACACTGGTAAATCATGCTGCTTGCCTGTATGAACACTAACGGCTTGAGCCTGTGAATTCACTCTTAAGTCATAAACTCTTTTTCTCTCCTCATACTTTCTCACACTAACTCAGAAATAAATATGACTGAGCTGTTGAATTAATATCTATGTCATCCTTTACTATACAGCTATGTAGTAAAATATGTTGGACAACCTCTGTGGCTCAGCTGTTAAGAGTGTTGGCAGGTGGATGTCAAGGGCTCAAATCCCACTGAAGGAACAAAAAGGTTTCGGTTTTTCTGGGTCATAGATTTGTATTAAATATGTGTATAATACAACAAAAATCTTAAATATAAGCTAATAAAAAGATTTACACAATGGATAACTTAAACAATGTTACTGTCTGTGTCTGTTAAGTGACTTTTTCAACGCATCAGACAAAGACAGCAATGTTGTTTAAGTTATTCATTGTGTAAATCTTTTTATTAGTAAGGGGGATAATGTATAGTTTAAAAGTATTAAATATATTTCGGTTGTCTGGTACCTGTAACACAAAACAAAAGTTCTTCGGATACTTAGAACGGGACTAGATCGACGTGGTGTGAAGCGTCCATAGTTATTAATGTACTAGCTGTTGCCCGCGGCCCCGCCCGCATAAATACAGTATCCCATGGGAACACTGTACTTTTTCGGGATAAAAAGTATCCTATTATTCAATCCAGAGCTTAAACTACTATCATTCAGTAGTTTTTGCGTGAAAGAGTAACAAACATCCATCCATCCATCCTCACAAACTTTTACATTTATAATATTAGTATTATGCTACCTGCTGAGGTTTCTATCGGTTATCACTTATCATGAGGCCATTCAGGCTCATTTGCATGTAATCTAAATATTAGGTCATTACATATGAAATTGGCGTTTTGTAAAGGAGGAACATAAAGTCTATTTTTTTAAACATAATATTTGACGACCTCTGTGGCTCAGTGGTTGAGGGTGTTGGTGCTCAAGCCGGGGGTCGCGGGTTCGAATCCCGCCGAAGGAACAAAAAGTTTTTCCGTGTTCCTGGGTCATGGATGTGTATTAAATATGTGAATAATATTAGGTCTTTACCTATGAAATTGCCGTTTTGTATGAAAAAATTTAAACGAATTTTTTTCTAGTATTTTTTATTTGTATTAATCGAAGTAATCACCCATGCAATCTGTTCGCGCCTTTAACGCGGCACACACCGCGACTATGCTCCCGCCTATAGCGCGGCAACACTTCGCGGACCACCGCAGCGCTCGCGGGGCACGCGGGGCGGCGAGGCGCGCAGGACGTGTGGGGACTGGCCGGCGGCGACTAGCATGCGGTCAACTGCAGCCACTACACATACGGACTCCTCGGCAGATGGACGATTACACTAGGCTTAATAAACGTATAATCACAGTCCGCTTTTCATTGAAGAATCCACAGGAGTTTACTTTGCCTCCTCAACACAATCAATGCATCTTTGCCAACTCAGTGACAGTTTATTGATGCCCTTCTTAAAGAAATCAGCTGGACGAGAGGCAACAAATTCTTCAAAGGCATTTTGTACTGCCTCTCGGGTATTTAATTTTTTTCCCGCCAAGAAGTTATCCAAATTCTGGAAAAAGTAGTAGTCTGTAGGCGCAAGGTCTGGTGAGTAGGGCGGATGACGGAGAGCTTCCAACCTCAGTTCTTGCAACTGGGAGACCATCTGCTGATCTGCTGTGCAGTATGAGGTCGCGCGTTGTCGTGCAGGAGCAGCGGAGACGAGCGATTGACTAATGCTGGTTGGAGATGTGCCAGCTTCTCCATCATTGTGTTCAGTTCTTTACAATACACATCTGCAGTAATGCTCACCCAGTTTGGTAAGAAGCTGTGATGAATCACACCGGCGTTAGACCACCAAACAGTGACCATCACTTTTCTAGGGGTAAGTTTTCGTTTAGGGCCTTGTTTAGGTGCTGAACTAGGATCCAACCAACTTGCTGAGCGCTTGCGGTTATCAAACAGAATCCATTTTTCATCGCAGGTAAGGCACGTCTCGACGCCTACTTCGCGCTGGCGATCATTGAGTTCGTGGGGCACCCATTTTTCAAGCTTTTTTACCTTGCCAATTTGACGCAAATGGACCAATATTGTTTTGACGCTAACGTCGAAAGCTGCTGCTAATTCAGCCGTAGATTGTGTATTTTATAGTCATTGTCGACCAGTCTTCGGACGACCGACGACCGGAGGTTCATTTTTCAGGTCGAAATTTCCAGAACGGAAGCGAGCAAACCAATAACAGGCGGTGCGTTGGTACAATTGTAGTGTTAGCTCCGTAAACGTCGTTGATGTTGCGTGCCGCTTGTGCCGCGTTGCTGCCACGACGGTACTACTATTCCATAATTACTCGAATTATTAACGTATCCTTGATGACGAAAAAGATTGAAATGCGATGAAAATGTAACACTAATCAATAAACAAATGACTACTTTTGGAAAAAGAATTCCATGTTTTTAAAATAAAATTAATTTGAAATTAGAATTCTTAGCCAAACAAAAATTATTTTGATTTGAAATGGCCAATACTGCAGAACGGCAATTTCATAGGTGAAGACCTATTAGCATAATAGTGAATAGGTCTAAGTACTAAGTTCACCGGAAAATTCTGCTTAAAATAAAATTCAAATAAAAAAAAAACTCAATATTATGTTCAAAAATATGAATAAAATATGACTATTATGGACTATTAAACATGGAGTATGTTTATAAAATAAAATTAATTTGAAATTAGAATTAATAGCCAAACAAAAATTATTTTGATTTGAAATGGCCAGTACTGCAGAACGGCAATTTCATAGGTAAAAACTATAATAAAAATCTTAAATATATGTATAGTATAAAACGTATTAAATATATTTCCGTTGTGCGGTATCCGTAACACAAGTTCTTCGAGAACTTACCAGGAGACCAGATTGACGTGGTGAGAAGCGTCCATAGATATTATTATATTATATTATATGTATTAATTCAAAGTACATACCATTGCTATCTATGCACTTTTACCATCTCATAGGTTGATTCTTTTGATTCCATTGATTCCTTTACTAAAAAGTCTAGCGTTGTCCTGAAGCAGCAGTGGCCTAGAGCGAATGACCAATCTCGGTTGTTTAGCTGCTAGCTTTTCCATCATGATTTGCAGTTGCTGGCAAAATACATCTGCCGTAATCGTCTGGCCAGATTTAAGAAAGCTGTAGTGAACGACACCGGCACTACAGCTAACCGGCACTACCAAACGCTCACAAATAAATTTTTTTGAGTCAATTTTCGCTTGGGGCAGGCGTTGGCTGGTTCGTCAGGGTTTAGCCATTGCAATGAGCGTTTCCGATTATCGTACAGGAACCACTTTTCATCACAGGTAATGATTCGATTTAAAATTCCTTCATTATTGTGCCGGTTGAGTAATAATAATGTAACGCAGCAGTCGACGCGCGTTTGTCGGTTTGCTGCACTCAATTCATGAGGCCCACCTTTCAAGCTTTTTCACCTTCCCAATTTCCCAAGTGGATTAAAACAGTTTTATCACTAACACCGCAGCCTGCAGCAAACTCGCACGTGGTTTGCGATGGATCCGCTTCCACAATAAATAGCCTTTAATTCTTAATTATCAACTTAGGTCTCTGGCCGTCCACGGGGCTTGTTCTGCAGATCGAAATTTCGAGAACGAAAACGTTGGAACCAAAAACGCACTGTGTTTTCTCTTGCGACACCGCCGCCATACACATCATTAATCCTTCGAGCCGTTTCTGCAGCACTGGTGCCACGGTGGAACTCGTAGTCCAAAATAATACAATATTTCAAGTTTTCCATTTTGTGAAGAGAGTGACGCAAAGAAAAAACCAAAAGAGGAAAAAACAAATGAATTACGGTTTTCGAAACATAAATGCATGAGTAAATAGCGGTATAAATTTGAAATTGGAATTCCTAACCAAAGAAGATATATTTAGATCAAAGTGGCCAGTACGACAATACGCCAATTTCATATGTAAAGACCTAATATAAGTGTGCTTAGTATCTGCGATGTAAACAAAGTCTTAACAATCAAATTAGAATGAATTATACATGTATAGTATTTTAAAACGGAATCCATATCTGTAAGGCTAGTAGTAGCCCTTTTTAAAACCACAAAAATAATTATAATTTCATTTAACAGATTCTATCCTTGGAGCTAGCTTAATGATAACAATTAATATTACATTTTAATGACTGAGAATTTATTTGGAGTTAACTTTTTGATTTTTTACTTGCCATTGATGTAAAATCAGATGATGAATACATTTTTAATTCTAGATGATATAATGTTAAGTAGCTTAGCTTAGCTGCATAGTATTGAATTTACTCTAAAGTAAGAATGTAACATATTTTCTTTAATTAAAAAACTAAGGGCTTCTCTTGTAGCTCTTAACAATATTTTTAAGAGTCATAAAAAGCTTTAGAACTGTCTGGTCTCTGTGAGTTTCTATGACACCCAAATATGATGGTCCACACATACTTTTTTAGGTGTAAAACTCCAATGAAAGTAGAGCATCAAGCCTTTCTGTTCATTTGTCGCCCATGATAGGCAATATAAAATGTGAATCTAGTTTAAATAACATCGATGTGCACATGTGTTGAGTCGCTAATGAGGACCTTTGGTGGCAAGTCGTTAGACAAAGAGAAATTACACTCTACTTTTTATCGACAAATGTGTAACATTAAAGTACATCTGATTGAAAAAATTGTAGTGAGTGTTGCGCGAGAGACTGCTAGCTATAAAGAAAAATGCTTACACCACGGATACTCGAATCCATGTTGCTGTCTTTGTCTGTCAAGTGGCTTTGACAACGTATCAAACAAAGACAGCAACATAGATTGGCGTATCCGTGGTGTAAATATACTTATTATTGAAGGGGTATATGTTGGGTCAATGTAAATGTAATCAAAACTAGGAGTAGTAGTAGTAGTACACTGTAGGAGTTTTTATAGGAACTAACTAATTATTAATATTATTATGCAATTTTTTTAATGATGTTGTAATCTGAAGCTCACTCGCTCACGCGCGATAGACGCGTGTGTGAATGCGACACCGCGCGGACCGAAATAGGATTATGATTACAAATAGTTGCGAGAATTGGGCATCTGTAGATATGATACATGTTTGTTATTAAGTTCGTGCAGAATTTAAGTCAGGATAAAATATACTACCTATGTGTTAGTTCCCACCGCGACGATACTCGGCGCTGAATTTTTAAGATTTATTCTTTATTCGTCACACAAGAACATAACCGTTTCATTGTAAGGGTCAGAATATTGTCAGCGTGCACTGCATGACTGATGTCATATGAAACGTTTCTTTTTGCAGTTTCCCCGAGATAAGACCTTAGCTACCGATTTTTCTACCCCCAAAACTCCCTGCGTACTATATTTCATGGAAATGCAGCCGTTTCCGAGATTACGATTATATATTTATACAAGATTTGCCCCCTCGAACTATAAGATTAGTAAGGTATGTTCACTATGCAACCTAACCTAGGATCTACACATCTAGCGGTACTGGACACAGGTTTCCTATCGAAGTATCAAATCTTGGCACTATCGGAACATCAGCTGTGATCGAACATGTGGCCGGAGACAGGCGGTAAATATCCAATGTGGTTAGACCTGCTGGCGATGTAACGCGTCACCACGCTTATGGATATAGCTCCTTCTTTATGCGACCCAAAAAGGGTTTTATTTCAAGACAATAATGTGAATTGTGAGTTGCGAGACATAAGTTCAAACTTGTTGGCGTGGCGATGTAATGCGTTACTACGCTTATTTACTAATAAACGCAATATTATTTTATTAAGCTAAACTTATCTAGGAAGATAGGCAAAATATTTAGGTGTTGATTTCAGTCTGCAACGCGCTTATAATTTCACTGGTATTGAGGGTGTCCAATGTCCATGGGATAATTGCTATCAATTGGATCCGTTTGCTCGTTTGCCCCCTTTATTAAAATATAGAAATCTCACTACTTTTATAAATGTAAAAGTTTGTGAGGATAGATGGATATTTATGGATGGATGGATGGTAAGTAACAATACTCTTTCACGAAAAAACTACTAAACGGATTTCGATAAAATTTGGTATGGCAGTACTTTAGGCTCAAGATTAAACCATGTCTACTTGTTATCCCGAAAAAGTACAGTATTCCCGTGGGATATCCCATACTATATTCACGCAGGCGGAGCCGCGGGAAAAAAACTAGTCTTAAGGGAAAAACTAGGTATAGCTAATGTGAGAAATACAAAAGTCAGTCATGTTTTAATTCTTGCCATTTAATACGCGAATGTAGACTTTCTATTCAATCATCAAATCATTATGGGCATAAGTTCTTCTCATCTCAATTATTCATCTCAATTATTTAAAACCAGTTGTTGCCCGCGACTTCGTGCGCGCAAAAGGGAATCCCACGGGAGCCGTACGTTTTGACGCGATTACAAGTAGCCTATGTCCTTCCCCGTGGTCTACTTTATATGTGTGTCAAATTTTATCTAAATTGGTTCAGCGATTAAAGCGTCTTTACGCATGTCTTTCTCTCTGTCTGTTACCTCTGACATACTTTGATATTTATAATATTAGGTACGAATTTTCTTGTCCTTTGTTCTAACTAGTGTTGTACCGTGTAATTTCAGTTGATATCGATGGACATAAATCGCTCGCGCGTCAATTTGCCGCGCGGTGGCGCGTCCACAACTATCATTATCCTAAACGCGTGAAAATTGCTAGTGCTGGGTTTATTTATTGAGTGATTTGTTTAGTAGTTGTAACAGATTTATTGGAACTTATCATTTAAAATAAACGAAACAATATAATGCGCTAAAGAATATTATGTAAAGAAATTTTTTTTTTTTGGAAAAATTTAATAAATGAAGCAATGTGGCTTTTTTTTGATAAATAATTTGTCATTGAAACACAATAGGAGTTACTGCTGTTAATATTTTGGTTATTAACCAAATTCTTCTACACTTCTGCACTTTTGAAAAATCAGTTCATCAATGACAAATAACTCTACCAAACTAAGTAACGTACCAATAACGTCACCAATTTTTGCCCATTTTGATCCTGATATAAAAGAAAAAAAAAAGGATCGCATACCTAAATATTTGTCTGACCGGAATTCGAACCCGAGACACCACAGTCCGCAACAATAATACGCAAAAAATATACATAAAAATATATTCCAAGCTGCCATTCAGACTGATAATGTCAGTCATACATTCGAAATTATTGACATATTATTATAATAACTTGAAAAAGCACTGTTTCTCAGGGATACAAGAATTGCTCGTATAAACTTATGTACTCATTTTATCGGCAGATATTCATCGACAACATTCCCATGCCTATTCACTTTATGCCTTCACTCGCGGCGTTAAGCCCTATTAGTGAAGACTAAAGAGTGAAGCTACCCTATAGTTTACTTTTACCACCGTGTATCCATCGTAGTTAAGTGTTACAATTTATATATTACTGGTTCCTTCAACACTTCCTTATCGTAACTGGAAAATATTGAAAATTAAATCCTTTAACTTAAGTCTTGGTTTCATATGTACTTGGGAGCCCGAGCTTTGCTTGGAGTTCTTGTAGATTTTGAAATATAAAAAGAATCACAAAAATATTCGTCTGACCCGGGCACGGTTCGAACCCAACCAATGTGCCAACAATGCAAATATTAGACAAAGTGGTGAACTGTCATTCAGAGTGACATAAATAAAGTCAAAAATATTGATATAAATTGTTTCACGGCGAAAGAAAAAAACTTATTAAATACTTAACTTAAAAATGAGCGGTTTTCCAGGATTTAAGACCTTACTAAATCGCTTTTCAGCTCCAAAACCCTCTGCATACTAGATTTTATGGAAATACTTGCTGTCGTTTTAGAAATTCTGATTATATTATGTACAAGAATTAGTCGTTCAAAGTGATTTTTTAAATTAATAATGAGGTGGTAACCGTTTCAAGATGCCGATATTAAGTTAGCATCTGTAAAACCTGTGTGAATAGGCCTGTTAATTTTAAAAATGTATCGGTGTGTCCATTTATATTATTGGTTCATTTTTGTGAAGGAGTAACAAACATCCTCATAAACTTTCACCAGTAAGATAAAATCTTACTACGTAAGATGTGTAACCTATGAATTTATTGAGAAAACTATTTGCTTAAGGAAAACTATTACTCCAATTCAGACCTTGTAATGTATATAACCGCATCAGTAAATGTATATAATTGCTTCATGTACACCTGTTGAATAATTCAAAGTTTTGCGGTATGGTCGGTCAGGCGTCATGATGATTCAGATAAGGATAGATCAGGATTACCTCATGTCTTTTAGGTTTCTGTCTGTCTATCTAGATTAGTCATGACTCATGATCATTAGGCCTTTTTAGTTTACTGCAAAGGTTTGCGCATTGTCTAATAGTAGATGCTAGTTATTCATTGACGTAATATTTTTATATATTTTTTGTTTTTTATTTTTGGTGCCACAGGATTTAAACGTTAAAGGACTTATACCCTATTTCTTGTCTGTAGTTTATCTATTATAATAACGCTTTTGATTAGATCACTCAATCAAGGATTATCCAATCAAAAAATACAATTTTTAAAATTATTTTTTTGCTATAAACGCAAATGTGAATGTGCTGGAACGCCGGAATGTACAAATGTTAAAAGAGTCACTTGTAAGAAGATTATGGCAAATAATATGCACGTTAGTAATATTAGTAACGTAATGAGGTATGTTTCGAACCATTATTGATAAATATTTTTTGTTACTGTTTTTGGCAATTTAAATGCGTTCATAGGTACTTCATTTTAGAAAATTTCTTTTGGCGGATAAGACGAAAGTGTGGGTAAATCAGCTCAGTTATTTGACCTGAACTATCCAGGGCTACACAACTCTTTGTCTCTGTTTTGGTATTGTCATGGAATATAAATTTTAGCAGTTTGACATATTTTTGAAATAGGTGATCATACAATATTTGACAGGAAGACATCGATGACTGACCACACGACTGTTAAAACGCGAATAAATTGTGAGGATGATCAACGTTACTTGGAAATTTTAGTATTTTTTAAGCCTGGGAGCTGAAATGCAGTTAATACATAATTCAGGCTAGTCGCTTTTGCTGCATAATTTGCCTGTATTCTCCTATCCTCGTAAGTTAAATAGCGTAACAGTGGAACGAAAAAGGAAAGTACCACTCGTTTTGGGAATGCTCGTACGTTTCTGTGTATTTGTTACATACTGAAGTCTTCCTACATATTTTATGTTAAAAATGTCAACAGTCGGATATAATAGGAGAAAATTATAGCCTGAAATATTATACGTCTGCTCCATCTGAGTTACTATTTTGTTGGCACTAGCCAGACTATTCTATGCGTAGGGTTGCCAACTCTTGAATGGATTAACCCGGGACTTAGACTTTTACCGATGTTGAATGGGGGGGGGGGGGTTACTTTGCTAGTGGCCCTAGCATGAACATTTAACAGCGGCGTAGGCGTAACGTTACCGAGCCAAATTTGTATGGACGCTGTCATGATTTTGACTGATTTTGATACAATTCTCATTTGAAAACGTTACGTTAACGTCACTGTCAAAATTTGCAGCTAGGCCCACAGGCTTACACACAGGCAGTAGCAAAGGAGCGGCTTAGGAAAACCGGAGAAATTATTATTTTGGAGGTCTGGAGTGTAACCATTATTACCCGAGTCTCCCGGACAATCCGGGAGGGTACCAACCTATGCACAGTGTATGTCCTAACCTGATTTGGATACAGTACGACTGAGCTCGAGTGGTGTAAATTGGTACCTATATTTACTTGATGATGTATTAGGTGACAAATAGCGAAGATAAACAGGCACGAAATAACGCTTGCGTATTATTCGCTTAATGAGGAAAGATACTCGAGTTCTAAGGGGACGTTAGGGGCGTTCAAGACAATACGTACTTCTTACTTCTCTGGTGTTTCGGGAGTTATTTTTATTATTTTTTTATTTTTATTTTTATTCGGCTATATAACGATATAGCCCATGAACTCGCGAATGGCAAACGTGCCATTTGGTGATCCATCGCCTCATTTTTCGGCCTTATTTCATGAAATTGGAAGCACACAAGATTATGTAACCCAAGCCAAAAGGTTATCCCTGCCGCAGCAATATCAACAGCTCGTCTAATTGTACCCCACGACTGTCGCTGTACATAACTGTTTTATTACTATATATATATTTCGCACTAATTGCTGGTGGGAACTATGTGATGCTAAATTAATTTTAGTTGGTAATACGAGATGTGTAAATAAACTTGTATTTTTCTACATTTAATAAAACAGGAAGCGGTCGGCTACTTAGAAGATTTAATATCAACATGAAATAGAAATGGGCTGAGATCCCAGGCCTGCCTGACTACTTTTATAATCTTGCTGTTAAATTGTAGTATTAGTGTGTACAATGACGTATACATACCCGCTAGTTCGTGCCGTATACCAACTTTTAGATACAAGGCGCTTAAGTTTCGGAAAATTGTACTATATTAGCTTCACTTAACACTTACCATTTGAAGACCCTCATCCAAATCCCTATCTATTATACAGGCTACGGCTTCCCTATGAAGGAGAACCAGCCTTCGCCGCTGTTAACTAGTAGGCCCTACAGACGTTGTTCTGTCTCAACTACGAACTGGAATAAATAAATAACTATACCTACACCTACAACCCACATCTACACCTACATCTATATCTACACCTACCAACCTACAAAACTGAAATTTTAACATCAAAACTACACTCACTACCTTATTTCAGAAAAAATGGCACTTGGTACCTACACCAAGTGCCAATTTTTCTGAAAGAGAACTGTTTTGCTGTCCATCCAAATAGATGCAGTGAACGCAACTATGCATATTTGACAGTCAAGTCTCACTAAAGCAGGACAATTACTCCAGTCACAGACTAGTAACTATCTACACTGGCGGACACATAAACTGCATCATAGTGCAAGAACACATTCAATCAAATTTTATTACGAAATATGCAAACTTTTTACATTTATTGGTATTGGAAAATAAAGGTTGGTTTATAAACACATAAACAAAATCAAATTTAAACATGATACTGTCACAAAATAAAGAAAATATTCTATAGAAGAAATCTTGTCAATTTACTAAAGATTAACTCGTTGTTACGTTAATGTTGTGATTGATGGTTATTTTTTTTTGTTTTGTTACATGTTAAATTATCGTTACTACCTAATTGTTTAATTGCTAGTCTGTTTTCATTTTAAACACGTTTTTCTCTCACGAATATAGACGTATCGTCCGAAAAAGCCGCACAAATTGTTGCTCTAGTGCAGCAAAACCTAGACCAACGAACAATTGCTGCAGATTTAAATGTAAACCAGTCTACGGTTTCCCGAGTTTACAGAAGGTTTATTATACTTCCTTGCGAAATAAGCTTTTAACGTCTATAAGCATTAAAAATAAGCTCCTCCAGGTACGTGACGTAGCAGTTACTGCACGAACCATAAGAAGAAGAGCGTGATATCATACCTTTCAGACCCGCACCAAAATTGTCTGCAGCTCACAGGCAAGCTCGACTAAGATTTGCTCGTGAACACTTAAATTGGACTGAAGAGCAATGAGCTTCCGTATTATTCACTGATGAGTGTAGGACTTGTTTGTACGGTGCTGATGGTAGCAGACTAGTCTACCGTAGACGAGGAGAGCGATATGCTCAAAATTGCATTGAGGAGAGAGTTCCATTTGGAGGCGGGTCTTGTATGGTTTGGGGCGGCATATCGATGGATGTTCGAACTGAACTTGTGTTTATTGACGTAGACACACATGGCTGTGGTAACCGTGGTTTAACATCACATCGCTATATAACGGAGAAATTGAATCCTCATGTGGTACCTTTTAGCGGATTTATAGGCGAAAATTTCATTCTGATGCAGGATAATGCTCGTCCGCACGCAGCGAGACAAGTTGAGTAATACTTTACTCTGGTTGAGATTCGTTCCATGGATTGGTCAGCACGTAGCCCGGACCTCAATCCGATAGAACACGTGTGGGACAACCTAAAAAGAGCTGTATTTACAAGAAATCCGGTCCCAACAATGGTTGCGGAGCTCAGAGTTGCGTTGTCACAAGAATGGGACAATACTCAGAAAACACTGATCAGGTCGATGCGAAACCGACTTGAATCAGTTATTAAGGCAAGGGGAGGTAATACACCTTATTAAAAACAAAAAAAAACTTTTTCTTTTCTTAGTATTGTAAAATTTTCATAATAAAGCCGTTTTTGTTCTATTCAATATTTCATTCCAAAAAGCTGCAAATGGAGTATTTTGATTCATTTAGTGAGAAAAGTTGACCTATACACACATGAATTGATTTTTATATCAGATTAAGAACCAGTCTTAGCATTATCATTTAAAAATAAATCAAAATAGTTTGCACTTTCACTAATTATATTTCATTGAAAGTTATCTTGCACTATGATGCAGTCTATGATACATTATGTGTCCGACAGTGTACTTAATCTGTGACTGGAGACTGTTTGGGCTTAGCAGAAACATTTGACAGCAGCATAAACTTAACGTTATCGGATTAAATTTGTATAGGCCCTGTCATGGTATTGACAGGTTTTAATTCGATAACGCTACGTTTGCGCCGCTGTCAAATGTTGCTGCTAGGCACAACGAATTCATGCTACCAAAATGTTTTACAGGTAGGAACAGTTAGTATGGAAAAAAATAATTGTGGATATTGGTATTTTTTCCACACAATTTTTCCAATGTTTCTCACCGTTTAAACCTTCCCTGAGTAACCACGGTTATTTCAAGGCCAAAATTAGCCAAATCGGTCGTTCTCGAGTTTTAGCGAGACATTGGAATTGCAATCCATTTTTATTTTAATAAGATATTGTTAATAAGAAAGCATACTATGTGTGAACATTTATAAAACAGTTAACCACATAAGTATGTCCCAGTATACTGCTCGTGACCATAGTATCCTCATATAACTGAAATAGACTTTAGTACATACTTTAATAATAATTTATCCCGGAGCCGACATGTGAACTCGTCTACACGGCTCACGACGCTCGTGACTGACCACCATCACTGCACTATGATTTCAATTAATTCGCTGTTTACTTTACAAGTTCACTGATAACATGAATCTTATAAATGCGAAAGTTTCTGAGAATGTTTAGATGTGTGTCTTACAGAAAAAAATTGTTGTTTTCACACAAAAACGCCTAAACGGATTCGAATATTTAGTTCTTAAATCGCTTATCAACCCGACGGACGTTATAAGCTTGACGTGTCTGTCTGTGTGTCCCAAACTCCCAGAACCGATTTTGATCTCTTTTTTTTTGTGTGAAAACTGACACGATCAAGTGTTCCTTTATATAATTCATCATCTTGCAATCCCGAGATGTTTGTTTCTCTTTCGGTAGTAGTTAATGCTCTGGGTTAACACATAGGCTACTTTTTATTCTTAAAAAGTATAGAGTAATATTGGACGCAGGCAGGCAAAAGCTATTACAAAAATATTTTCTTTTTAGGTTTGGGCTTATGCTATCGTAGATATAACATAAGTTATTCTGAGCTTTGAACCACAATGACGCAAATATGAATCAGATCATGGCTTCGATCATCAGCACCTACTGCCTACTAGGAAAACCAGTTAGTCACTCTATCTATATTCAACACATGTCAATATTGGTAATCTATCATTGAAATTTTTGGTGGCAAAACGTAGGCGCTGTTGACAGTTAAATTTTTTTTGCTTCAGCCATCGGAACCAACAGATTTTAATATCGGGGAAGTCGCCAGTTCCTCGCTAATCTTAGAAACTTCCAGCCTCTGCAAAATGCGAAATTCGGTGATAAACAACGCTAGCGTTATTTCATTCCAATTTCCTGTGAAGCCATGGTTTCTCTTTGGTTGAGTCGGCCCATTCGTGCCAAAGGATGGCTTTTAGACAGATAAATAGACACAGGAACATACATAATATCCAACAAAAAGTCGGAAACGCTCTTTCATAGACTAAAGTTACTGTAAAATACAGACAATAATATTTCAAGATGGCTGCCCAGGAATCTAGCAGGTCGTGCCGTAAATACCATATTCGGGAGAATACCTTAGATGACCTGGATAGTTAAGCTATTAACGGGACAAAATATCTGGAAATCATATCTTATTATATTCTGTGGTAAAAATTTACCATATTTTATTTTAAAATTGTCATTTTCGTAGGAACAAGTCCATCCCATGCTATCTTGCACGGGTAGAAAGAGAATATATTACTCCTAATCAAGGGTACCATTTAACTCTGCTTGTATTAAAATCAGTTTAGTGCCGATATCACCATATAATAGACAATAATAGGCGTGAATATAAAGAAACGCACATCTACACATTCTAACAAATTTTTGCATTTAAAATGCCAAGTCGCTATTTGAATACATATTAGTAGCCTAGTACATAAGGTAAAAGCACTAACGCCCGACATTGAACTAAATAATAATGACATTTTCGAAAAAAATAATTTCTAGTAAGAAAACTAATCATTTAAATAACTTTGTTACTGATGTTACTGAAGACACCTAGTGCCATATATGATACGAGTACGTGCTCGAAAGCTGCGTACATTGTCAAGCAAATTTTAAAATGGCGTCAGTTGACAACAAGCAATGTGGGCAGGTTGAATTCTTAGCGTATTTCTTAAGGCAACTGACTTTTAAAACGTATAATTTTGTCTTATATATATATGATTATTGGCTACTGTTGGTTTGTTGATAAATACATTTGGTTTTTGAGAATGAAGTTTGATTTGTGCTTAAAGTGTCTAGTATTAGTGCTTTTACCTTAATAAAGGTGAAAGGAAATTAACATTTTAAAAGTTATTTATCTTAGGGCTGATTTTCAATCGTCGATTGATAAATCAGCCCTTAAAGTAGTAGAACTTGGACAAGAAAAATGAAGACGACCGTTAATTATTCTAAATTGCCTAATTCTAATTTCAAGAAAGTAGCATCTTGTTAAATAAGATATTTTTAAATAGATTGTACAAATGAAACATGGGCACTTAATGATATTTAATGGCCGCATAATCAATGCTAAATCGTAAAAAAATTAAACTGTCACTCGGATTGTTTATGGTCGCAAATATGGTAGCGGTCATTTTAATATCATACAAAATTTATTGTGTCCATTAAATATATTGTCCACTTGTTTGAATACGATTAATAATAACGAGTTTCTATTGTGTACAAACAAAACACGACCTCCAAACAAATTATAACATTATCCTGTCAAACGGTATCGTAAAGTGTGAACCACAAAAAATTGTCACACGGTGCTTGCTGCGGTTACAGAGTAGCGGAGCGAGTCGCTTCAGCTAAATGGAAGCGATGGGATATCAATAAATATGATGAATAGATGTTATAAAATCTTTTAAATAGAGACTAGATATGTAAATAAGAAAACTCATTATGTAATCATATTTACTTGATGATGCGAATGTTTTTGTAGACTTCGCAGTCACGCATGCTTGTTAACATTTTTCTCGTTTTGCAATCATACTATGGTACGGATTTTTGAGACAACTCAGCAAGGTCAACATCGAACCTGCACCATCACATTTACAGGAAAACATTGGAAGCAGATCATTGATAACTTCTAACATCTTTGCTTCTAACTCAAAGACATACGCAGTTCATAATTATTTACATAGCTTATTGCACATCATATCGTTAAAGTTCGTGAGTGTACATTTTGAATCGCTCCCAAAGATTTCAAGACTAAGGATGGACTATAACGTACATTTGACAGAACAAATACTCATACAATAAAAAGTTACACCATCTTGATTTCACCATACCTCAAATGTCAAAATAACCCCAAAAACCTCAAAAGTGGGGCTATTTAAGTGGGGAAAGTTTTTGCCTTGACATGCCTCGTCTATAGTATGTATATACGTCTATGATCGCTCCGCTATACCCAAGCCAAGGCGTTAAATATTCGTTAAAGACGTAACGTAGTCCACGTAGGTGGTCCGTTCTTCGAAGCACCCTCATAGTCTTTAATAGGGGTTGTGTGCGATTCAACCACTCTGATTTACTTTAAATCGTGCTTCAGATATTATCGCCGAGTATTTTGTTACCGGTGAGTGATACGAATTGCCGATTTGTTTCCTGTTTCAAAAGAAATAAAAATGCATTACAAAAAGTAAAAGTGATTGGAAATTGTCGGGAGATTTTTTCAGATTATTATATACTTACATTATATTTTATTTAAATTGTACTTTTTAGCTCTTAATATCATAAGGAACACTCACCAACTTACTGAATATGACCTTCTTTATTAAACAAAAGAGTAAATAGTTTGTGTCTGCTTTGTTTATTGAGAGCATCATCTCTGTCAAACACCAAGGGTCAGCTCACACCGAGACGCGGCGTTTTTAAAATAAGTATTTAAAATTGAATTTTATTTACTACACAAGAAGATAGACATGTCATTGCAAGAGTTTAAATTCCGACCTGCACCGCGCTGCGCAGCACGTTGCGCCCTTTGAAATGAAACCTGTATTTTTTTTGTGGCGAATAAAGTTCAACTTTGAATCGCAATATTAAAAATGCCGCGGCGCGTCGCGTCTTGGTGTAAACTGACGCTAATGCAGCGACAAATGTCGCATTGGCAGTGTTTGAAAGGTACTTACCGAATATGTGTTTCAAAGGCAATTTTGCATTCTTTTCGTTCGAGCTCTGTAGGTTTCCTATTTGTTTAAACGAAGAAATTAGATAAATTCTACCTCATACTAGAAACATTTAAAAGTGGCATGTCACAGCCCGTGTAAGCAAATCCGCGAAAGTCTGAATACGATAAATTCTGTATCCGAGCGAAAGTATAAAATAAATGTACAAAAAGAGAACAATCGTATCGGTATCTCAACGTGAGGATAATGTTTCGGAGAAAAAAGGGAACACGGCGGACCGACGAAAAAACAACGTGTTCGACTCTTGTTCAATCCAAACTGTTTTGTTAACATGTTCTGTAATTAAAATATACCGATGTGCTCTGCGAGGTTTCTGGTTTCAGGTTCAAACAACCAGCTATTATGAACTTCAACTGACAAGTTGGGAATGGGCTTCATTTTGACGTTTGAACTGTTTAAAACACAATTTAAAAAGTTCTTAAGTCAATATATTATGACATTTTAACCTTTTAAATTGTGTTTTAAAAAGTTCAAATGTCCAAATGTAGCCCATTCCCACTTAACAGTGGAAGTTCATAATAGGGCAGCAGTATCAGTCATACTGACTCATAATCACCGACTTCTCTCAATGTGAAGAGAATAATAAGGCTTGTAGTTCACCAGCTAGTCACTATATTGAGTATTGGCAGACTTCATGTGTCATTGAAGATTGTATTATGCGGGATATATGCACGGCGAAAGTCGACCGTCTAAATAGCAATTTTGACGGACGAATTTCCATTTAGGCTGGGACTATATGATCCGGAATCCGTAAGGCCGGGGAAAATTTAGAGCACTGAAAATAGAACCCTGCGCTAATACAATAGAGCTGAAATCGAACTCACAAGTGTCGAGTCAAATGTCAATGTCATATATGACAGCTCGACACTTTATTTTCAACTGTATTGTGTAAGCACAGAATTCTACTTTCAGTGCTCTGAATTTTCCCTGCCGACATGATCGAGAGTGTTCCTAGCTATCATCGTCAGCTCGCTCACTGTTCGACAATTCGAGGGTTACTTAACATTTTTAATGTTGTTTTTTATGCCAACTACTTGTACTTGTAGTGGACGTCGGCCCCCGTGTCACCATACATTACAGACCAGTCAGCTCCAGGGACCAGGGGTCTGTATGTAATTGGTTTAGCTTACGTCCGAAACGCTTAGCACTAATCGACTGAACACGAAATTAGCGTCAAGCTCGATTTGGGGAAAGATTTATATTTTACTTACTTACACTGGCCACAGATATTTCGTTAATATTTTTCTTACATTGGCCAGAAATAATAATTAGTTTGTAATTCATACTAAATTAACTATGAATAACATATTTTTATTTTTTATAGCTTTAGACTGGCTAGAAATAACTAATTTATATTTTATTTACATTCGTCAGAACAGATTGTTTTTTTTTTAAATAATTAAATGGCGTCGGCTTATAAGTTATAACCATTTGCCAGTGTTAAGTTAAAAAGGCGGGAAATAGAATTTTCGTTTCAAATTACACCGTATTTCTAAATCGTCAGGTTCAAAGTCTCGTCAAAGTCTAAATAAATAGTCAATACAGTCAATGAGTCAAGTCAGTCGATTCAGTAAAGCAGTAGAAGCTTTACTGAAAGTTCCTAGGGCAATTTTGGAGGGAACACAAAAATAGCACGTTTTAGAAGTTGTACCACTTGCCCACACTTGTGCACATTAACGAATATTTAATGGTTAATATTCTACCAATGTTAAACATTAAGAACCGAAATAATTCACAAATTTATTAAAGAAATACAAAACCACAACGGCACCAATTGAATTCCCCGGCAAAACTACAACAAATTAGTTTATATTATTTTACTAGCACTCACATAATGAATTATTACGTTTATGAACGTATTAAACTGCAATAAAAAAGTTAATTTTAATTTTCGAACATTTTATGCATTTCAAATCAATAAAAATAGAGGTTTTAACTATAATGTTTTTTATAATATTGTCATTCCAGAATATTGGCTATGTATTATAAATGTGAAAGTTTGTGGGAATGGATGGATGGATGTTTGTAACTCTTTCACGCAAAAACTACTGAACTGATTTTTAATGATATTCGGTATGGTAGTAGCTTAAGCTCTGGAATAACACATTTTATCCCGAAAAAGTATAGTGTCCCCTTGGAATTCTTTATTTACGTTGACAGAGCCGCGGGCAAAAGCTAGTTATCAATAAATTATTCTTAGGTTAGCAAAAAGTTTAGGTTAGTTTTAAAAATAGGTTTTACTTAACATATTCGTCTTTAGACGAATATGTTAAGTAAAACCTATTTTTAAATGAACACTAATAATTCTGAAAATAATGGATTTTTTAATCTTGAAGAATATAAAACTGCAAATATTTCAAAAGTATGGATGGGCTATGACGTACATTTGACAGAACAAATCTTCATACAAGAAAAAGTTACGCCATCTTGATTTCACCATACCTCAAATGTCAAAAGGCCCCAAACAACTCCAAAAGTAGGGGCATTAAATGGGGACAGTTTTTGCCTCGACTTGCCTCGTCTATAATATGTGAGTCTATGTAAAAAAAAGTGTTTTGCACAACTCTAACTTGTGAACTATAATAATTATGGTTGGTTTGTTAAACACACGTTCATGTGAGGTTAAAGATCAAGAAAAATTGCTTTGGACTTCATTATGAACATAGACAAGTCGCTCAATTTCACAAGCTGATCTACTTCAAACAATTTTGAGTTCTATTACAATAGTGTTACAGTGGATTTTAGTTATCGGTCAATACTGAGGACTAAAAAGTACGGAGTTGCACTCAATTGAAAAATTCCTGGAGCGATTGAGTGTAATAATGTCTTGGGGTTGACACCCCTGTATTTATTTCCGTTTTATTTGGGATCTTATCGCGATGGAATTTTTGGACTCTTCTAAATGGAACGTTTTTGATGAATGGTTTTTGTTATACATTTTTTTTAGTTGGAATCCGATTTAAATTTGACTAGAAACTAGGCTAGCATACGGCCTCCTTTATAAGTATGCTGCTGTGGTCTACATGCATCTGCAATAATAAGAGAGCATTAGGATTTCGGTACCTTACATATAATATGTAGTCACTGGCACACAAACAATTTTTTTTTTAATACATTCCATATTCAAATCCTTAATATTCAATTTAAATTTGGAATGCTAGTCAGTTCATACTTCGAACACCGAACCACACGCATTGTTTACAGATAACCATCTCTTCGTCAATCACCCCCATAAAATTACCAAAAAAATCTGACCCTTACATGGGGTTGTATAAATATCAGAATCCCGTGAAAAGACATAATTTATGATTATGAGTACCAATTGGGCCAAGTATGTAGGTTGTTTGACATAATTTTCTCGGTATCAATATCGGTTCTCATTAGTAAGGTATTTGATTATTATATAGAAGTATTTTACTGCTTTCGTACCTTTAACAGTTGTTAAAAGTAAGAAATTACTTTTAATACTGTTTACTGTTTAGTCGTTACTGCTGGTGCTGTTTTAATAATATTATTTAAAATAATATGTTAATCCTAATAGGGTAACTTGACTACATGTAAAATATTTACTTTAATTTTCATATATATTCTGAAATATTGAGGTATCATTACGGATAAATGTAAAATAATATTCAATATGTTGTAATTTGGTGTGGGATTTTTTTTACACAATTAGTGTAAAAATGTAGGTAGGTTCTTAATTAGTTTTGCTTATATGAAATACAAAGAGTATAATTAAAGTAATTATAAGCTTAAATGCAATAATTTCGGAGATATTAGCAAATATGTTCTAGCGATCTACCCTAGTCTTGCCATAAATAATGAAACAAAGAAAAAAACAAAATTTCTATTGCAAATAACATTTATTACTTTTACAGTGTGTTAGTTTAATACATAAATATAAAACAATTTAAAATATAAAAAAGCTTATTCGAAGTGGTCTCCATTGGCTGCAATACAGTCCTTTAAACGTTGAGGCCAGTCGTCAATAGAAGCACGCACTCTTTCCATGGGAAAATTCTTCACTGCCAATCGTACGGATTGTTTAAGGGACTCCAAATTATTATGGCGTTTAGAGCAAGACTTACTCTCTAAAACTGACCATAAATCATAACCCAGCTGATTAAGATCGGGACTAGACGACGGCCAGTCTTCAGCTCTGATGAAGTCCGAAACGTTCGTTTCCAACCAAGACTACGTAGACCGAGCTTTATGACCCGGCGCCGAGTCTTGCTGGAAGGACCATTCTTGGTTATTCAACATGGTGTTGTTAAGGGGCTTCACTACCTTCTCAAGAATGGTATCTTGAGACACTTGTGCCGATGTTTTGATAACATTTTCACAAAAGTATGGCTCAGTCACTCCTTCATAGCTAATACCCCACCAAACCATCATTGAAGTCGGATAGTGCCCACGTTGCACTCTGTCGACTAATTGGGAAGCTTTCTTAGAGCTTTGAGCATAAATACGGTCATTTTGTTTGTTAAAATGTTGCTCAATTGTAAAAAAATTCTCATCCGTAAACAAAATTTTTCTGTGACCTCCCTTTGCGTACCGCTTCAGTAGTTGTTTCGATTTTACCACCTTATTCTTTTTTAAATTATCAGATAAGAAATGATCAGTACGTCTCTTATAGGCTGCAAGTCCTAATTCATCTTTTAAAGTACGCGACATAAAATCTTTTGCTTTCGGACAGGATTTCTTCGAATTCTTTCCCTTACTGCTTTGACCACTTTTTTCGTACGAACACTACGTGGACGGCCAGATCTTTTTCTGTCACAAAAAGAGGAGGTCTCATTATACCTATTATTAGCCCGGTACACAAACATTTTACTAATATCAAGCGTATGGAGAGTTTTAATAATTGCATTTGGCTCCATACCTACTTTGTGTAATGCAATCACAGCGATTCGGTTCTCTTTATCACCCCACTCCATTTTAATATCGCAAAATATTGTACAATGTATTGGCGCCAAAATGAGAAAACGCAATGAACAATCATAGAAAAATGACAGGTTCCAAATTCAAATGTAATATTTCGTTTATTTTTAGATGTGACAGTATTTATGGCCAGACAAAGTATATATTTCATACAAATGCAGGAACGCGTGACGTCAGAATTTCGTATGCAGCGTTTTCAAGAGTTAAATAATATTATACTGTTTCTTCTGTCAGAAGTTACTCATATTTAAGAGTACTAATTAACGAATTATCAACCTAACCTAACTCTTGAACAGTCGTTTAAAAGCCATATTATGTTGTAAGTTGTAACTTGTGATGAATCCAGTCTTTTACACCTTTAAAACTTTTCAAATAAAACAATTATTTTTCTGTAAGTTACTGGCTTATTCAAGATAGAGATAATAATAAATGTACAATTTGTGTAATAAGGAAAGAGGAAAAAAACTTTTTTAATGTTATTTGGCTACTTGAACTGTAAATAAATAAATGTATACGTAGGTACCTACTTAAATGGGGAAAACTGTGAAAAAAGCAATGATATCAAATGTAGACTTTTTGCCTCGACATGCCTCGTTTATAATGTATAAGTCCATGGGAAAAGCGATTAAATTCGAATTGATATGTAATTAGCAGTTGAGTACGAATATGGTATGGTATGGATTATAGCCAAATTGAAATTTTGAAAATGGAACGTCATTAGAGAACAGTATTCGATATTTAAAATGGAACAGTCTTGTAGCAGTGTAGGTACAGTCGCCTAGTGCCTACAGATTCGGTGTACCACTTTTGGACCTTATTGCCATAGTAATAAGATCGAAGTGTGGTGCTCGGGGTCTGTCGGCGACTTTACGTTGATTTATATGTGCCGGCGCAGCGATCTAATAAATCTCAATCAAGATAACAGATACGATATGATTGGTCTGCTGTCGGCGAGATCCGGGAGATATTACATAACTAGATCCACTTGGTAATGAACTGATTTTTTCTCGCACTTGCACTTACTTCGTTAGGCGGCCATTTTGAAAATTTTACTAAGTAACACCTTTTTGCATGGTGTTTGTAAAGACGTAAATTATGTGCATTGAAAATACAACTCTGCGCTTATACAATAAAGCTAAAAATCGAACACACAAGTGTCGAGTTAAATGTCAATGCCATATATAAGACAGCAGGACACTACGATTTTCAACTCATATAGTATTAGCGCAGAATTCTACTCTCAGTGCTCTGAATTTTCCCGGGACTGCCGGATTCCGGATCATATAGTCCCAGCTTAAATATTATAAATACATATCAGAATACGATTTTGTATGTTTAAGTTTAGGTCGATCAACCTAAAGTGAAGTTTCGATCTTATAATGTTCGCATCGCGGTAGATTTCTGCGTTTGACGTCAATGAGAATACCATTTTGCAGTTTAACATAATATCGACACTGCACCAAAACTGTGCTATTGCAAGATTTAATATGCAGAATCGACCTTCTGCGGTTCTAAAATGACCACATTAAGTGAATCGTACTATGAAACAACTTTTTTAATATTTGCTCTTACAGAATGTGCTAACAATTATAATATTATGTTGACAGTTTTAAATAGAAATGCAAAAAAAAAAAAAAAGAATTGCTTAGTTGTCAATTAAGAGAATTATTAGAAGTTACTGTAAGAGCAACTTCTTCGAAAGTTGATGTTTCATAGTATCATCTTATACTTTAAAACGAGACAATCTTGTATATATATATAATCGGTTGCTCGAAAACGGCTGCAAGTATTACCATGAAAAATTAGTGTGCAGGGAGTTTTTGGGGGAGAAAAATCGGTCTATCGGTAATCGGTTTTATCCCTAGGAACTGCGCTTTTTTAAGCTATATATGTTTCTTTCGTCGTGCTACAATATATCAATAGTTTCGACTCTATTATGTCAGTCCGATTGGCAGTTTGATATGTGTAGTGGATTATACCCATGTTTAATTTTTGCTTTGTTCAAAAATTCGGAATGTAGTGGCTTCAAATCCCTGGTCAGATAAATATATTTGTGATTCTTTTTATTTTATTAATTTATTACAGAACTCCGAGCACAGCTCGGTTACCCATGTACTTTACTTAATGTTGCCATTTTGGACCTGCTGATTTAAGAAGTTTACTTATCTATTCTGTTAATAAATTCTAATATGCTATGTTTTATGCTAGCCAAACATTTTTATTTTCTTCTTTCTATCTGACTTCCGAACTTCGATAGCGGTTATATATTGCTTGTTGTCAAGTGAAAAATGTTTTATATCGGAGGGGTTCTGTACAAAAATTTAGAGTATTTCAATGTCTACCGATAAAGGACTTTGACAGCACAATAGATACAACTAGGGTTGCCACCCGCACGCAGGATTGTCGTGAAATGTGTCTAAAATCACCTTTTTTTAATAGTTTAATTCCAAATTGTATTTAAAATAGAACAACAATTGCAAACATTGCATTCCAAGCTCACATTTCCCGCGCGAAGGCGCCAGAGTCAACGACAAGTCAAATGTTTCTCTACATTATAACAAAATTATTATTACATAAAACAATTATTTACGTTGGCACCGATTCATACAGTTAATATATAAATTAATCGTGTAAATACACAACCCATATATAAAAATACAAATGCTTTATTTCCGAAAAATACATTTACACAGCTTATTTACACGGTTACGACGGATCCCCACACTAGGCGTATACTGACTGTCATGTGGGGAATATTTACTTATACAATCTCAATGCAAATATACTTACAATATTTCTAAACTAAATCTCGCCGTCACAATATAAATTCACTTTAGCACTTAACGTTAATAGGTCAGTGTTCTCGGGAAATCGGCTAACCACTATAATAATACGTATTAGTCGGGGGTTAAAAGCGACACACTTGACACTGGTTTGCCTGCACTGTCGGGTAAAAAACTATTTTAACTAAGAAAAATTATAATTTTCTCTGAAGTTTTCTTTCATTCTTTGAAACCTGCCAGTGCCGGTAGCGCAGCAAACGTCAAACACGAGTTATGGAATCGACAAACGGACCACATTGGTCAGCTAAAAACTATTTTAACTAAGAAAAATTATAATTTTCTCTGAAGTTTTCTTCTTTCATTCTTTGAAACCTGTCAGTGCCGGTACCGCAGCAAACGTCAAATACGAGTTATGGAATCGACAAACATACCACATTGGTCAGCTAAAAACTATTTTAACTAAGAAAAATTATAATTTTCTCTGAAGTTTTCTTCTTTCATTCTTTGAAACCTGTCAGTGCTGGTAGCGCAGCAAACGTCAAACACGAGTTATGGAATCGACAAACGGACCACATTGGTCAGCTAAAAACTATTTTAACTAAGAAAAATTATAATTTTCTCTAAAGTTTTCTTCTTTCATTATTTGAAACCTATAAGTGCCGGTAGCGTAGCAAACGTCAAACACGAGTTATGGAATCGATTGGTCAGCCAATTTAAACATAGTCTAAACTTCACGTTTTTCTTTGGAAACCAATTTTCACAAGCTTTCGAACCAAAAGCGCTAATGAATAGATAAACCACCGACAAATAATAATATCTATGGACGCTTGACAACACGTCAATCTGGCCCCGTGCTAGGTAATCGAGAACTGTGTTACAGGGACCAGACAACGGGAAGTATAATTAACTTGTATATTATATATATTTAAGTTTTCAATTAAATTTATACACGTATTTAAAACACACCCTTTGTTCCTTTGGCGGGATTCGTTCGCGTTCAGTCACTGAGCCACAGAGGTCGTCGAAATTGCCATTTGTTTGAAACCTGGCATTACTGAGAGTTTATGTAAGAAATTTAGAAACGGGCACAGTCAAGTCAAACATAGTTTTCGTTTTTAACAACAGACAACCCTGGATATAACATTGATGTATGGTTTACCGAATAAATCACTAAAGTTTGTCCGTATCGCCTAATATATGTATTGAATACCCATAAATCTTCACTTTTAAATATTTTGTCGCCGAGATAAGTCCGGGATAAGTTAATTATTTTATACTAATAATGTATAATGTAAAACACGTTGATGCATAAATATAAAATATTTATTTGAATGTTTATTACTTTAAATACTTTTTACTACTCGTTAGTTATCTATAAAATCTGTTCCCTCGTGTAAAACATTTTACAAAATTATCGATATGATACGAGTGTCGAAACTCGTTACAACACTATTCAATGTTTCCATTTTCATTATATATTCGTGCTTTTGTTAAAAAAACTTCTGTATAAGAGTTTTTCAACGATCTGAAAGATTAAGTGCTGACGTTCCTAACATTTTTTCTACAGTCTGAAATGTTATTGAAGACTGGCTTATGCCCGCGGCTCCGCCTGCGTAAATACAGTATCCCACGATATTGATAAATATGAAAGTTTGTGAGGATAGATGGATTAATATATTAGTTAGTTATTCTTTCGCGCAAAAACTATTGAACGTATTTTGATGAAATCTGCCATGGTAGTAGTTTGAGCTCTGCATTTAACCCATAGGCTACTTTTTATCCCGAAAAAGTACAGTGTTCCAGGGGGGTACTGTAATTACGCGGGCGGAGCCGCGGGCAAAAGCTAGTCTGCCATATAGGCTAATTGTTTAAGTAAGATAAGTCCCGATTCCCGAATCCCGATTGATCATCAGGGTCAGGGTCACGTCAGGTCAGGGTTACGTCCTGAGGGCGCTCGTGACCGCACGGTACAGGGACCACTCATAATCTTGTACTTCTCAATATCAGCATGGCGGGTATAGGTACAGGTATAATGTTTTTTATTAGTTTGAAAATTAAAAAAAAAGTTGCGAATGCTGTATCGCTACCACGCAATATGCATGTCTTAGCAAGCCTCTAGAGTCTAGATTATAGAAATTTAGAATCTAGTTCGAATTATATTCATCTAATTAAACATTAACCCCTAAATAAAAATATCACTGACACAACGGATAAGCTCTTCAATGTTGCAGTCTTTGTCTGTCTAGTGACTTATGCAACGTATCAGACAAAGATAGCAACATTGAATATCTAATCAGCTGTGTAAATATTTTTATTAGTAAGGGCCAAGTGGGTAAATAATTATTAATAACGCTGCCCAACACTACCTACTTGTATGTTTGCAATAATTGACCATTACAAATGTCGACAAGTCCTAAATGATATAACTTTGAATTTAAGTTAGTTATGGTTCTTCTTACGTAATTGACCACCCACGTTTAATGAGAGATAACAAATACTTAACTTTATCGTTAACTGAACGGTTCAACGTTTAACCTTATCGAAAACAATTGAATACCCGTGGAATTTTAGGCCCTTATCGTCTCAATTTGTATAATGAAACAAAGCGAAATGTGTATTCTTTTAATGAAAAATATTTTCTAATTAGTATTTTTTTTTTTAATTTTAGGTCCTTACATATGAAATTGGCGTTTTGTCGTACTGGCCACTTTGATATCAAATATATCTTCTTTGGTTAGGAGTTCCAATTTCAAATTTATACCGCTATTTACTCATGCATTTGTGTTTCGAAAACCATAATTCATTTGTTTTTTCCACTTATGGTTTTTTCTTTGCGTCACTCTGTTTACAAAATGGAAAACTTAAAATATCGTATTATTTTTGAGTACGAGTTCCACCGTGGCACCAGTGCTGCAGAAACGGCTCGAAGGATTAATTATGTGTATGGCGGCGGTGTCGCAAAAGAAAACATAGTGCGTTTTTGGTTCCAACGTTTTCGTTCTGAAAATTTAGACCTGCAGAACAAGCCCCGTGGACGGCTGGAGACCAAAGTTGATAATGAAGAATTGAAGGCTATTGTGGAAGCGGATCCATCGCAAACCACGTCCGAGTTAGCTGCAGGCTGCGGTGTTAGTGATAAAACTGTTTTAATCCACTTGAAGCAAATTGGGAATGTGAAAAAGCTTGAAAGGTGGGTACCTCATGAATTGAGTGCAGGAAACCGACAAACGAGCGTCGACTGCTGCGTTACATTACTCCACCGGCACAATAATGAAGGGATTTTAAATCGAATCAGTACCTGTGATGAAAAGTGGATCCTGTATGATAATCAGAAACGCTCATCGCAATGGCTGTATCCTGGCGAATCAGCCAAAGCCTGCCCCAAGCGAAACTTGACTCAAAAAACGTTACTTGTGAGCGTGTGGTGGCTAGTGCCGGTGTCGTTCACTACAGCTTTCTTAAATCTGGCCAGACGATTACGGCATATGATTATGGAAAAGCTAGCTGCTAAATAACCGAGGCTGGTCATTCGCTCTAGGCCACTGCTGCTTCAGGACAACACTAGACCACACACTGCACAACAGACCACAAACTGCACAGCTTATAAATTAGAGGAGCTTCAATTGGAATGTCTAAGACATCTCCCTACTCCCGGGACTTGCTCCAACAGATTACCATTTTTTTCGAAATTTGTATAACTTCTTGCAAGGGAAAAAATTGAACTCCGATGGGGCAGTCCAAAGCGCCTTCAAAGATTTTATTGATTCCTGTCCGAATGTTTTTTTTTTAAGTAAAGGAATCAATGGTATATACTTTGATTAAATAAATATATTATGGTTAAATAAATCGGCTTATGTTCCTCCTTTACAAAACGCCAATATCATATGTAATGACCTAATATAAGGTTTGGTAAAATCAAATACGGATATTTTGGGTATATGATCTACTTCTTATTATAAATACGTTAAGGCAAAAAAATATTGTCATACTCAAATGTAAAAAAATCATAAAAATCATTTCATGTATGGGTGACTCTCCGACCGACGCAAACTCACCCATATAAAGGCAGATTATTGTTTTCGAGTATGACAATTGTTTTTCTGCCTAATCGTCTCTAAATAAGCAGTAGATCATATGCCCAAAATATCCGTAATTGATTTTACCGAACATTATATTAGAAATATTATAATTTTTAAATAAAATTATTGCAATAACATGATATAAAGTTATAGTGTGAAATGCGGTACAACATTAATTATTATTATTGGGTAGTTGGTGCATTGTGATTTGTGATATGAATTTCATAATGACGAATCAAGTATAAAAAAACGTAACCTCGTAAAATTGCATTCGATTTATCGACACACCCCATACCTAATTGTCAAAATTGACGTTAATTGTATTAAATGATGTACAGTCGATATTGATATTTTTAATTATCGAACATGTGTTCGGGCGCCAAATTTGGCAGATGCGCGTGTGCAGTCCTCCATCATGACTGACAGCTTTGATGGATCGACTGGAATTTTTGTCAATATTGTATTAAACTAGATGTGACGTTTACATGCGACTTTATATTGTTAACTGTTAACCAATTATCGATTAGTGGTTGGCTAGTGGTGTGCTTGTATTAGACATTTTAGAATATTTTTATGTTTATTTTATTGTAATACTAATATCATAAAAATTAATTAATTGTTTGTTTGTACGTTTGTTTGTTTGGATTGAAAAGGCTCAACTGGGCCGTATTTGATGAAAATTTTCACAGATATAGTGTATACCACGGGGAAGTCCACAGGCTACTTTTTATTGGGATATAATTAATCTTGCGAACAAAAAATATGTTGGCGACTGCACATGAGCATGCTGTATTACTGAATTTGGCAGCAAATTAATATGTTGGTAGATATGGTCGAAAATTCAGGATTTTCAAATTTCTTTTTCTCCCATCATGAAGAAAATATGTGGCTGCGAGGTTACTTAGGGGGAGCAAATTTTCATTATTTTTTCAGTAAGATGCACCGTTTTCGAGATAGAAGCGATTATAGAAAAAAATATGGCAATGCCTACTTTGAGATACGAGCGATGTTTAAAGTTATAGAAATGTTGGAAAATATAGGATTTTCAAAATATGTGGTTGCGGGGTTACTTTTTTTTGAATAACCTACATCAGGGAAAATATATGTTCCTATTCTTAAATTAAATGTATACTCTCAAATTGTCGCCAAGATGGTTATTTGTTCGCTTAAATAATATCTGTCTGCCAGTTTCATATTCAGTGAAAAAAACTGGTATTAATTAGTCACCAGATTTGAAATTTTTTGTTCCTTATATTCTTTCGGCAACTTGGTAATTTAGTATTCAATATTCAGTTTTTTCGCACCCAAAATTTGATTGTTTTGTCGCAAGTTTGAATACATGCTCTTTTTATTGGAGTTTAATCTACGGTTTCCTCGCTATTTCCCTTTGCGCACACAAAGTCGCGGGCAGCATCTAGTTTCATACTTGGGAATTGGGACTGTTGCCCACATTAATTTGATAATTTAGTGATAGCGAATGCTGTCCTACTTCAGTTCTTATGCGAACCAACAACATATCAGTAAGTGTCTGCTTTTTACAGCTTTTTAGTCAACTAGATATAATAGCGTATTTGTCACCTTTCGTCATTTAATCTATTTATACCTTAACATAACTTCGAAGTCCTGGCATTCCTTATATTTACAAGTTTAATGTAATTTACAAGTATTAATTCGTTATATCTTATACAAAATCTATCGATAGAATCTGTCCCATCCCTACTCCCATTGTACTGTCATATAATCACATAAGCTGACGTATATTAGTGCGTTGTGACAGCGCGGGGGATCCGTTTAGGACTGTCAAACTAAATTGCCATCGATCTTGGCGAGACACTAACGAGAACAATCGTATTTTTGTGTGTGACGCCATTACTAGTGATGTTTGACAAGTTTATCGATATGCGTCATTTTAGATGTGCGATAGTTATTGTAACAAGGGATAGTGCTGGCCCAAAGATTTCAAAACTAAAGGTAATCTTTGACGTACATTTGACAGAACGAATCTTCATACAAGAAAAAGTTATGCCACCTTGGTTTTCACCATACCTCAAATGTCAAAATGGCCCCAAAAACTCCAAAAGTGGGGCCATTTCAGTGGATACAGTTTTGCATCAACATGCCTCGTCTATAATATATACGTCTATGTGCTGGCCACTAAGAAAATTCAAAAAAGTTGCGTGTATGAATGTTCGTTGCTCTTTCACGCAAAAACTACTGAAGGGATTTTGATGAAATTTGTTATGGTAGTAGTGTGGACTCTGAAGTGACACATAGGCTACTTTTTATCGCAGCAAAATGTACGGTTCCCGCTGGAGTCTTTTTGTGAGTACGAAATCGCGGGCAACATCTAGTTATTTACATAAAGTATCTGTTACTGTACAGTCTACACTTACGATGACTCTGATCACGTTATTATCTATACTCCGTTCAGATATAACTCAATCTAAACGTAAACAAAGAGAAACACTACAATAAAAAAATAAATTCAAAACTTAAGCCTCATCCGTTATTGGATGATTTTATACAGTATTCTCCGAGCGAAGTAACCACTCTTGAAATACTGTAGTGCCTGGGACAGTTGGTTATTATATGTCGTATGGTTGCCCAAGCACATACGGCATTCTCACAACATAGTGTGCCTAGTCCGGAGGATCCAGGAATCCAGGATGACTGGTAAATACGTCTGGGACCAACCATGTGCGGGTTTCCTCACGATGTTTTCCATAGTTTACCGTTAGAGCGTCCGTATAATGTACATGAGATCTGAAAAGTTTCATTGGTACATGCCACAACCTGGGAATCGAACCTGCACTCTCTCGAGTGCGAATCAAACGGTGTACCCACGGCCACGGAGCTCTAACACTACAATAAGCTCTCTATAATTCTACCGATTCAAATGTCACTAATATTTACCGTGCAGTAAAGAAAAACAATAACACATTGATTTTTATTAGTTGAATTTCATATTTGTGTTACGTTACGTTAAATTTTGATCTGGGGCCTAGCACGTTACGTTTACGCCGCTGTCAAATGTTCCTGCTAGACCCACTGACCTTGTCTCAGTACCTGTTTTAGTCTAAACGAGTCACAACCTGAACCTCATCTTAGATTTAAGCGTAACTTACTTTTAAGTTTTAGTATTACTTTAACACAGATTCAGGTTTTAGTCAGTGGTCGTGGCAAAAACCTCGGCGATTTGTGTTAGGTTTAACAAAGCTCTGATTCCGTTATTCTACATTTACACCTGAATATATGCTGTACGACATCGTAATTTAAGGTTTGGTGAAATCAATCACAGAAAATCTGGGCACATGATTTTACTGCTTATGCAAAGAAAGAAAAAAAAATTGCAAATCGAAAACAATAATATTATAACTATTAATGAAAATAATCGTCGCCGCTGACGCCAATGACCTCACCTACAGCTGATGCACCTCACAGCTGATTTGTAAACAGCTGGTTTTTAGTAATAAAGACATTTTACACATTTTGTACATGTAAAAAGTCGGACCTAGGCCTGATCTCTCGCCATTCGTATAGGTTATCCATCCCACTAGGTTTCGAGATTAATGGAAGAGAGAGTGCTCTTGTGTACTGAGCATACACTTCGGTACTATAAAATAACTCCTGCGTAGCTGCCCTGGTTTCAATGAAGCCGGCCACCGTCACTGAAAATCGTTGTGGGGAGTATACTATAATACCATACCATTCGATATATCGTATCGTTAACTCTAAACCATAATGGAATTAGTGAATCGGCGTTGACATTCCTGTCCCCTCCACCACGATGGCCCTCCAAAAAACAGCGACAATGGCCATTATGTATACAATGGACTCCCGCGGGATCTATTTACCAATATTATTATAGGTTTTATCCGATTGTCATGTCGTGCTGTTAAAGGTTTTGATTTTTAAATGATTTTTTTTTGCTGTTTAATGTAGAACTACTAAAGGGACAGTAGAAAGGGCCTTGTAGGATTGTAGTTTATACTATAAATATAACCTACATCATAAATGGCTACCTATTGAAGACGCGTTGATTTTACTGATGTTTTAAAGAACAAAGGACATTCGCCTAACATGCTTGGACTATAAAAATCTTATAAAACGTAACTTGATGAAACATATGTAATTTCAATTGCCTATTTAAATGTAACAAAGCACAGCATTCAATATAGTTTTAAAAGCTGGGAGTTTCAAGAAATAGTGTATTAAGTTTTTGAGGTTGTGGCGTGTAGAAAGAGGGAGAAGAAGACGGTCTGTCATTAGTGACAGCGGTTTTCCCTCGCCCTATTGGCACGAAGCAACCGAGCTATTACCTATGAGGAGTCGCTATCTTAAGTGATTTAACCCTTTTATAACTTATAGGTATTATGTATTTCACTATCAACTGCAACAACTATCCATTTGATTCGGGAACAACTACGTATGTACCTGCTGAAATAAACGGTATATTCAACTACAAACAAGTTTCACTTTAATAATAAACTATCATTTTACGCTCTTCTTGAAATCTTCAAGCGTATTTAAGCAGGTCGTATGGGTCCGGAAAAACTGCTGGCGATAGTTCGACTGTTAATTGCCTTTAATGACTATTTGTGCACCAGTTATTTATTGTGTGCATACTTTTACAAAGTAATTCATATTTCCCCCATATCTATTAAAGACTACTCTAAAAAATAAAAACATTTTTTTTGGACCAACTATCCTCCAAAACAAATAGGAATATAAGTACTTTTTAAGATTGCTTTAAAAATATCTACTACTAGGTAATCAGAAAGGGTATAAATGAAACATGTTGATTTTTCTTTCCTTTATTATAACTCTCTTATGAACACATCATCAAGGAATGCTGCAGGAGCAGCTACATTTGGTTCATGTCTGGCCCATCCAAGATACCAAACTATGGTCATTATATGAGCACAGCATCCTAGTGTGCGTCGACCAACAATACAATTGCAACAATATTCTCGTATGCCAGCTAACCCAGATGTGTCATTATTAATTAAAATATATACATAATATTGTTTCCTCCCAACATGCCTTGACTTAATTCGACCTCTTATAATTGAAACTTCATTTACATTTACACCCAAATCTAATAAATCCAAAGAATCCGGTATTTCTATACAGACCTCAATTCTGTACTGCCCGTGGAACCTAGTATGCTCCCCAAAATATGAGCGCGCTTGGCGAAGTTGATAAGTTCCTAGTCTATTTAAATGATTATTTTCTACAACATCTGCTAGATTATTATGCAAGTGCATCCTTTGGTTAATTCTATTTAATATTTGGGGAGCATTGTCGCGATTTTTAAGCCGCACACCAAAACGATTTAATAAAGCTGCTGCAATTTGAAAATCTTGCATCATGTGTGGTAGGGATTTATGAAAAAATTCTTGCCGAAATAATTTAAAATCACGTTTAAAGTGGCCGTTTACAACTTCTACCACCCATCGGCAAAGGGTTACACATCTTGTGCGGTTTGCTTGCGCAGTGGTTAATTGTCTTTCCCCCTCTGAAACTGATTCTGGCATATATGGTTTATAATTAAGATTTTCTAATAAACTAATACAGTCACGAAAACCTCGGTCAAGAATAAAAATATCGTTTTCTCGGAAATATTGTCTCAAAGGCATGTTTTCATCACTAATCAAGGAAGTCATAATTTCAGCATCTGAGTCAGTAGCTTTGAATGGACCAAAACAATCTAAAATGTAACCGTCACATAGCACTAACATAAATGGTTTTAAAAGATTTCTATACTTGTGTAAAGAATATGACTCTTTCTGAAACCTATAATTAGCACTCTTATGGGCATAAATATAAGTTCCATCACAAATTAAAATAGGATGGTCTGTGACTCCACCAGAATTATATATTCCATTGGGAATTAATAAATTATGATTAAGTATATTCTGTCTGCTTATTTGTTCAATACCTAAGTTATTAGGCACAAAATATTGAATAAGTTTTTCTCGTACATTATTTATCCAACGTTCTAGACTTCTTCGGGGTATACCCATCAAACTGGCTATCCTCTCATCAGAGTCTCCGTTCCTTAATTTTATTAAAAATGCTACTAAGCCAATCACTCCCTTATGCATAGCTCGAATTTGAGGAACTTCAACCAATAAATTATTGAATTTTTCTTTTGTCAATCCCAGCCAGTATTGAAAGAGATGATCATCTATATTTAGGGGATCATTAAAATCAATTAAAGTATTCCTGTTTAAATTAATAAAAGAAAACATATGTTCCACTTGATCCACTGTGAACACAGCACTACTATTTTCTGAATTGTATAAAGTGTCCCAGTTATTACTTATTAAATGGTCGGAACAAGCTCTAGCATGTACTGGTATATAAAAATTATAGTCCATAATAATTTTAATGCGTAATTCGTCAGAAATCCGATGTAGTTCCTGGTTATTACAATATAAAAATAAACATTGTGCAGCAGTATTAGGTGCTCGCCTATAGTTTTGTAGTGTAATGGATGCAGGCTCAGATTGTGTAATTACTGATGGTATTTCAGGAACCCATTCCGATAAAGATGAAGTTGATCCACTGGGATCGAGCGTCACATTGCCAATTACTTCAGATCCTTGTTCTGGTATGTCAGGTATTTCTGACTGTTCTGTTGCTGAAGAAATTGGCTGCTCTTCAATCATCAACTCCAACTGCTCTGTTGCCGAAGGGGGCTCTTCGATTATCAACTCTGACGGCTATATTACATTTGTTGAAGGCAGAGATACTGGTGTGGTTTCATTTTGCTCTGCCTGCATAATATTCATAGCAGTCCTTCTTGATTTCATCCAACATGAATGACAAACTCTGGCATTCGTAGTTGTCTAGAACAAAAACAAAATATCATGATTTTTCATTAAGTAATAAGTATGCCATCAAATGTTTACACCATTAATAGTTTTTATCTACAAATCTATATACCTAGTTTAATAATCAACAGAGTTTTACTAACAAATTACTTTGATATCATCAAGTTTTAAGGTTTTGTGAAAATAATTTCACATTTATAAACACATATTCTTTTCTAACAAAAATGTTTATACGGAACATGTATTAAATAAAGAACAAATAATTATTGATAACCAATGCAGTTGGTATCTTAGTTAAAGAATAATTAGTAAAAATATGTCTGTATGTGAATTACCTGTTGTGTTTCTATTGAATTCATTATAATGGTAGCGATCATTTGTTGCAATTCCGAGGGATTATTGCGAAATATCAGGTCACTTTTTCGTCGAAGAATAGAACATCCACACATTAGGCATACATTAGAGTGGCCCACAACTTTAGCATGTTGACTACTCCCTGGATGTTGGTTGTCATTACTTGATAGTTCTGTATGGATAATCTCATTAACCCTCTTCATTGTAGCATCAAAACAAGCTTGGCATATTATGTCATGCTCCGTAATCTGTAAAATAAAATACATAATAGAACTGAGATTTTTTTTTCATCTCCTAAAATAATAATATAGCTATTGAAATGATAATGAAGTACCTAAGTATGCTAAAGCGTGTTGCGTTATGGTTTATCAGTAAGAAATTGATTAAAGAACTTACGATTTGAGGAGAGATCCTTTCAGCTATAAAAGACACCACTCTTGTATCCAGCTCTAGGACAGTGTGTCGCGCAATGCGATTTACACACAATCCACAGGTAAGACACATAATGCGTAAAGACATTTTAGCCACGTCTTTCACTTTATCATCCAAACCGTGTCGAAATACAAAGTCCAATAAACGAGTGCCAGGTCAAACAGAGTAGAATCAATCGGAGTCCGTAAACAAAGCCAAAACGCACAAAAAACAGAAGATAACACAAAATCGCACAGAACACAGAATTGACGCCAAAGGTACAAAACGGTCTGCGCAGAAAAATATGAATCTTTTGTTTACTTGTCATAAAATAGGGAGGTCCACAATGGATCGGTTACTGTAATATCGATTTTTTAAGAAAGATTATTAGTTTCTATTTTCGTTATTCAAAAGACTATTTAGCTCTTAATAAAGTCTAATTATATTAGTAATCTATCGTATTTCTATTAGTCATGGATTTACACGGTTATTTGAAGTAAAATATATCAGCATCAAATTCAGTTCGAGTCAGAAATAATATCGATTTTGACAGTGGAAAAAAGATGGACTTCCCTACGAATGACAGATGCGTTCAATAAAAAAAAAACATTGTCCTTCGTTCAAAAACGCCAAATCAATATTCATATTTTTAGAGACGATTATCTTTGTTTTCCCAGCTTCTAAAAATAAACTGTTTTTATATAATGATAACATTTTACCTAAACTATATTTTAGTTATAGTTCCACCTTGGTAACAAGAACCTTTTTTTTGTAGTCCATTTTGGCCATTGTTCTTTTAATAATTAATTTATATAATAACAAACGTACGTATAATAGGACCTTTAAGACCCACTTAAAATTATAGGTAACTCGTTTAAACTTAAAATGAGATTTCTCTCCGAAACAAGAGGAACATACCTTTTTTATGTCATTCAATATTTACCTATTTTATATTTATTAGCTATATACGTTACTCTTTAGACATTACCTACCTTGCGAAGGCTGGTTCTCCTTCAAATAAAGAAGTCTAGCCTGTATAATAGGATAGGACTTAGATGAGGGTCTTCAAAGGGTGAGTGGTAAGTGAAGCCGATAGGAATGGAGTTATAGGAACCCCACACCACTGGTACTAACTTTTTAACAATTTAACCTCTGTTTCAGGTACGTAACTAATGCAGGAAGACTAGGACACTTGTGTTTCCTTGCTCAACAACCATAATACGCCACATTCCTCCAATAGCAGGTAAGTACTAGCTTACATAAGTATTGCTAAGTAACTACGTAAAGCTAGCAATAACATTTAACCCAACATGAATTGCATCGATTGATTTAATGAACAAGGGTCTTTGGTTTCGACACTACCTTGTCCATTAGGATAATAGGACACTATAAGTAGGGATGCCAGACGTCCGTATTTCCCGGGACGTCCGTTCCGTATTTTAGGCAAGTATTATTTAAACGTCCCGCCGCGCGCCGCTCGATTTACGGGACAAGTGCTGTCCCGTAAATCGAGCGATTTAGGGTTAAAAAGTACACCGTACTCACGCACACAATGCTCGCAATATCCCATGCTCAGAAATATAAGCTCGTGCGCACTAAACCGAATAAAAATATTTAGCTGAAAGTCGTTCGAACCACAAAAAATATCAAAAAATTAAATTTGTCACAAATTAATACTTTTTATCCGAGGTAAAAAACGGAAATCCCGTATTTTTTGGATTATATAAACAGGAATTGTACTTTATAGGCTGAAAAAAAAATCGGCATCCCTAACTATGAGGCATTATTGGTCACCACCAGTAGCGCCAACGGGTTATTCTGTGTTCAACCCACGCCTTTCTATTTCGTTCGTTTTCGTTCTACTCTCGTCCTGCATAACGTAAGGACGATGTAGAAGTATAAGGACGAGGGAAGAAACCGAGAGGTAAAATGCGGAGTAATCCGCGCCAGCAATTAAATAGATGGAGGAGTTAAAAAGCGACACACTTGACATCACTCTGTGACGTTGAAGCCCTTTGAGACCTTCCGGACCTAACGCGCCACGTCGCGTCTCGGTGTGAACTGACACTAAGGGCACAGATTATTAAATAGCTACTACGTAACTAAGGGTCAGTTCACAGCGAGACGGCACGCGAAGCCACGAGGCGCTGCATTTTTAAGATAGCTTTTAAAATTGAACTTTTTTTGCCACACAAAAAGATACACGTTTAATATGACATCAGTCATACACTGACGCTCGAACCTGACATTCGAACTCTTACAATGAGACGTCTATCTTCTTGTGTAATGAATAAAGTTCAATTTTAAATCGCTATCATAAAATGCAGCATCGCGTGTCGTTTCGGTGTGAACTAACGCCAAAGCGCATAAGAATGTGTCCACCTGTCAACCAGTGAAGCTCATTTTAAGACCAATGAATGCATACGTCTTCTAAACAACTCTCACTGATTTTTGTCTCGTTTTCTCTACCCTTTCATGGGGGATTATTACAATCATGTGTTATGGCTGCATAAATTGCAAATGGCATGCGCAAATCCGCTAAGCCTCAACGCAACGGACAGACAAATAAATCACAATTCACAAGTAATTCTATGTATGGAGCTTTCCAAAGACTGTATAAGGAACTGTGTACTTGGGTCAAATAGTTTTTGAAGACCCCTCAGTATGTCCGTCTGTCTGTCTGGTTGGATGTTGTTTGTGCTTAGTTGTTGCTTGTTTGTAGATTTTACTATCTTGTGAATAGTAAACAATTAATGGCACCATTCGTTTTGTCTCACTATCTAATATGATTGTCTTGACTATACAAGATTACTCAACTTTTTTTGTTGTACCATTACCATTTACCCAACAACTGGGGTCAATAGAAACGCATAAAGAGTGAATTGAAAAACTGTTAGGGCTTCCAAAAAATACTGAACCAGAAATACTAATTGTTTTGGTTTGTAAAATATGATAATTCAAACAATTGTATTATAATGACTGACATTTGCACAGAATGTTACGATCTCAATTCAATAAATCAAACAACATAATTATTCGTATTTTTATTAGAATGAAGTAAAACAAAATAAAATATTTTTATTATTATTTATAAGTATTTGTGTTTAATTTTAAAATTAAAATTTAAGAAGTTGCAATCATTAAAAAAAATAGTAGTTAGGTATATATAATAATATTTATATTAAACTTTATTGTTGATCTCACATACAAATAAAATATAGTTGTTGATTTATAAAGTAAAAAATATTAATAAGGGATTTATAAATAAATTAATGCTGCTTAATTTGTAAAATGTGTATTTATTAACATGGTTCTTATAACAAAATTTTGATTTATATTAAGCCCTATGGGTTGTGCTATAGGTTCCTCCTCGTCGACGTTTAGAAGGGTTGGTTCTTCTATTAATTCATCCTGTCTCGATAAGGCTATATTATGGAGCACTGTACATGCTACTATAATAGGAGGAATGTTTTGTATCTTAAGCCTTAGACTATTCTGTAGGCAAGGAAATCTCCTTTTCAACACACCAAAATGCCGTTCCCCTGGATTTCGCGTGCTTATTTGGGATCTGTTGTATGCCACTTCTACAGCTGTCTGAGGTTGGACATGGATAGCCGCTATCACCAAGAATTATATAATTATAAAAATCACCCAATCATTAAATATAGTACTATCATGTACTTACTGATCCAGGCCATCTTGCAACAACATTTCTGATGCGTAGTTGCGAATCACACACCTTTTGAACGTTAAGGAAAAGTACCCTTTCCTATTTCGGTACATTTCGGATTGAGCTCCTCCTGAAACAATCATAACATGAATTAAATATTGTGATCAGATTTTGGTTGTAATTGTAGTTTTGTAAAATAACTAAAAAGTAATATTATTCTATACTTGTTTTAATAAACGATAAACTTTAACACAACATTAGCTCAGAGCGAACGTAAACAGGAACGGACATTTAAAAAAAACACACACACAGACAACAATAACAGTGTTACCAACTTAATTATAATTACATTGTCTATTGCTAACACACCCCTTAAATGTAATATTAATTATAAATTTTACTCTTTTAAGTTACACATACACTTATTAATAAATTTTGACAACAATATAGCATTCAAAGGTTTAGTTAATGCATCTGCTAGCTGGTCCTCAGTTTTAACATAGTTTACAACAATTTTTCCTTTCTTAATTAATTCTCTAACATAGTGGTAGCGTATATCTATATGTTTCAGTCTTTTTATACAATCTGTACTAGCCACTTTAATAGCGGATTGATAGTCACACAACATAGTAACTGGACACATGTTTTCATTTGGAAATAAATCTTTCAATATGTTTATTATCCAACAGGCCTCGCTAGCGGCCATACTCATAGATATATATTCTGATTCTTTTGAGGAGAGGGTAACTGAACATTGCTTCTTAGAGCACCAAGCAATCAGGCAATTTTTTAACATGAAACAAAAGCCTGTGGTAGATTTCCTATGAACTAAATCTCCACCCCAGCTAGCATCACAATGTCCAATTAGTTTTCTTTTATCATCACATTTATAAACAAGTTTATAGTCTAATGTGTGTTTAATATATCTTAACACTCTCTTCAACGCTGACAATAACATATTATTTATTCTGGTACCTACTTAGAATGGGTACAGATATACAAAAATCAGGCCTTGTTCCACACACTGCATACATAAGACATACTATTATTTGTCTACATAAGTTTTCAATACCCTTATCTGGCTTTTCTTTCCAGTTCTGATTCAATACAAAATTTTGATCAATAGGGGATGATACAGGCTTACAATTTACCATATGAAAGCGTTTAAAAACATTTTCTAAATATTCTTTTTGTGATAATTCAGTTACACCATAAAGTCTGATATAAAACCTAAAGTCTTAATTTTGAATTCCCTACACAACATATCCTTACGCTCATTTACACTGTTTTCCTCTTTCTGTTCTGTTCCAAAAGTCAAAATATCGTCTACATACAATAACACAAATTTTATATTTACCATTGCTCTTTACAAACAGACACGAATCAGCTATAGATTTTATAAACTTTTCCCTAGTCATTATTGAGTTAAACTTATCATTCCAATGTTTAGAAATTTTTTAAGCCATATAATGTCTTATGTAGTTAACAATTTTTATTTCCACTAAATGTAATATCTAATGTGTAAATCCTGCTGGTAATATCAAGTATACATCATCAGAAATTTCTCCATAAAAAATGCTCCAGTGACATCCACTGACATACACAGTGACATTGATGGATTGGTAAGTGAAATGGTTAGCTACTGGTGCATAAATATCATTATAATGAATATCATCATTTTGCTCAAAGCCTCTAGCTACTCATCTAGCCTTGAATTGTTTTACCCTATTAATATACTTAATTTTGAATACCCACTTACTAGTTTTTTTTATTAACAATAATTTGGTTTCTCACAGTATTCCCATGTTCTGTTTTCTGCTAGTGTGTTCAGCTCAGTCTTAATCGCTTCCTCCCATTCTGAGGCATTTTTATGACTCATAGCTTCCCTAAATGTTCTCGGTTCATCCTTATCTAACAAGATCGTATTGTTGCATCTGTAAAATTATGTTTTCTTTCTCGTACGCTGACTACGCTCTCTCATCAGTGGATGTGTGGTGGCCATTGCTTCATAATCACTGCACTCTTCACTTGTACATGGTTCATACACACTAGCTATGTCGGAACTTGAGTTTTCCTCTGGAAATGTTATATTCACATTTTGTCTTGACATTTCTCTCTCTTCTTGTTCATCCTCCAATATTATATTATGATATATTTTCCTTTGAGTTCTTTAAAAATATAACATCTCTCTTTATCTGAACAGTATTGTTTTTTTCAAAAAATATTCTATATCCTTTTGTTTCCTCTCCGTAGCCCACCATAATTCCATTTTCACTTTTTGGGTCCCATTTTGTTCTCTTCTCATTCGGGACGTGTATGAATACAGGTGTTCTAAAAATCTCCAAATGTTGTATATTGAAACTTTGCCCGTCCAAGCCTTATATGGAGTTTTAACTATATCAGTACTCAATCGTGTTCTGTTTATCACGTAGCATGCATTATTTATTGCCTCAGCCCGTAATTTCTTTGGTAATCCTTTTTCATACAAAATAGATCGAGCCGCTTCAACCAATGTCCTGTTTTCACGTTCGGCTTTCTCATTCTGCTGTGGAGTATATGTAACTGTTGTCTGATGTATAATTCTACAGTGAGCAAACATATCTTTCATGCCCTTAATAACGAACTCTAAACCATTATCACTCCGGAAGTATATAATTTTGTTACCTGTCATATTTTCACTCATCTTTATAAATTCCTCTCGAAGGTCTCCTCCATTGGGCCACACACATCGGCATGAATCAATTCACATGTCCTTGAAGTTGTAGTTTGACTTATATAGAAAGGCAAGCGATGTGATTTGTCCTCTATACATCCTTTACAATTATCCAGAAAATCATCAGTTGCCTCATTATTATTGTTTGCAAGTACCTTCTTCACCTGTTGTATGTTTTGGTGCACTAATTTTTCGTGCCACTCAGGCTCGGTTTCACTCGAGTTGTATTTGCAGCACTACATTTCAGGCGCAATTCCATAATATATATGTTTCCATGACGATTTGCAACTGCACAAAGTATTTCATTTTTGTAGAAGTAGCATTTGTTTTCATCAGTTTTCATAATATAACCTTTATCTGTCACACGATTCACAGATAATAAATTAGCCGCAAGGTCCGGTACAAACAGCACGTTTTTGAACGTAGTATCAATCCACTCATGTCCATTAAATACTTGTGCTGTCAGCTGTCCACGACCTCATGCACTAATTGCCGCTCCGTTTCCTACTGGGCGCGCGGGTCACCTTGTCTAGCGATTAGCGAATAATTTCTCTTCGATATTTTTGTGGACTGTATTTCATGAGGTATCTGGCGTCGCCAGGTTAATATGCAGTATTAATTAGATGGAAATGGAGAGGTATAAAGGAAAGCGCTTACCGAACCAGCTTCTGTACGGGCGTCTGCAGCTGGAGTTCTCGTCTTCCTTCTGTTCACAACACTTTAGTCTTTCCAGAATTCTTATCGCGTTCTATAGGAATATATATTTTCGATTGCACACTGGACGCGCACTGTTGCAGTAAACTTGCAATACTATTCGCCTCTTCGCATTTCTGCGGTTAGCGCGGGGGCGGTGAGGCGGGGAAGGGGGAAGCGGGGGGGGGGGGGGGGGGTGTGGAATACGGCTTTATCGATATTATGAGATGCCATTCATAGTGGCGTTCAATGGCCGCCAGATGACGCTACCACCTACTATTACAGACATTTTATCAAGGGACAAAAATGATGTAAATAATTGTCTTTCACGGCACATATTATGTTCACTCGCACCTGTGTCACTTGTCACTGTGCCACCCACTTTGAACGCAAGTAATGTTCAATTAATTTATCAATCGTTCCTGACACTACAAATGCATTGCTCTCTTTGTTTAGCCGATATCTACACTCATGTTTAAGATGTCCAAGCTTGTTGCAGTAAAAACACCTTTTATTACCAGATCTGTTCACCATATCAGTCTTATAACTTATTACTGTCTTTCACCTTACTCCTACACCGACTGATAATGTCCAAGTCTATTACATTTATAGCACTTTACACTTTTCTTGTTCACTGTATTCTTCGCAACAAAGGCTGATGTTTGCGGTATTTCAACAGTTTTTTCCTTCATACGTTCCTCCTCAACCAATAATCTTGCCACCAAGTTATTGTATGTTTGTTTTTCATCGGGTGCCGACTACCAGACTGAGACAAAATGTTTATAACAATCAGGCAATGACATTAGCACTATAGTCACAACATATTTATCGGATATTTCTTCTCCTAATTGCCGCAATTGGTTTTGCATTTCCTTAATTTTAGATAGGAATAGAGACATCTGAATTCTCTCTTCATATTTGCATTTATCAACAGCGTTGCTGTACTATCGTTTCACTTTTTTGTTCATAAACATTATATGTATCATAACTTCTTTACTAATACGTGTGACTATTATAGTTTATACATTTTTTATACATTTTTTTTTCATTTCTTTCGCATCTTTCGTCTGCCACGCCTGTGTATTTTCCTGTTTTTTTTTAAATTTTCCTTCGACCACATCTAACAACTCTTTGCCTCTTAATACGACTGTTATTTGAAACTTCCAGGTGTTCTAGTTTTTCGGCCCCTCTAACTTGATGATACTTAGATTTCCGTCCATATTTGCTCTCGCCTTTGTATATAGCTTTCGCATCTTTCGTCTGCCACGCCTGTGTATTTTCCTGTTTTTTTTTTTAATTTTCCTTCGACCACATCTAACAACTCTTTGCCTCTTAATACGACTGTTATTTGAAACTTACAGGTGTTCCATTTTTTCGGCCACTCTAACTTGATGATACTTAGATTTCCGTCCATATTTGCTCTCGCCTTTTGCTTTCCTACCTGCTCGTGATCACGCCTTCCCGCCCGTTTGCAATATTCTTAACCTCAAAAAATGCCGGGTGCCGGTAATTTTCACGTGCAGTATCCTTCTTACTTTTTATTATATTTCTGAATTATTTACGAGTCTGGGCCCATAACCTGTAGTTTTGTATAAATAAAAAGTAATATTCTTCTGTACTTGTTTTAATAAACGATCAACTGTAACACAACATTAGCTCAGAGGGAACACAGATGACAATAACAGTTTTACCAACTTATTTTTAATTACATTGTCTATTGCGAACACTAATTTATTTAAAAAGGTATTAATTGCACATAACATACAGACCTGGAGAATTAATTTTTATATTTGTGCAGTCTACTGCCCCCATCACTCTAGGAGAGTTTGCTATACCGTAAAAATTCGGGCAACATTCTTGACGTGTTGGCGTATATACGTATAGCGACTTCATATTCGCTATTTTAGCCGTCACCCGGTGCACAGTACGATGGACAGTAGGCTGTTTAATGTAAAAAATATCCCCAATTACACGTTGATAACTGCCGGTAACATAAAACCGCAATTTATTAATATTTGGTCCACCGGCTATATTGCTTTACTCCTTCTTGTTGGCGGTTTTATCGAGATCCCGAATACGGAGTCCAAATACAAAACACTCTTGGAAACAAGGAACCGCGCACGAAACTAAATTAAATATATATCGTAAATCTATGTATGTAATGTAATGTCTTATTTTGTCGAATAAATGTTTTATTATTATTATTAAAACTCCACATCGTTAAACTTTTGAAATTCATTCGCTTTTCAACATTTCGGCGACTCACGGTCGTCTTTCATGATCAGAAAGAGAAGATAACGACGATAAAGACATTTTTAACCGCAATTAAAGATTTAGGAGACCTCTCGACTACTCTCAAATGTAAGCGACGCTTAAATCAGTTTGACAGATAATTTGACAGCTAATTATTATTGAGTGGCGTTCCAGTATACGAATTTTTTACTGAGTGACGCTCATGTGGGCATTAGGCAACTGTGAAACCTGCCCTTATTCGTTTTGGTTAAAATATGACATGTATGTAATAGAGCACTATTAATGTGATAGAGAGATACCTATTACGTACATCTTTACTCACAATCCCGTAAATTTACATGCTTATAACGAAAATAGCTCCGTTTGTCACCAAATGAATTACTTTCGTTATAAATGATGATTAGTTAGAAATTTCTGTATCGATTTTCATCACAACTTTCCACCCATTTTCTTCCATACCATATTCGTCAGTAAACAATATCCCTTGTCTATCACATTTGAACTTTCATCATTACACGGCTGTCCACAACCGGTACATATAAATACTATTACTGACCTAGCCTAGTTAGGTCTTACACTAGGGGTGCGTCACTTATGTGAATTAATGTTTTATACACATAAAAACGAGGATAATAATTTAATGTTTAGAATATTATGAGTTACTACTAGCTATCTGTAAAACACAAGTAAGAAACAAAAAAAACTCAGTATCTGGCCGATCCAATTTTTTTATTTTTAGTGTCACTAAGATACTTATGCTAGTGACCTTTGATTTTATCATAAATATTTCCTACTTTCTACAGGAATTTGGCGTCAGTCTATCCGCATTGTATTGTTAACGGCGTCAAAATAACCAAATAAATTCACGTCTTGAGAGTATAACGTAAAGTGGAGTACTCATAAAGTTATAAAGTTGTCCGCATCTTTGTTTGCCCAATATCCATGATGTGGGTAAAGCTTTGATGTGAAAAATCATTTATGCATGCCAAACAGCCAATTGACGCATGTCATGACAACGTAACTTACGTAACGCAATACCACACGCTGATATACGCTTTGACGTTTCATCTGCCTGCGAGGGCTGATATTTTTTGGCGAAAATATGCTTAACTTTGCGTTTATATTTTGGATAAATTTCTGAATACCTGTATCTTAATAAAAGGTTTGTCATCCCTGACTTCGGTAGATTGAACTAATGTAACTGCAATCAACTTTGATGCTGCCGACAGGATTAGGGCTCGATTACATTAATCTGGAATTTAGAAACAAGACTTTCTCAAAGCACTTGTATCTACTCTGGCTTTACGAATGTCCCTAGTGATCGCTTTACATCAGGCAATTTGTTTGCTCCCATTAGTCTATCTGTTTTTTCGCATCCCTGTGTGCTCTGTTTTCGGGAAATTGAACTTACAAAGGTGGGGTACATAAGTGATTTGGTAACTTCTAGCACATACTATATATCACCTTATTACTTGTTTAACAAATTAAATACTAGTTTGTTACTATATATTTTAAAAAATCTCAATACATTATAATATATGCTTTGTATCTCTTTTTTCACTATGAGCACTTTCTATTAATCTTGCTTCAAGGTAATCATAGAGCGTGCTTCGTTTAAAAATTGCGCCTTGCATTATTTTCGTTGTTCATTAATTACCTCTTATACACTCGAACTTCACGAGATTGTTGAATGTATGTATTCAATTATGTATTCGAGAGTTATCATCTACTAATTATATCCAACGAAACGTTCATCAGATTTCGGTTTTTTTTCGAAACAATGTCCGTATAATTTCACAACCTAACCTTAACCACTGAACTAAACTAGGTGTATCTATACACTACTTATTATTATTATTATTATTATTTTTTTTTTTTTTCCACAGACCTAGGTGGTCCGTGCCCTTGTTATGTTAAATTTTTTGTATACATTGTTTTTCGCAATACGTCAATTTATTTTACAATTTTTATTTAATTGCCCTTAAGGGGCCTGTACCCTGAAGGGGTTTACTTTTTACTTGGCCACCGGATGGTGGCTGATGTCGTCTCATCTGATTTGTGGTCATCTTGTTGGTTTGGATGCCATCGGTCTTGATCTTCCGGGGTGGTGTCATCTTCTTCTGGGACCAACATGGGTTTAAGGCCGAGACCATTTGTCTCTGTTTTTGGTTGCCTTTGGATTTTGTCGTCCATGTTGGTCTAAGTGGCACTCTTTCGGTTACCGCCGGTTGGTTTTTTGGTGTTGTCGGTCCTGGTTTAAATTTCGCCTTTGTGCTTGTGGTCATCATCTTGAATTGGATGCCATCAGGCTTGAACTTCCGGGGTGGTGTCATCTTCTTCTTTGGGCCATCATGGGTTTGAGGCCGAGACATTGGTCTCTGTTTTGGTTGCCTTTTGATATTGAAACCCATGATGGTCTAGGTGGCACTCTTCCTGGTTACCGCCGGTTTAGTTTTGGTGTTGGTGTTTTGGTCCGTTGTGTTATCCGTTTGTGCCCTCATGGAATAATGGGCGAGACTATTTTGTTGGTGGTAATTTCGTCCCTGTTTTTGATTGCCATTTTCATATTGTATTCCATGATGGTCTTTGGGGGCATTTTGAGCGGTTCTCTCATTAAGGCGCCCAGCGCGTCGTCGCTGTCATCTGTAAAGTAGATGCATTCCTTCGTGTGACGCGTCAGGGCGACCACCGCGTGTGAGGCGCTGTCGTGTAGTTGTATTTTCCTCTTCTGTTGTTTAACGATGTAGACTCTTTCGTAACACAATCCCTGTGCCTCGTGTATTGTGAGGATTTTAGAACCTTCGCCCTTCCCATACCCTAGGTTTGTGAGGGTTTTCTTCTCTACTTGGGTGTAGGTTAGAAGTAGAGTGTTGGGCTGGTCCTTAGGGATCCTCCGCCCCTGTCCTGGGTTTTATCGACAGGGATTTTATGATGGTACTTGAGGAGTAGATGCCCTTATGGATGTGTTTTAGCGCGTAAGCGACGTCTTCCGGGCATCTATGTGTACATAGCAGTTCTTGAGTTACATCTGTGAGGTGATTTGGGCGGTAATAATAGAGGGTGAATAGATTTTCTCGATCTATGTAGGGCAGCTGGTTTATATCCCCTATGAGGAGCAGGTCTTTGGCCCCGACAATACGCATGATCATTACAATGGAACCGAAGTGATTCATTAGTGCCTCATCCGCGAGGAGCCTGGTGCATTTTAGGCTTTCGAATTCCTTCCGTCCATTTGCCAGAATCGATGCCATGGTGCGTATTCTTTTCTTCGCTTCTTGACCTGCTCTCTTTATGATCCTCTCTATTAGGTCTTTCTTCGCCTCTATCGTTGTTGTCACAACTACATCTTCGGCTTCGTTAAAGTTATTTATTATCCACGTCGTCTTCCCACATCCCGGAACGCCATTTACCCAGTTTATTTCCGGGATTTCCCAGTAGTCGATGGGATCTGCTTCGGACAAGATATTGGATGTTTCTAGTATCTTGTCCTCCAACCATATTTCAGTCCCTTTTGTGATCACGACTATGGGATCTTTTGGTGGGGTGTTGAAGACGGGTTTTCCTCTTCTTTTGGTCCTGTCCTCATCCAGAAAGACAATTCCCGATGTGGCGTTGTAAGCCGCCATGTGGTGTGTCATTTCTGCTCCTCTCAGAACGGTCGATGTGGTGTTGTTGTAGACCGATGCGTTGGCTTCCTCTAGCTGGATATCGAGGAGAGCTTCTTTCTTCAATCTGAACGACTTCATTATGTCTTCGCATTCCTTGGTTTTTACGATTTTATTGGCCTCTTTTATGGCTATGTACTCAAGGTATGCGTTGATCATATGGTCTTCTAGTCGTTCAGCTTTTCTGAGGGAGGGAGGTTTGAACAGACCAAGTTGAGCTTGCGTTGGTTTGGCGGTGGTTTTTTGTTTCACTTGTTTTGGAGCTCTTAGGAATGTGTTGAGCGCGTCTGCTTGTGTATCTGGGCTTTTGAAGACTTCAGGCTTTGGGGGTTCTTCTCCCTCTTCAAGGTCCAGGTCTTCTTGCGGACCCTTTCTGAGAGAGAGGTTTTCGCTAGTGACCAGCCGGTGTAAGTGCTGGTCAATCTTGCTGCTGGTTGTCTGGAGGTGCTTTGTTCTTGTTGCTCCTCCCCTTTTCTCAGCTTCCCTTAATTGCCTTCTTTCCTTTTCTTTTTCGGCCCAGATATCCGCGCTGGATCTTGGAGGCTCGGTTGACGGCCCTGGTTTTGGAGATGTTGTGTTGGCCTCTTCTTGTTTAGGTGGGGATTTCCATTTGGTCAATTTAGTTATACTTTTCTTTATTTTATTGAGGATGTTTGTTTTGGAGTTTGGCTTGAGGTTTTTGTCTGCCGCGGGATCATCTGCTTTTGGCTCTTTCGGTGTGTGTTGGCGGCTCGTCGATGGTTGAACTCTTTGTGGTGGAGAGTTCGGTACGAGGAAGCTTAGGTCTTGTGTTCTTCCCTCGTACACTACCACTTCATGCCTCTCGGATGCTTTGACACATCCGAGGTAGTCCGCCACTTCTCCTTTGTCGAAATCGACAGCCATTGTGTCTACGCTGATGATCCTTGGTCCGATGGTGGTGGTGTTGGATTCTGCTATTTCCGTTAGGAACGAGCATGCTTGGGCGAATTGTGTCACTCCGGGTTTCCCGTCGAACAGCAGCACAGTCTTGTTTTTTGTGCGTACTATCCGACAACTTAGCCCGTCGGTCTTCGCTTCACCCAATTCTTCGTACCTTTTACGCTTCATGCTCGCTCTCGTTGTACTTCCTTTTAGCAGTAGAGCCAGCCCAGGTGATATGGCGACTCTTTTTGATCCAACACTGGAGCAGAAGCTCAACCCCAGTCTCTCATAGTTGTTGTTCATGAACAGAACCACTTTCCTCGTTCTTAAGCTCGGGGTTCCTCTTTCTCCCTCACTTAGCCACTTGGGTATATTGAAGTGAGGGGCGTCCGGTTGTTGTTGAGCGGTGAGTATGGTTGGTTCTGTTGATGAAGTTGGTTGGATGTCTTCTTCTCCGCGATCTTTGTGCCTTTGTCGCGCGATTTGAAAGATGGTCTCTATGTATGTAAGGAACACTTCTCTTGTTCTCTTCTCCTCCAGGTATTTAGATGTTTCGGCTTCCTGTAGGTTTATGTTGAGGTGGTGTTCAACGTCGTGTCTTTGTTTCAGGAAGCGCGGACATTCGAAGATGATGTGCCATACCGTTTCATCTTTTTCTTCGGCACACTCACATCTCGGACTGATCACCAATTTGAACCGGTGCAAATATTGGGCAAATGCACCGTGTCCGGTAATGGCCTGAACGTGACACTACTTATTATTGTAAACATTTAGGTTGCCTACCAAATCTCCTACTTAATAAGATGTAAAATGTAGCCTACAAACAACCTAAATGTATGCACAATACAGGTGGTCTTATGTCATTATCGTTTTTGTGTAGTGATCAATCATCTTTAGAGATCCTTTGGTTGAAAAATTGTGTTAAGATTTTGAGTTCTCGATTTATCCAAATTTTTGTTTGCTTCGTAGTTAAAATGAAAGTACATAACATAATTTTGTTAAAGATGCAATTTAATTCTTATCACTTTTTTTAAGTGTTACATATGTATTCTAAGTCTTAATTGTTTGGCATGCCCTACGACCTATGCAGCTTGTTGAATTTTAGCTAGAAAGGTGTCATTAGATTAATTTTCCAGGGTGTTTAATTATTCATTTAGTATATATCTTTGATTAATAAATTTAAAAAATGATATAGTGAACCAAGTTTCATCGTTCCGATTCGCGTCATTTCGAGGCCAATTAGGGTCAGAAATGATGATTATATCATCACAGGTAATCATGGGGCTTATGATTTTCTTGTTATATATGGGTCAATATACAGTAAAGGTATTTTTAGTGTCCCCAAAGAAAAAGTTATGTTTTTGAATTAGTATTTAATATCTCACAACTTCTCAATGTGTCATGTCAATGTGCCAGAAAATAAATAAATTTTTTAAAGTTTTATAGGTCCCCGGGGAAAATGTGTAGTCAGGGGAGTGACAGCATGGACAGGGTAGTGACATCCTATAAGTATTTATATGTGTTAAATAAAATATATCAATAAAAGCTGTTACTTATTAATGTTTATTATTTTAATTAATGAAATTCTATCAGTCTGAAGTATTAAACACATGTTCTTTTTTTAATTACATCTTAAAATGAGATTTGAATACAAAAAATCAATGAAAGTGATGTATTTGAATATAAAATTAAAACTAACTAAAAGAAAAATAAAACCACTTCTTACAAAAAAAAAAAAAGTATAGGTTAAATCTATCAGTCGCATTTAAAGATATTAAAACAAATAATTTCCTCAAAAATTTATCATTAATTACTAATAAATATTTGTAATTATTACTTCTTTAAGATAAACGAAAAATTATATTTTCATTACAATTTCATCACAAAATCAAGTTTTAACTTAAAAGTAATAAATCTTTTTAAAGAAAAAAATATGTTTGTTTAAACACTACAATTAATTTTGAAATTAAAGAATTCATTTTAGAAATTTGTAAAACTAAAAGAAAAATCAAACTTCTTCTTACAAAATAAAATAACAGGCTTAAAATATAGGTTGTACCTATCAGTCTCAATTAAAGATATCAAACATTTATCATTATTATTAAATCTTATTACTGTACTTATTACTTCTTCAAGAAAAAACAAAAGCTATATCTTCATTATAAAATCAATATTTAACTTAAAACTAATATCATCCTCTTAATAAAAATCCAAATTTTCTTAAACACTAACAACTACTTTTCAAAAACTTTCACTCGCTTTAAAAATTTATAAAATAATCTGTTACCCTGCATGACTATACTTGGCACAGGTAGTTTTTTTAAATTTGTTCCCATTTAACAGCTGCAACATCATTATCATCTAGTTTAAAAAAAGTTCCATTGTTATCACATATCTTCAGAAAGGTCACCATGATCTCTCTTTGTTCTTCGTCAAAATCAGACGAACACACGCCGGCATATCTATACTCCTTATTTTTATTCTGGTATTGTACAAGTACAAAGTCACCGTTTTTATATATTATGATCTAGGGCTTTCACAAATTGCTTCATTAGACCTAACTTTATATGTAACGGTGGCATCAATATATCTTTAGGCTCTACTATTGGTTTTGCTTTCACATTATGTTTTCCAATTTGAAATTCAAGTCGATCAGGCCATACACACCGATGGTAATGTTCTGAATCTGCTCTGCTATCCCATAAGCATAGGTGACAAGGATATTTAGTGTATCTGCCTTGCATTCCCATCAGAAAACAAACCATTTTAAAATCGAATATTACTGGCCAATTGTATTCTATATATTTTAACTTTTCCAGTATCATTTTCACACTATCGTAATTTTCCTTACGCATAGCAGAATGTGCTACCGGAAGGCTAGGAAATTGGTTTCCGTAGTGGAGCAGAACTGCATTTAAGCTTTTTGAAGAGCTATCGATGAAAAGCCGCCAGTCAGAAGATATGCATGGCATTCCGACTTCCTCGAACAAATCAGTCACGCTATTACAGTACCAAATTACGGCTTCTTTTGTAAAAAAAATTGATTTTTTTTATGGCGTTCTCTTTAATCAGTTATTTTCACATCATCTTCAAGTAAATTCCACTGTTACAATCGTGAACCTAAAATCTCTGCTTTACTCTTGGGTAGGTTAAGATCTCGTACTAAATCATTGAAGTCTGTCGAGCTGATGAAATGTGGTCCAAAACTCTGCGATTTTATCATAAACTCACTACCGTCGGTGTTTTTAAGACGTGTATTGGATTCTGTTGAACTTTGCGACGATTGAATTATAAGTATATCTCGTTCTGAGCGAAAAAAATAAAATATTTTCATGTTCGACATTTTTACAAACTTATTGCGTTTATTACCTTCTAAAGTATTTTTGCAATTAACACAAGAAAAGTGAGGCACTTTTCTTGTGTTAATTACAAATCCATCCATTTATTATCTTGATTCCGTATTTTGAGGTTATAATAAGCCTCATATGCTTCGCAAAGCTTCAAATTTGTTGCCAAAGCAAACTTTTTGTTTCTTACTTTAATAAATTCACCGCAAATAAAACAGAATGAATCAACATCCTGTTTACACTCTTGATGGGATTTTATAACTAAATACGACGTAAAAGTCGGTTGTTACAACGGTAATAGACTTTTTTTAAGAGTAATAGACAAGTAAACACTCACTAGTGCCGTTCAGAAATAATGCAGAATTTGCAATTAAGATCATCAAAGTGCTACCACCTATTGCTCATAAAAATCAATTAAGATCTTCAAAACGTACTTATCAACATAAATCAGACAAACTTTAAGCAAACTTTAAGGCTTAAAAATGGATATCTGAGTGTTTATCGATGTTTGAAATCAGAATTCAAGCATTAGAACAGAAACTCAAAACAATTTTTTTTTGTAGACCTGTGTTATATTAAGATACTATTGGGCATAACCGACACGATCGACAACTTAGACCAACTGAACTGAATCTTAAACCTATGCACCAGACTCATCAAAGCCTGTGCTGACTCGGCACTGCATCAGCTACAACCCCTACAATCACGGTACACATACGAGGGCGGCACTGAAAATTTCGGGAATCAAGGAAGTGACACAACATTACTATTTAAAAATGTATTTATTGCTTTTCGAAGTATTCTCCGCGAAATTTGACACATTTTTCCATACGATGGAACCAATCATTGAAGCAACCATTCCATTCGGAAGTTGGGGTCTCCAAAATGGCCGTTTTGTAGGCGTAGCTTCTTCAGGTGATGAAAATCTCTGACCACGCAATTTATTATTTATTTTAGGGAAAGTATAGAAATCATTAGGGCTTAGGTCGGGGTTGTACGGCGGATGGTCTACTAATTCTATGATTTCTTGCTCTAAAAACTCTTTTGTTCTGTGCGCGGTGTGAGAACTCGCATTGTCGTGATGGAGGATGATGCGGCGGTTGCAGTTCTCTTTACGGAGTTCAGAAACGACCTGTGGCAAACAAATGTTAGCATACCATTCTGCATTAACCGTTCTTTGTCCCTCAAGAGGAATAGTCGCAACATGGCCGGTTTTGGAGACAAACATGGCCACCATTTTTTTGCAACACCCCCCGTTAACGAACAATTTTTGTTGGCTTTAACTCATTTTCGAATACCCAAACTCGTGACTGGTTTTTTGTTTCGGGTTCGTACGCGTATATCCAGGATTCGTCACCTGATACGATGTTGTATACAGCATTTGAGCATCCTGCGTGGAATCTTTCGAGAGTTCTGATGCACCAAGTAACGCGAGCCGCTTTTTGCTCTTCACAGAGCAAATGCGGTGTCCCTCGGGAAAACAACTTTTTTTACACCTAATTGTTCATGCAATATTATTTGTATTTGACTCATGCCAATGTCTAAAGTTGCCTGAATTTCGCGGTATGTCACATGTCGATCTTCCTCAATCAGCTTACGCACAGCATCAACGTTTTCTTGGGTGACTGCAGTTTTTGGACGACCTTGACGGGGATCATCACTGAGCTCGACACGTCCACGTTGAAATTCAGCAAACCAGCGATAAATTGTGATTTTGGATGGGGCTTCATCACCGAATGCAGAAATCATCCGGTCAACACACTGTTTTTGTGTTAAACAACTTCGAAAGTCATAATAAATCATCGCTCTAGAATTTTCTCGAGTCAATTCCATTTTCTCAACGACTAAACAAGTTTGACAAGACCTTGTGACAAGACCGAGAATCTTTTTTTAAATAAATAAACGGTATTCGATTTTTAAAACCAAGGAGTTTTAAATTAAAAAGATTTTAATATGACAGGAACAGTAGAAATATTCCATTCCCGATACTTTTAGTGCAGCCCTTGTAACACAGCAAAACGAAAACGAAATTCTTATTCAGCATGTTCACTCATTTTAATAACACCCATTGACGGGTAGGTAAGACCTCCTTTGCATTTCTTTATTTAGTATTGTGGGAACTGGAATAGCTAAATAATCGTGCCTGTTACATTTTATTTGTTGCCCTTTTAATTTGAGACCCTTTGAATATTTTTCATTTTCCTATAAAATGTAAAAAATGTTTGTAAAATTACTTTTATTGAACTTTGGCCTGGTGCCGTGTTATGTGTCTGATATCTATGCTAATTGTCTACAAATGTAGATAAGTATTTAATAGTTCGATATCTTTCACGATGCATAGATAGTGTCATAATTAATATTTAAAAAACAAAAACAAATTTACGGCGCACCAAAATACTCACGGCCTTGGAATTCAAAATACTGGAGAGCGTTTGTCTCATGGTATCATCTAACTCTTTGAGAAGTTGAGGGAACTTCCACAGTTGACAACACCGTAAGACATATGTCAATTTAGGTACGAAAATGCAAAAACGGATTAGGGTAAAGGCCATGTGACAGTTAATTTGGAGGAGGCGGTCTAAAGTTTCATTAAAATTTTGTAATTTGTTATCTATGAAGTCCGGGAGAGATTCGTCTAGAATAGGTGAGCCCAAAAGGAAGAGCGAATCCTTGTCAATGACAGACAGTTGTGGAGCTATTTCTTTAAAGCTTGATATAATCGCGTTTCTATCCCCACAACTGCCTGGCACAAAAAGTTCGCACTTACCTAGGTTCAGCTGCAGACCTATTTTTTCGAACTCGCGGATCAGAGTGCGGAAGTCGGTTAGTACAGTGGGTGCATCGCTTCCAAGGGTCCCATCATCCAAATACCAAACATTAAATTTTGAATTTAGAAGCTCGATGACCGGGTGTATAGCAAGGCTGAAGATTGCTGGACCTAGAGGGTCGCCCTGTTGGCAGCCCACTTCGGATGAGATAAGGTGGTCTTTGTAAATGAGTTTGGTGGGGTCGTCGTAACACTGGAGCATAAATGGTAAAATGGCAGGTGCTTTAGATTTAATTTGGGCCAACATGGCGCCTCGGTCAACTGAGTTGAAAGCGTTTTTGACATCGACCTTCAGAAACACATCATCGCCTTGATTGTGGATAGCTGTCCTGAAAGAGTGAACGGCGGCCTCACAACCCCCTTTGCAGGCAAAACCGATGTGTTTTGGCTGGAAGTATGACGCGAGGGAAGTGACCGATTTGCAAGCTAGTTTGGCTGTAAGGCGCCGGTATGTGGAGCCGACAGCAATCGGACGAATGCCACCATCTCTCTTCCTCAAGGCGCAGAGGTTAGCTCCATACAGAATGTCTACGATATCTGATGCGACCCCTCCACGTTGCATCAGGTTACACAGATTCGTAAGTTCATGCAGGAGCTGCTCGCCGGCCTCCCCGCAGCAACTGCAGCGCTGTTGAGGTCCTTCAGATGCTGAGGGGTGAAACCGTCGATGCCGCCAGCTGAACCCGGAAGAAAGGACTTGATGGCTCCGCGTACTTTGTCTGTAGACGTTTGTAGTGGTGGTAATGCGTCATCGGAAATTGTGAAAGGATTGGATTGTGATGGATGTTTGTTTTGTAGGGCGATGAGGGTTTCTGAGCAGTCGGGGGCGACCGTGTCATTGGAGAACAGGAGCCGCGCTGCACCCTTAATGTCTCCCTCACTTATTTTATTTTCCACAGTTTTCACGATGTTATGTTTGACCGAGGAATGTGAAGAAAAATTTGGGTTGAGGTTAATGTCCGAAATACAATTGTTTTTGATTCTTGAAGTGAGGGAGGCATTGTTGAGCGGTTCTCTAGTGATATGCAGAATTCGGTAGGGAAAGGTGAGTAGATTTTCCCAGGCTTGCCTCGAGTTCTCCAGCACTGTGTGGCGTATTGTCTCGGCAAGCTTCTGGGCTACAGTCACTCTGGCACCGCTAGGGATCCGTCTTAGAACTGGTACAAAACATTTAAATTTGGATATTTCTTGCCAGAAATTTGTTTGATAGATTGGGTTCGGAAGTGAATTGGTTATTGGGGTAATGATGGTTGAAGCTGTTTGTAGCATTTGCCTACGTGGATGTTCAAACCCCGCTGGCTTTTAAAATATCGGGAACAGTGGGAGCATTGCAACATATTTCCCAAGGACACTGTCGAAATATTAGTGGAGGTCCCTGCATCCTGGCTGCTTGTCATAGATTGGTAAAGATAAACTATAAACGATAACTTATATAATAGAATAAACTATAGACAAAAATTAAAAAACTGCTTAACTAATATAAAAAACCTTGAACTATATTATGCTCATTTTCTGGGGGAATGTAGGCTTGAGTGTGTGTGGGACAGTTCCTGGGCTCACTTTTCGCCAAAAAAACACAGCATACCGCTTCTTGGGATTGCCTCGTTTTTCCTCCGATGCAAGTCTTGTCAGTTGTGTGGGTATTCACCTTTGCTTGTGACCCAGTTTGGCCCTCTTGGGGTGCTATAAATTATAATTTATTCTATTGTAGATGTTTAAAAAGGTATATTTATTTGCTTTTGGCGTCTCGTAAACTGGTTTTATCGATTAATTTTCAATATTTTGTTCAGATATTTTTAGAGTGACATGACATGATAAGCTTGTCCAAATCTTTTTTTCTAATTCAATATAATTATAGTTAATAATGTCATTAGGGTTATACTTCAAAGCCTTCAAATCTGTGACTGTAGGATCTCTTGCGACTTGGCCAGGCCGGATTGACTCATACAAAAAATCATTTTTGTTTAGTGATATGTTGTTCTGTTATGTTTCCAACTAGATACAGCACTCCTTACAACCACCTGGAAAATAATTGCAGATGAGACTGGAAGAGTCGCCAGTCGCAACTCTAAATTTGAACTTTATATTAGTGATAAAAAAGTTAGTTCTGACATTGAAGTTGCGGCAGTATTTGAGAAGTTTTTTGCAGACATTCCGATCTCAACTACAAAAAACTTAAATTCATCACCTACAGTTGCCGAAAAATTACTTAGAGATAATGTGAAGGAAATTTTATTTTCAAAGAAATAGACTCTAGAGACATTATCAAGGCATTTAAATTACTTAATATTAAAAGTACAACTGATCTCTGGGGTATGTCCACAAAAGTTATAAAACCAGTAATTGACATCATTGCCCCTCACCTAGCATTAGTTTTTAATAATTGTATTAAAAGTGGCGTGTTCCCTGACTTGATGAAGCACAGCAAGGTGATGCCTCTCTTTAAAGCTGGGAATAAATCAGACCCAGCTAACTATAGACCAATATCCATATTACCGACTTTAAGTAAAATTTTTGAGAAAATTATTCTAAATCAATTACTTTTTCACTTCAACTCGAATAAATTGTTACATAGTAATCAGTTTGGTTTTACTAAAGGTCGGTCCACAACAGATGCAGGCATCAGTCTTCTGTGCAGTATATTTTAAGCTTGGGAGAGGTCACAGGATGCACTTGGTATATTCTGTGATTTATCCAAAGCATTTGACTGTGTGGAGCATGATACGCTGTTCAGGAAATTATACCATTATGGTGTAAGGGGCACGGCACTAAAGCTTCTAAGCTCTTATCTAATAAATAGAACACAGACTGTAGAAGTTAATTCCAAAAGGTCTAATGGTACTAAAATTAAACTAGGAGTACCACAGGGGTCTATTTTGGGCCCTTTTCTATTTCTCATCTATATAAATGATCTACCTTATCTAGTTAATGATAAGCATGAGATAGTACTTTTTGCTGATGACACTTGACTAATTTTTAATGTGAAGCGACGACAATCTAACAATGACGAGGTAAATAGTGCTCTCTCAAAAATAGTACATTGGTTTAATGCTAATAATTTACTGTTGAATTCTAATAAAACAAAATGTTTAAAATTCAGCTTGCCAAATGTTACGCAGGCACAAACCAATATACTATTAAATAATGAGAAAATGAAATTAGTAGACACCACTGTATTTCTAGGTATAACATTAGATAGTAAGTTACAGTGGGGACTACATATTGCTAAATTGGCAGATAAGCTGAGTTCTGCAGCATACGCTGTTAAAAAAATTAGAGAAATTACCGACATAGAGACCGCGCGATTAGTTTACTTTAGCTATTTTTATAGCATAATGTCGTACGGCATCCTCTTGTGGGGAAACGCTGCGGACATTAATACAATATTTGTGCTGCAGAAACGTGCTATACGTTCTATTTATAAGATGTCGACTTTTGAATCTCTAAGGGAAAAGTTTAAAGAAATAAAAGTTCTGACCGTCGCATCTCAATACATTTTGGAAAATGTGTTATATGTAAGAAAGAATCTAAACAACTTCAAAAAGAAATGTGATAATCATTGTGTAAACACTAGAAATAAGAACAAGTTAGATATGCCAGTGTTCAGACTAAGCAAAGTTAGTAAATCCTTTAAGGCCAATGTATACGCTTATACAATATAATCCCAGAAAAGGTTCAAAACCTTCCCATTAATAAGTTTAAAAAAGTAGTTAAAGAACGTTTGTGTGCCAAAGCGTATTATAAAATTAATGACTTCATTCAAGATGGCACACCTTGGGAATAAGGTGGCTCCTTATCTTATCTTATTATTTGTTACATAGACATAAGTAAACATTGTAATAATTTTGATTTTAAAAGAATAATTTTCCATCTTTTTGGTAAAAGATGGCCCCAGACGAGTTTCTTGCCGGCTCTTCTCGCTGGGTTAGTTCTCGAACCGGTGGTAGGTCACGTAGTATCGACGTTCAAAAAGAGTATTTAAAAATACCAATTTTGAATAAAAAATTTTTTGATTTTGATTTTGTTGCGCTAGAACCATGTTTCCGCGCTGGCGGTAGTTGCGGGCGGGAGGGGGCGGCCGAGTCATGCGATCGTCACGTGAACGAGGCGTGAACGCTCAGGGTTTGGACAACCCTGAGCGTTCACGCCTCGTTCACATGACGAAAATCAATAGAAAAACTATTATAATAATTACAAAATGAATAATACTTTTTATCATGATTGTAAGATTACCTTTATATATATAGAACAGCAGTGCTTCTTAAAAATAGTTTAATATAGTCTGACAAAAAAGAGTAGAAATAAAAAAAGTGGCAACATCGTAGTGTCATCCCTTTCAAATCAATCTAAGAAAAAAGGGATGACACTACGATGTTTCCACTTTTGAATTTCTTCTCTTTTTTGCCAGACTATATTTTAGGTAGTATTTTATATGCATACATTTCAAATAAATAAAAATAACCTTTTAAAATTTATGTATTTATTAAACTTAAAATCGATACATTTATAAGACATTTAAAAAAAACTTAGTTGGTATTTACGAGTAAATTTATTTATAATTTATTTTAAACAAACAAAAAACAAAAAAATAAATACTGAATATCAATCAATCTCCTTTGAATAAAGTCAGCTTGTGTACTTTTGTCTAACGGTAGATTGTTTTTGATTATCAGATTTTGCAGCATGATGAAGTTTTACGGTTGAATACGTTTGAATAATGGCTCTAATCAAGTGAGTCCGATGATTAAAAGTCGCTGGATTTTGAAACGAGTGTTGAACCAAAAAATTAAAAACGTCAGATGACACAAAATTCGGCAGACATTTTGTTATTATATAATTTATATTATATTGGCCTGTCAAACTTCTGCCACCTCTTTCTCTTAAGAGTTGGCGTATGAAGGATTCTGTCAACATACACACTTAAATACGTCTTCAGAGGAGTAGCACAAACCACCCATATCTCATATGGTTATCAATTTATGAAAGTGTAATTTATTAGAAGTTACCAAACTATCAATACATTGTTCACATTTTAATTTCTTCAAAAGTTTACGGGCAACAAAACCTGAAATATATCCCACCATGTGTTTCGCAGCACTTGTAAATGATTGTGTATCGTTGAGCATATCAGATAGAAAAATACAGTTTTGCATAGCCTCAGTATCGGAATTGGTGTCGGGATTTTGAAAATTTGTTCCTTCATCTTCATCGAATCGATACATGACTGAAGTAGTGTTTATTACATTTACAGATGCTGAGCACAAAATATTGAAATTTTCCAATGGAATGCAATTTCCCGTAAAGGAATTGCGTAGTTCTAATTGACTAAGTATTTTATTGTAAGATGATTGAAATCGTACAACGTTAGGATTGTTGTTATGCCCTCCATGTTTACGTATACAACCGAAAAAAAGTTCCAGGTGGTCTTGACTAATCCTGTATGTTGATATATACGTCATTAATTTTCTTTCTTCCACCATGTCACAATATAATATTTTCAAACTATCAATACACATAAGTGCACCAAGAAAACCTGTTTTACTGGAAGAGTCAGCTAAGCGCTTCTTTGTAAATTTTATTACTATTCTAGGTGTCATACGTCTTCGCTTTATAATCCTTCTAGTTTTATGGTAACAAGTTAAAGAAAGTATATAGTCTTTTACTTTATCTAAGAGTGCAATTATTTCAGCTTTATTGTTTTTATCTATTGGGCGCTTATAGCCATAAAAATTGAACTTTCTTGAATTTAAAGTATCAAATAGATCATTCATTAAAGTGATAAAAGTAACAGTTCCCTTCGAATCTTGAAATCGTGTCGACTTCAATTCCTGATCACACAGTTTTAAAGCCTTCGCAACACTCCTGCTCAATAATTGAGTCGCTAATTTTACCTTCATCACTTGGTTTCTGAAGTGTATGTGTCTTGGGGTTATTTTGTTAGCAAATGTTAGTCCTTCATTTTGCTGTAATTTGTTTAAATGTACTAGGAGTTGCCACTTTATTTTATTATTGTTTTTATCAAATAGCAATTTAAGTTTTTCAAAAGTATTTCTAATTAGTTTTATTACGTGACATGGATCTAAAAATACCACTACTTTTCTCCCAGTGGATAGGTGAGGAAAATGCGTTTTCAGGTTCGAAACATCAGTCAAACTGCATCCTAATTGTTCAGCAGCATAAAGATTAGCTGAGCATCCGTCAAATATTAAGCTGACTACTTCTACTCCGACACTGTGACATTTTTGAAGGCAAATTTTGACTAAATTTGCTTTTTGCTCTGCTGTTATTCCGCTAACTAAAAAATATCCCACAGGAATTTTCCAGTTTTCTGTTAACGATACGACCATAAATACCAAAGCTTGGGAACCTATTTGATCACTTTCTTGTGCGCCTAAGCCTAAATCAACAAGTCCGACATTATTTTTTCCATTCCAAAGTTTTTGCTGGCGGATGGCCATTTCATCAAATTGTAACGCACATATCACTTTCTTTTCTGAAAATTTACTTTTTATTTTGAGAGCTTCGAACGATTCTTGTGTGAATCCTGGTTCGGCGTTAATTTTTCCATACCATGTACTCAATGTATTGGGATGAGGGAGTTTTTTATGAAATACTTTTCTAATAAATTTATACGCCGCTGGAGAGTAATAGTGGACCGTAAGGGCAAACTTTCGCAACGCTTGCGAATATTTGCGACAAAAAGGAATGCTTTTCTTTGTTTTTTTATCTTTTTTTATTTCTTCACATAGTTCTAATAATTCGACACTAGATTTGAGCTTGCCTTCGACATCGTAATCAATTTTGTTTTGTGTTTTCAACTTTTTTATTATTTCCATCAATGAAATATTCGTTTTTAAAAGATTTCTTTTCTGCCGCTGAGTTTTTTTTTAATTTTTTTTGTTATAGTTTCTCTCAGTTTTTTTTCTCTTCGTAGATTATTTTTTAATGTTATTTTTCTAGGCGTATCGAAAATAGACTCTGAATTCGAAAGGGGTACATGTGATAGAGGAGTTTCAGCCCTTAGTAAAGGCGGCGTCGATGATCTTGTATTTCTTGTAGGTGTAGTAATCTGAAGAAAAAAATATGAATCATAAAAATTGCTCTTAAGCACTAAGAGTAATAACTTAACTGGTAGATAAAACCGACTTCAAAATTGTACGTAATTGAGAATTAAAACTCTCTATCTCCAAAACTACTGAACCGATTTTGATGAAACTTGCACTATTCCCTAAGTTGAACAATACCTAGTACAACAAAAAAAGAATAGAACACAAACATAAAAACATACATACATACATAGTACATACTTACATACATACATACATACACTTTTGAAATTTGGCACATTTTTTCAGACGCTGATGTAGACTAACATTTACGAAAATTAGGCAGTTGCTGGAATTATTACATACATACGCGTCGAATTGATAACCTCCTTTTTTTGAAGTCGGTTAATAACTAATCAGTCTTATGAAGATTGAATTTAAATAAAATACAAAAACATATTTTCTTAATAACTCTGGCAAATGGTACAGCTGTTTTTTTTAAAAAACATCTGTTGTTTTTGTTGTATATATATCAGTTTGATTAAAATGCTGGGAACAGACTGTACTAGTGTCACTAGGCAACCAAAATTCTTCTTGTCTGTCGGCTTGTACTATTTTATCCATTTTTCTCGAATGATATTAGTTGGACGTGGAAACCTAAAAACAAATATGGTCTTAAGTCAGAATTGAAAAATATGACAATAATATATATTCTGTTTTTTATATCTAATTGGTAGAGAAAAATAAAATATAAATACTTAATTATTCTAATACTTAAGTTTAATTAAATGAATCACATGCAAAAAATCGAAAAAATTAATAACTTGTGTAGTGACATCCCTGATTTCGACCGAGAGCGGCAGCCTGTTGTTTAAAAGGCGAACTAAACAAAAAAATTTACGTCTCGCTTTAACGCAGGCGTAGTTATGATCACCCAGTTTTTTTTATCTCTTTCGCGCCTGACTGCTTATAAAATAAATAAATGCTTTAAAATTTACTAAAATACACACTAAAAGATACTTACCTATGAAATGTAACTCCATCAGTTTTCCAACATTCTTCGTGTTATTTCTGCAATACCTAAACACACAGGAGGGCATTTTGTACACTTTGGACGAATAAAGTCGACGCAATATTCCTTCCGTCCGTGTTGACGCTCGCGGGTGGACTGAGTGCGGTTACACTACTAGACTCAACCGAAATGGAATCGCACGCGTCGTCCAAGCGCTATCTCTAGTACCCTAGTACATAATACCTCTCTGTTTTTGTTTGAGTAGTTATCAAAATAGTCATAAGATAAAAACTGAACCATAAAAGGTTGTTTTGGTCGACATTCCTTAGAAATCGAGGCATACTGGGAAGGTAAGTATATCTCCTTATTTTTATGCCGACATTAAATAATTGAACTGTGGATGTAGTCACACTCCATTTGGGTATTACTTTTTTCAAGAAATTTTTGCGTTATTATTACGTTATATTCCATGGATAAATCTAAAAGAGCATTAGCTAAAACAACGTTTTTGTTTTGAGATGTACATCCATCAGAAAATAATATATTTGATATGGCGTATTCAATAACGTATGCTTGCAGACTTGTACAGGTCCATTCAAAGTTTCTACAAAATACGTCCAATAATATCGTCCAAAATTACCATCAACAGCTTCAACATTAGATGGTAACATAAGCGACTAAACTGTGGTTTCTACCGTCATTACATTGGCATTCGGAAAGTTCATGTCACTCACCTTGTCGTTTACGTTGACATTTTCTGGTATTATAATACAACAAGCAAGTGGTTAATGTCGTAGTTTTCCATGTTATCCTTGTTGGTGACTTCTACATATATTTTCTTTTTCGGCGATATTTTTATTCCAAGTTTACAGAGATCTATAACATCTGCACGTCTTAACTGCTTACGTAGTTCATGGTGCTTTAATATCTGCAAATTTAAAACCTTATATTAAAAAGCCGTTACATATAACACCGCGTAAGTCATTTCTACATATATCAAACATGATATTTAGACTTAATTATACTTAAAAACCAAATATCAAGATTTTATCTCTTAAAGGAACATATAATATTATTTATATGAATTGTATTTACCTTGTTTTTCGACGTATTTCTTTGGAGCACAAGTCGCCACCTGTTACAACACGAAAGTAAACAAACTGACTTGCACTATGATTCCCGCGGCACGTAGATAGTTTTGTTTTCAAAATAAAACGCCACTTCCATTGGTTAAAATCTTTCATTCTGATTGGTCTAGAGATGCGTCTTTCGATTCTCTATCGAATGATATGCAAAAGTCGAAATGTCAGTTTTCGGCTTCCGCGATGTTAGAACTTAAACAACGATATATGTATGTATGTCCGCGATCTTCTCAAAAACTACTGATGGTATCTGAATGGGGTTTCGCCGTTTATCATATTTATCAGGAAAGGTTATTGCCGTACAACGTTTCAAGATCAGATGAAGATCTTCAATAGTTCAACTTTACCTTCTTGGAACGCGCGACTGCTATGATCGGCCTTAACTTTCTTGTTTATGAGTCAATTTTGATTACTGTTTTTTTTAGAATATTTTATTTAACTGCTGACAAAAAAGTTTCATCAGTATCTGAATATGAATGAATTTTTTTAAACTTTTTTAGAACAAATAAAAATATATCTTATTTCAAAATATTCCAACGACAATATTAAAAAAGTATGTAAATATTAAATTTTCCAGTAGGTTAGTTAGTTAGGTTAGTGACTAGATACCGTATATCAATAATACATACACACACCGGCATATTTAGCGGAACATAAAATGAAGGTTTGATATCAGTATCATATAAGGTAGCAACCTTATATGATACTGATATCACTGATATATATATGGCTGGTTTATACGTCATTTAATTTAAAAAGAAATATTTTCAAATTAAGTAAACAACTGAACATCACATTTTATGCAATTGTTTTAATTTTATTCAAATACACCTTATCTGGAGCGAACTTCGAGTATTTCTTCCTTCTGAGTTTGATTTAAAATTTCCTTGAAATACTGTTTTTTGTTAGTTTTTTTTAATCGCGTATCTTTTTGGAGTTGAGGACTGAATTAGGCCTAACTTAGCCCCAACGGAGATTGCCAGGGCACTCGAAATGCGAAGAAATGGTCAAACCTACAGAGTGATATCCAGAGATCTTCGTCGACCAATTTCAACGATCCATCGCAGTATCCAACGGTTCAGGGAAACAGGTACTTATGTGAGAAGAGCAGGACAAGTCAGAAAAAGACGCACTTCGAGTAGGGATGATCGTTTCATTCGGCTTCGTGTACGTAGGAACCCCCGTTTGACGGCCGTCCAAGACCGACATGAGTTAGAAGCAGTGCGGGGTGTAACTGTAAGTGAGCGTACGGTACGAACAAGGTTCGAAGAAGCTGGTTTGGGTTCGTTTGTGCCCGCCAAGGCTCCAAGGCTCGAGGTAAATCATCGTAGAAACAGGTTAACTTTTGCTCAGGAACATCGACTTTGGAACGCGGACCAATGGAGTAAGGTATTGTTTAGTGATGAGTGCAGAATTCTCTTAAATCAAATTGACGGCAGGCAAAGAACATACAGACGCAAAGGAGAACGATACATTCAGACAAATTTTTAAACTACAGTTGCATACGGTGGTGGATCAATAATGGTTTGGGCGGGCATTTGTTTGGGAGCTCGCACAGACTTGGTAGTGATTGACAGAGGGAGTCTGACTGCAGACCGCTATATCAGAGAAGTTTTAGAAGAAAATGTCGTACCGTTTGCTCCATATATCGGTGACGATTTTGTTTTTATGCAGGATAATGCGCGGCCGCATACCGCTCGGGTAACTCAAGCTTATCTTAATGATATGAATATCACTATTATGGAGTGGCCGGCGAGATCACCGGATATGAACCCAATAGAGCACGTTTGGGACTTGCTGAAAAGAAAAGTTAAGTCCAGAATTCCAGCTCCTGCCAACGTGGGTGAACTGCGAATCGCCGTAGTTGAGGAATGGCGGAGACTATCCCAGGAGACCATCGATAACATCATTCTCAGTATGCCTAGACGGGTAGAAAATTTAATAAGATCACGTGGAGGAAATACGCGATATTAATCACCATTTTTCTAATTTAATTAATTGTTATTTTAATATTAATTTTCACTTTTCCCGGTTACATGAAAAGTTCAAAAATGTACCATTTTTCACAAATAGCCTTTACTCGCAAAATCTGTTCTTACTGTGATCTAATTTTAAGTAAAACAAATGAAACTTTAAATAACAAAATAAGTGAAGTAAGTAGATTTTAAAATAAAACCATCTTTTTTTAATTATGGACCTTTTTGTGTGTTCCGCTAAATATGCCGGAGTGTTTAGAATATTCTAACTATGGCGCTGCACTGTGACAGCGCATTTTGTTAACTGTCACTATGACATAATTATTACTGGGAGTTATCGTGTAGTGTAGACTGACGGACCCGTGGGCTGAGGTCAGAGTGAGATATTATTGCGACATTGTTCATGATAGTGTCAAACGCAAAACCGTATGGTTCACAAATTTTAGGCTACGTAGTAAGTACACTTTCTACAGAACTCTTGGTTGGTCAGAGTGAGGTATTATTGAACCAGTGTCAAATTAAAAATGTACGATCCCAAAAATCAGATAATGATTATTTAGAACTCTTGGTTGACTTGGTCCTCGCTTGTTGCAAAGTGCGCATTGTGTGCAAGCTCTTTGCTTAAAGCTATACGTCGCCACGACATTTTATGAATACATCATTTCGAAGTTTCACATCTGCTTTCATGTTTTTATTTATTATACTAGATGTTGCCCGCGACTTCGTGCGCGCTAAAGAAAATCTTGCGATAATCTATTATCATGCCAAATTTTATCAAAATCCGTTTAGTAAGTTTTGCGTGAAAGAGTAACAAACATCACGATGTAATTTCGCTAGAAACGCAATATTCTATTGATAGATGTCGCTTTCACAATAAAAAAGTACTAAAGTAAAAGCACACTAAAAATAGTATTAATTAAATAATTATTTAAATTATGTTATGTATAATTATAGCTAAAATAAATGTAAAAAAGTTATATTCCTTACAACATATCATAGATCATTTCAAGTGATAAATTTACATCCAAATTAACATGTTTTTCATAAAACTAGTTAAATTGCCATCATAAAGCAAAACCAATGAATTGTAAGCTCGAATTAAAAAGTAAATCTTCTTGTATAGAATTATTACATTTCTTATACACTAATATTATGAAGAGAAAATATTTAAATAATAGTTTGCGTTGTTACATTGTACAATTCAATGCCATAAACTCGCTAGGCGGGTTTCAATAATGACACAAATGAAACTAGAATTATATTTTGTAATTTATAATTATCGTAATAAAACTACTTTTTAATGACTTTATAAAATTTTATTTATGTTTTACATACACAGTAAACACATCGATAGACACAATAACTTCTACCATGTGAGTTGATCTAAGCTCAAAATGAGTGGAGTCAATAAGGCCCCTGGATACACCACCATCCCCTTTATCCTTAACCAATCGCCAACCCGTTTTTTCGTTCTACTGAGTTCTTTATATGTAATGGAGGAGCAATCGTCTCACACACGGTCCCCACTCATCTCACCATCATCGATGGAGATGAGCGAGTCGTTGATGCGGTAATGGAGGACAACACAGGCATTAATAATTTTCCTCGCTTCGACTGGGGAGTAGTGCATAACCCTGAAAAAAGTTTTAGAATTTGCAACCTATAAGTGTTATTGTAGCCTATATGCCACAAATGTTTTAGAATTGGTACTATAAGATATATAAGAGAAATACCACCAATAAATTTATTTGGAAATAAATCAAAGTTATGGCTTTTAAGTTAATTTTTTAACAAGTGAGTTTTTTGACCAATTATTTTATGGGTACCTAACATTATTTTATGGCTACTATGGTACAACATTATAATATATTGTATTCGTATGTAAAGCCTGACCAAAAAAATAGAAAACCTGCTCTGAGGGCGCTGAATGAACTATGATTATGGCAACATCTAGTACAGTCATACACTTGCGAATTGGCTAGTGTACAATTTTTAGCTAGTGTTTAATTTAATATAGACTAATTTTAATATAGACTATTGCAGAAATAAATTTACAAAAGCTTAGCATTTATTTATAGTTTTAAAGTATTGCGAAATAAACTCCCATAATAGTATAACTATAGGCAGTTTAAAAAAGTACAACTTTATAATTTAACTATTAGCTTATATTTAAATTATTCATCAAACTCGGAATCTAAATATTCAACAGATTCATATAATATTTCATGATCTTCATGGTTAGATTGTAGTGGTTCAATGTCAGATATCTCTGACTCATTGCCACTTGTGGATGTTTCACTGTCATTGTCGCCAACATTTATGATAAATTGTTCAATTTCTCCATCAATTACTGGTCCCCTTTGTCTATATTCTTCTTCTATTTTGTTTGTATGCTCACAACAATTACTCCATGTATTGGCAGTAATATCCTATAAGAATAATTTAAAATCAGTAACTGTAAACAAAATATTTAATTTTATATTAGTCAAAATATGTGATATTTACCTCAAAACAGTTTTTTACAAGCTGCATGAATGTGATATTGTGTAAACCAACATTTGTGATATTTACCTCAAAACAAGGCAACCTTCCCTTTTACAATGCCCCATATCATCTCAATGGGATTGAGGTCACAATGATAAGGAGGCAGTCTTAATATTTTGTGACCATAATGCTGTACTAAACTATCTATTTCATATATCGGGTCAGTTTCTTTTTTTGTTTTACTATAACCATTAGCATACTTTTGGTGGCATTAGCAGGGTAGGCAATATTATTTGATGTAAGCCATTCTGCAATTTCTTGTTTTCTATTAATCAAGCTTGGTGGCTTGTTAATTTGGCTAGAATGATATCTAGCATTTTCCATGACTATACAGGTTGGTTCATGTAAATTGGGTATTAATTTATCCAATACCCCTTTTTTTAAATTAACTTTATTCATGGCTTCATGGAAATCTTCTTTTTTTTCTTTGTCATTATAAATTAATAAAGCATTCGGGACGAACCCAGTCTTGCCGCCACATGGACAATTACATATCTTTTGCCTTTAGCTACAGATTTAGATACACCAGGCTCATTTTGACTCACTTTGCCAGCATTTTGCATGATTGAGCGAAATATGAATATAACTTTCATCGAGGTATACAACTGGCATACCGCTCTCCTTTACCTCTTTGATTTCTTGTAGATATCTATCCCTCCATGCTACTATATCATGCCGCTCCATAAGAATTGTCCTTTGATTTCTACATTTTTTTAATTTATAACCTAATTTGTGTAAGAGTAAACGAAGAGACTCCCTGCCACCAAAAAAAATTATGGATTCTTTCAGAGCTGCAAGCAACCGCTTCAAACTCGGTACTTCTTTTCGGACGGTATAAAATTCTTGTATTTTATGCCTAATTGCACAGAGATCGAAATTATCCAGATTTGATTTTCTTTTTTGTTTTAGGTTTATTTTTCTTAGGTGTAGAAAATACAACTGAGGTCTGACCTTCTCTTCGTATTTTCATTACGGACGATCGGGATACACCTAAAAAAAAAAAAAGAACTTTTAAATTAAATTAGTCACAAATTAGCCAATTCAAATTGCACACACTATATGAGGTACCGTGAGGTAGGTATTTAGAGGAATAGAGTCCATTCCTTCAGACTTTCTTTCCGACAAGTAATTATTCATATTATAAATAACTTTTCTTAGCTGGCTTTTAATAGTTTTCGGCATTTTAACGCATAAATAACTCACCTGTCCAAGAAATATATGACGCACAATCGAGAACACACTTTGACAGATAACAATTATGACATCTCATAAATATTGTTGCCAGTTGAAGAAATTAGTTCCAATAGTTTTCCGCAATATGGCGAGGTTTTTTATTTTGTTGGTCGGGCTTTACCTAATTTTATTTATTATGAATAGAACAAAATTAAGAAACAATGCCGACATTGTCAAGCAGTAAGCGAGTGGATGATAGCTAATTACACTTTCGATTAAATCCCTTTGCATAGCAAAATAAACTAGATTAAAATCGATTCTGCCGTTTGGGTTTTACTATACCACAGACATACACATAATATACACAGACACACCAAACTTTATAAAACTTCTCTGTTTACATACCATTTTCTCATGTTACATAGCAGGTATCTAAATGAAATGCCTTTGAAAAAAAAGCCTTATGCCTAGAAATATTAATAACCTAAACAACATAATTTTCCAATCTGTGTGCCAAAAGGTATTGCCAACTGCAACGTGTTTTTCCACAATAAGTAATAATTCTTTAGAATCGGTTAAAAATTTAAGGAATTAGTATTATGTGCATTACTTTTTTATATCGTTGAAATATTTAGCTATTACCCGATAAAATTAAACCGTTACATTATTTCACTTCCTACAAAAAAAAACTATACTAAAAAGTAACTCAGTATAAAAAGAATAAATATATATATAAATATATAGTTTATAAATATTAACGCACAATTTTTAATAAAATAAAAAAATAGGACTATAGGAATAGATAGGATATGACTTAAATAAGTAAAACGGCGTGCCATAGTTATGCTTCATCTGCTTCTATGAAGTTGAAGCCTCTGGCTGTTGGTTCTGACCGCTAATTAGAGCTGAGTTAGCTTCGTCACGGAGCTGCTGACAGTGGGCGGGTAGACCACACAGAATATAACGGGAAACATTTTGCATAAAGCCGATAGCGAAGGTTATATCCACGAAAAATAAACTTGGGGCATCGGTGCTGCACCGAAAACTATTTCTAAACGATCCTCTTTGTATTGCCCTACTGATGATATAAATGAATATTGCTCATGGCAACCTGGGGCCATATTTTTTACCGAAATTGTTAAAACAATTGCACGGAATTGTTATTTTCCCAAAATAAATTAAAAGTATGGCTTTTCAAGATAACATACATGTTTTTAATATATGAATGTTTAAAGATTCGAAAAATGTTCAATTATCCAAAAATAAAAAAAAATCATAAGAATTTGCGCGTACTTCTTATGTAAACACATAAGCGATTAAAGTAGTGATGTTCTTACTTGTAGTAGTAAATACGAATATTATTTCCTTACAACTTGCGTACAACGCATAGAACTTGAAAATCAAGTGTGAAAATATCGATAATATAAAAACCAATTACACAGAAAGACAAAATAAATTTCATTCTTTACGATAATATTTTGATCTTGTTGTCTGGTCTTTACGAAATAGTTAAATTAAGTTATTTCCATAAGTTAACTGTATATTGATCACAGCATGATCTTTTTATATAAAGTACTTTGAGCGGTTCGTTGTATGATGTAGACATAAAATTATCATAGCAATTCTATTATATCTGCTCGCGTCTGTATTTGACTAAATGGTTCATTGTTGTGCTCCACATTAAACTACGGGGGTTGAGGTTACGTGTACATGGGAAACTTTTTTAATGTTGACAGACTGTTAGATGTACAGCCTCAAGCGTTTTAAATGCAAATGAGCCAGTTCGATTGGGAGATTCAACAGAAAAATCTAGAAAGAACGACGAATTTAATAATATAAGATAAATTATTGAGCAGTAGCAAATACAGTAAAAAGTAGCATGTAATGTATAATAGTTTTTTTTTTTCGAACAATTATTAAGCAATTTAATGCCTTATTTTATATTCAAACTTATTAATAAAGCAATCTGTAAGAAACTGGTCATCGAATATTAACTTTATACGTTTAATTAAACGACTGTTATGCAATATTTAACCGCGGCATAAACGAGATCGCTCACGCATGATCTTTATCGATAAAAATGTACATAACACTATAATTTAAAAGTAATTTGAAATTAGAATATGCATAGAGACTAAAAAAAACAATACATGATAGTCTATGCCATAGACTATCATGTTTTGTTTTTGTACCAAATTAGGCCATTGTATAAGTCTGCTGATACATGTATGAATAATATGTATTTAAATCACTTTTTTTAAATTAGAGTCAACAAATAGTAGCCATAGTACATTTTTCCAAATATAATAACTACAATTACAATACAATTACAATACAACTACAATACAATTCAATACTTAATAACTACGGTACCAACAGCGCGTTAACTACAATATATTACTTAACTTAGCTAATTCTACTTATTTTATAAGTATTGTTATGATTTTCTATCGAAGGTTTCTTATCATGTAAAACATTTTTGCCTGTAGGTACCCAAAATTTCGTTATTTTTCAACAGTTACCTTACTAGAAAGTACAGTCAAAAGAGAAACTACTGAATCGTGGACAATACATCAAAGCTTATAATTCGTACCTTTATTAAGTCGTCCCAGTCATAAATACACAGTAATTTTAAGTTCTCCGCCATGTAATTTAACGCCAATTTTAACGCCGTTTAGTGTTTATTGTGATTTACAGTAATGGTTAACGTGAATTATGTTCTGATGCGATCTAAAATTGACAAGTACATATTAGCTCACTGGACAATTTATAAAAATGTTACGCATCTAAATAAGCGTTTCTTGTACCTAAATGAGCATGTAATAGAATACTAATTGTGGCATAAGTTATCTCTACTAACAATCTGTTATAAAACATATATTAAATGTTAAACTTTAAATTATTTAAATCTAATTACAAGCAGATATTATTCTTATCTAATATAAGTCTCGTATCATCTCGTATCGTGGTCGTTGTCGAACTCCTCCGAAACGGCTAGACCGATTTTTTATGTTTCTACAATATTATTAGCTTAAAGAGTTGTAAAGGTCTATTCAAGCTCTACCTTAATACCTTGCCCTAGTTGTTGCTGCTTGTTTTCAGTTTTCATTTATCCCTATGTTTTATAGTAGCGGGTAACCACGATTTCAGTTGTTTAATTTAGGAACTTGTATATGCTGGCAATTATTCGGTTTTCTAGCATAGCTGCTTTTTAACTTGGATCTTCAAATCCCGTCTTTAAAATAGGTGCCCAAAGTTTTTTTTCTAATTTCCCATAGATATTTGGTCCACATTTAAGTTTTTCTTTGAAAGGTTTTATTATTATTAGAAAAAATACTACAGCGAAATGTTCTACTAAAAGTTTTTATAACTTCTATTTAAAGTTTACTTATTTTCAGTTTTATTTATTACTAGTATAAGCTAGTGCTAAAGTATCCGACGTTACGTTAGGCGGCTCATGGTTCATAACAGCTTCCGTGGTCTAGTGGTTTGGTCCGCATTGGAACAACAAAAAATGTTGTTTTAAAGTTTGGTTAGGACAATGCAGGCTGATCACCTGATTGTCTGACAAGAAGAATGCGTCGGATGGGCATGTAAAAAGTCGCACCTGCGCCTGATTTCTCGCCAGTCTTGTCGGTTGTCCGTCCCACTGGGTTATGAGAGTAAAGGAAGAGAGAGTGCTTGTGTGTACTGCGCACACACACTTGGGCACTATAAAATTACTCCTGCGTAACCGGCCTGGTTTAAATTAAACCGGCCACCGTCACTGAAATCGGTGTGAGGAGTTTTATATAGGTGGTTCATGATATAACGTGAGTTGCGATTATACATCCTCAAAGTTCTTACAAAGAGACTAAAGTTGTTCAATAGAGTTGACCGTAGAGGATAGATTGTCTTTCATAAGTTCTGTGTGAAGTCTATGGTGTTGTTTCAAGATTAGTCGCTTCTGAAGAAGAGTTACGGTTCTCGAGGTCCTCTTCTTGACTGTTTGTCGGATTCGCATCACTTATATAGCCCACTACCTCATCTTCAATATCACTTATCACATCGTCTTCAAACAATAATCTTCCTCTTGAGAGTCGCTATCGTTGGGAGAAATTTCGCCATCATTATCCAATAAAGCTGCTATTTCATCTTCATTCAACAGTTGACGAGACGCTATTGTATCGTAGTCCCTAAAAAGAAGTATCATTATAAGTAACTAAAAAATAAGTATCGATAAAAAAATGTAAGAAAATAAAACAATAATCGAACTAAAAATCAAAATACTAGGTATTTTGATGTTTAGTTCTTGCCATAAATACTGAAACAAAAAAAAAATCTATTGCAAATAACACATTACTTCTACAGTTTGTTAGTTTGATACAAAAATATAAAACAATTTAAAATATAAACAGCTTATTCGAAGTGGTCTCCATTGGCTGCAATACAGTCCTTTAAACGTTGACGCCGGGTATCAATAGAAGCACGCACTCTTTCCATGGGAAAATTCTTCACTACTAATCGTACGCATTGTTTTGGGGACTCCAAATTATCATGGCGTTTACATCAAGTCGTACTCTCTAAAACTGACCATAAATCATAATCCAGCGGATTAAGATCGGGACTAGACGACGGCCAGTCTTCAGCTCTGATGAAGTCCGAAACGTTCGTTTCCAACCAAGACTTCGTAGACCGATATTTATGACCCGGCGCCGAGTCTTGCTGGAAGGACCATTCTTGGTTATTGAATATGGTTTCGTTAAGGAGCTTCACTACCTTCTCAAGAATGGTATCTTGATACACTTGTGCCGATGTTTTGATACCTTTTTCACAAAAGTATGGCTCAATCACTCCTTCATAGCTAATTCCCCACCAAACCATCACTGAAGTCGGATAGTGCCCATGTTGCACACTGTCGACTAATTGGGAAGCTTCCTTAGAGATTTGAGCATAAATACGGTCATTTTGTTTGTTAAAATGTTGCTCAATTGTAAAAATTTTCTCATCCGTAAATAAAAATTTTCTGTGGCCTCCCTTTGCGTACCGCTTCAGTAGTTGTTTCGATTTTACCACCCTATTCTTTTTTAAATTATCAGTTAAGAAATGACCAGTACGTCTCTTATAGGCTGCAAGTCCTAAGTCATGTTTTAAAATACGCGACATGGTTTTAGGTGCTATCTTCATCTCCCGAGATAAAATCTTTTGCTTTCGGACAGGATTTCTTCAAATTCTTTCCCTTACTGCTTTGACCACCTTTTTCTTACGAACACTACGTGGACGGCCAGATCTTTTTCTGTCACAAACAGAGGAGGTCTTATTGTACCTATTAATAGCCCGGTACACAAAATTTTACTAATACCAAGCGTATGGAGAGTTTTAAAAATTGCATTTGGCTCCATACCTACTTTGTGTAATGCAATCACAGCGATTCGGTTCTCTTTATGACCCCACTCCATTTTAATATCGCAAAATATTGTACAATGTATTGGCGCCAAAATGAGAAAATAAAATGAACAATCATATAAAAATGACAAATTCCAAATTCAATTGTAATATTTTTTTTTATTTGTAATTGTAACAGTATTTATGGCCAGACTAAGTATATACATAATACAAGACGTTGAACATATTTTGTAAAAGTTACGTAAAGCCCAAACATATGTCAAATGTACGTACAATAACGTTATTGTGACAAAATGACGACACTTACCGAAGCGACGCTAATATATTATAAAAAATTACAACAATGTCATTTTCTTAGAAATCAATAACAGATCATCACACTCTGAAAATAAGCAAGCATAGGCCATTTTACATACGATTTGTCTGGTGACTGAAGGCTGTTTCCTACTAAAAAAAACTACTAAGAACTAAATGCCTACTAAAGAGGGTAAAAAATGGTAAAAAAATATTAAATCTAGTTGTAAAATACTAAGTTGGCAACAATGATAAGATATAAGATACTATAAAACCACATACACACACCGGCATATTTAGCGGAACGTAAAATAAAGGTTTGATATCAGTATCATATAAGGTTGCTGGCTGGCTTATACGTCATTTAATTTAAAAAGAAATATTTTAAAATTAAGAAAACAACTGAACATCACATTTTATGCAATTGTTTTAATTTTATTCAAATACACCTTATCTGGAGCGAACTTCGAGTATTTCTTCCTTCTGAGTTTGATTTAAAATTTTATTGAAATACTGTTCTTTGTTAGTTTTTTTTTAATCGCGTATCTTTTTGGAGTTGAGGACTGTTATGCCTGACTTAGCCCCAACGGAGATTGCCAGGGCACTCGAAATGCGAAGAAATGGTCAAACCTACAGAGTGATATCCAGATCTTCGTCGACCAGTTTCAACGATCCATCGCAGTATCCAACGGTGCAGGGAGACCGGTACTTATGTGTGAAGAGCAGGACAAGGCAGAAAAAGACGCACTTCGAATAGGGATGATCGTTTCATTCGGCTTCGTGTACGTAGGAACCCCCGTTTGACGGCCGTCCAAGCCCGACATGAGTTAGAAGCAGTGCGGGGTGTAACCGTAAGTGAGTGTACGGTACGAAGAAGGTTCGAAGAAGCTGGTTTGGGTTCATTTGTGCCCGCCAAGGCTCCAAGGCTCGAGGTAAATCATCGTAGACACAGGTTAACTTTTGCTCAGGAACATCGACTTTGGAACGCGGACCAATGGAGTAAGGTATTGTTTAGTGATGAGTGCAGAATTCTCTTAAATCAAATTGACGACAGGCAAAGAATATACAGACGCAAAGGAAAACGATACATTCAGACAAATTTTGAAACTACAGTTGCATACGGTGGTGAATCAATAATGGTTTGGGCGGGCATTAGTTTGGGAGCTCGCACAGACTTGGTAGTGATTGACAGAGGGATTCTGACTGCAGACCGCTATATCAGAGAAGTTTTAGAAGAAAATGTCGTACCGTTTGCCCCATATATCGGTGACGATTTTGTTTCTATGCAGGAAAATGGTCGGCCGCATTCCGTTTGGGTAACTCAAGCTTATCTTAATGATATGAATATCACTGTTATGGAGTGGCCGGCGAGATCACCGGATATGAACCCAATAGAGCACGTTTGGGACTTGCTGAAAAGAATAGTTAAGTCCAGAATTCCAGCTCCTGGGTGGGTGAACTGCGAATCGCCGTAGTTGAGGAATGGCGGAGACTATCCCAGGAGACCATCGATAACATCATTCTCAGTATGCCTAGACGGGTAGAAACTTTAATAAGAGCACGTGGAGGAAATACGCGATATTGATCACCATTTTTCTAATTTAATTAATTGTTATTTTAATATTAATTTTCACTTTTCCCGGTTACATGAAAAGTTCAAAAATGTACCATTTTTCACAAATAGCCTTTACTCGCAAAATCTGTTCTTAATGTGATCTCATTTTAAGTAAAACAAATGAAACTTTAAATAACAAAAGATGTGTAGTAAGTAGATTTTAAAATAAAACCATCTTTTTTTAATTATGGACCTTTTTGTGAGTTCCGCTAAATATGCCGGAGTGTTTAGAATATTCTAACTATGGCGCTGCACTGTGACAGCGCATTTTGTTAACTGTCACTATGATATAATTATTACTGGGAGTTATCGTGTAGTGTAGACTGACGGACCCGTGGGCTGAGGTCAGAGTGAGATATTATTGCGACATTGTTCATGATAGTGTCAAACGCAAAACCGTATGGTTCACAAATTTTAGGCTACGTAGTAAGTAACACTTTCTACAGAACTCTTGGTTGGTCAGAGTGAGTAACCTAACCTATTGGGAAGAACCAGCCAATTGCCAAATACCAAAATATTATATCATTAGGCTGACACAAAGTTAAGTTTAATAGTATGTTAGTGAGGTTAATTTTCATACTTAACATTTTCATATTTTGCCAACTTTTTTATTTTTCATATTGATGATATTAAAAGTCTTGCATTTATTGATGGAACATCAGAATTTTTTTATTAATGTAGAATGTTTAATAATAGTTTCCTCGAGCTACTTTTTGTAACCTTGCTTATCTTATTGCAAAACTTTGTTAATGTTGCTTGTCTGAAACCAAAAATAATTAGTAAATAACTGTGGTATACATAATATTATACATTAATTAATATAATACATATATTAATTATACTTATATACTTCGGTGAACCTTCAATAAACTGTCTGATTTCGTTTTATGTGTTCAGAAATGGTATTTCTTCTTCCAGATTTAGTACCTCTTGTATCTTTTATGGGAGCTTGTGATTTAATTATTTTAAAGCAATATCAATTCGCGATTGGCTTATGCTCAATGTATTCCGAAATGTGTTCATACAAATTCCTGTACCTCCTAAAAAGTGCTTTCTGGAAAAAAAACTGTTTTGGATGTTGCTGAGTAGCATCTCCTTTTCTCTGTCTTAAACATTACCCTATAATATTGCACATCTTGCTGCGTGAGATCCTAATCTCCAAAACCTTTTGAATTCAAATTCACGTTGTTCCACTTATAGTTTTTCCATACATTTGCGTGGACAAAGTAAATTAAAAACATTGTCCTTAAATTGTTTAGAGATAACATAATTTAAATTGTTATTAACTTTTTTCTTTCTCATTGTTCTGATTTGTCCCTCATATTTTCTTTTACGTCCTCGTTTCGGACGCCCTGTATGTCCATTAACCGTTATGTTTTTTGTTTCTTCCGATAAATTTTCATACTCCGGGCTTTAATATTATAATATGAAAATCGATTCATAATAGATGGAGAGCTACTAGGAAATTTAGAGCAGGTGCTTGAGCTGAAACCTTGTCCTATACTTCTCCTATTGTACTCCAAAACGAGACTGCAGGACTGGCTGGTCAGACGTGGGGCTAAGTCAATATACAAATTTTTGAAAAGTGACTTTTATCCCGCTAAATATTTTGAAGGCAATTTGAAATTTTGATATAGTGTTAATACTCAAGTAGTTGGGAAAAAATAAAGGCAAAACATTTAGTTGTGACTTTAACCTTAACATTCCAGTGTATAAGTAAATTGGAAATATAACTACTATGTAGTTCATATAGGGACCGATATATGTCAGAAAATCATAAATTGTTAGTCAGCATTGCAAATTTACTATGTATTTATTCACTATGTGTGTGTATGTCTTAGGATCTTGCATAACAGTATTAACTCTGCTGTTTTGCCATATGAATGCATCATGTGTAGCTCCCCCAAATTTTGAGTTGACACTTAAAATTCAGCAGTCATTATCACATATCTGAAAGTAACTGAAAATAATAAGTAAATAAATTTTGTTGCTTATTAAAACAAGAAGTATAATTAATGTTACTCCAATTAGGTAGGTATACATACATACTAATTACAATTAATTAATTATACCTTTTGTAACTAAGCTAACTCCAAGCTATCTCTTTTGCTAGCATTTAATGGTGTGTATAATCTCAATTAGTTAAATAAAAAAGTAAACGCCTCTTTGCTCAGTCGAAATCTGTTTTTGAATTCATTGTCACTTAATAAAAAAATATTAGAGAGCTTTCTTTCATTTATAGGCTCTACGGCTTATTTCCCTAAAAGAAAATCACATAAAGATATTATGTCCTAACATTTTAAGTAAGGTTAGTTACATTTTTGTATTTTGTAAACCAGCCAGATTCTTGATAGCTACAATAAGTCAAAATAAATGTTTAATAGGTGTTGAAATTTTCTTAAATATATAGAATATTCTTGATAGCTACAATAAGTCAAAATAAATGTTTAATAGGTGTTGAAATTTTCTTAAATATATAGAATATTCTTGATAGCTACCATAAGTCAAAATAAATGTTTAATAGGTGTTGAAATTTTCTTAAATATATAGAATATTTAAGAAAATTTCATTAAATCGCAATAAGGTGTTTTTTGCTTTGTTAGAAACTTACTTAGTATCACGTTCACTATATAAAGCATCCTCTAACAACCTCGTCGCTAAATAAAAGCGTAAGGTGCTACGCTCTTGAGGTGCGGTGCGCCTTGCATTTTCGCAGTTTTAATTTACTTTTTTTATTTATATTTAAATGATGAGAAAGTTTTATTTGTACTAATTAAACAGTCTACACCAGCGGTTCTCAATCTTTTTTGGTGGCGGATCCCTTTTGGAAAGCGAAATACTTAACGGACCCTACAATAAAACAATAGTTTTTAAAGGTGTATTTTTTATTAATAAGCATAATAAAAGTACAATGTAACTTTTATTACTTACTTTCATAACTTGTTATGTATACTTAAAATATATAAAATATATATATAAATATATAAAATGTATACTTATAATATAAAATATATTTAAAAAAGAAAAAAATCTAACTAACGGGAGGTATGAGTTTCATACGTTTTTTATTCTTCACCAATTGGTTGATATCAAGTTTGATAGAAGACAGTTGAAGTCTTATCACTTATGAGAATACTCAAGTAGTTGGGAAAAAATAAAGGCAAAACATTTAGTTGTGACTTTAACCTTAACATTCCAGTGTATAAGTAAATTGGAAATATAACTACTATGTAGTTCATATAGGGACCGATATATGTCAGAAAATCATAAATTGTTAGTCAGCATTGCAAATTTACTATGTATTTATTCACTATGTGTGTGTATGTCTTAGGATCTTGCATAACAGTATTAACTCTGCTGTTTTGCCATATGAATGCATCATGTGTAGCTCCCCCAAATTTTGAGTTGACACTTAAAATTCAGCAGTCATTATCACATATCTGAAAGTAACTGAAAATAATAAGTAAATAAATTTTGTTGCTTATTAAAACAAGAAGTATAATTAATGTTACTCCAATTAGGTAGGTATACATACATACTAATTACAATTAATTAATTATACCTTTTGTAACTAAGCTAACTCCAAGCTATCTCTTTTGCTAGCATTTAATGGTGTGTATAATCTCAATTAGTTAAATAAAAAAGTAAACGCCTCTTTGCTCAGTCGAAATCTGTTTTTGAATTCATTGTCACTTAATAAAAAAATATTAGAGAGCTTTCTTTCATTTATAGGCTCTACGGCTTATTTCCCTAAAAGAAAATCACATAAAGATATTATGTCCTAACATTTTAAGTAAGGTTAGTTACATTTTTGTATTTTGTAAACCAGCCAGATTCTTGATAGCTACAATAAGTCAAAATAAATGTTTAATAGGTGTTGAAATTTTCTTAAATATATAGAATATTCTTGATAGCTACAATAAGTCAAAATAAATGTTTAATAGGTGTTGAAATTTTCTTAAATATATAGAATATTCTTGATAGCTACCATAAGTCAAAATAAATGTTTAATAGGTGTTGAAATTTTCTTAAATATATAGAATATTTAAGAAAATTTCATTAAATCGCAATAAGGTGTTTTTTGCTTTGTTAGAAACTTACTTAGTATCACGTTCACTATATAAAGCATCCTCTAACAACCTCGTCGCTAAATAAAAGCGTAAGGTGCTACGCTCTTGAGGTGCGGTGCGCCTTGCATTTTCGCAGTTTTAATTTACTTTTTTTATTTATATTTAAATGATGAGAAAGTTTTATTTGTACTAATTAAACAGTCTACACCAGCGGTTCTCAATCTTTTTTGGTGGCGGATCCCTTTTGGAAAGCGAAATACTTAACGGACCCTACAATAAAACAATAGTTTTTAAAGGTGTATTTTTTATTAATAAGCATAATAAAAGTACAATGTAACTTTTATTACTTACTTTCATAACTTGTTATGTATACTTAAAATATATAAAATATATATATAAATATATAAAATGTATACTTATAATATAAAATATATTTAAAAAAGAAAAAAATCTAACTAACGGGAGGTATGAGTTTCATACGTTTTTTATTCTTCACCAATTGGTTGATATCAAGTTTGATAGAAGACAGTTGAAGTCTTATCACTTATGAGACTACCAAGACAGTTGCATTCTTATCAGGTACGGCGGTATTTTGTTTTCGTGGTTGCATAGGTTGAGAATCTTGTGTTGTGCGAAACAAATATGTTGGGAACGGCGAAGAATATATAGAGCCATTTTGTCAAGCAAGATATTCATCACGGATTCTGCACCAAAAATCGATGAGAGGCGTCGTTTTGAACAGTGACTCCATACTTGTGTCTGATGACTTTTCTAAAAGAGAGTTATATATCTCGTTTGACATACTTTCGGACTTTTGCAAGTTGGGTAAAAGAGGATTGTGAATCCTTCACTTTCATTTTTGTTTGACGTAGCCTGGCCAGATCATGAATTCGCCGTGAAACACGATTGTTTGATAGCGGCACATTAGTTCTATATTATTAGCAGAAATTCTATTTATTCTATATTCAATATGATTTAAATTGTTTTCAGCCATAAGCAATGTTACCGTCGGAGTGAGAATCCAATTGTGATTTTATTTTTGTTAGGATTTCCTCAACTACCAAATCATCATTCAAAGAAATACTGGAATCTACAATGTCTTCAAACGGATAAAGCTCATCCGATTTAAGTATTTGCTTTCTCAACCCCACAACAGTGGAAGCTGGTATTTCATTTCTAATTAAGACCTCATACTCTAATTCAGAAGTGAAGGAAATTTATTTTTTCCCGGCATAGTGTGACATGTCAAGTTTTCCAAACCAAGTGAAACAAGTACTCAAAAGTAAAGTTCATTTACAAGTTAAATTGCTAAGTAAATTCAAGAAATATAATTACAATCCAAGGTATATCATATCTGCGTTGAGAAAATTCAAAATAATCAGATGTAGGTATTCTCTTAAAAATACACAAAAAATAACAATTAAGTTAAAATAAACATACACGGATACACAGCACATGAATTTATTTTAAAAAAATTACATTTTCCCATGTATTTGTTTCATTTTGAAATAAAACTATTTAATGTCATTTCATACAAGCATCATAACTTTTAACTATCATTACTCAGATAAAAAATCTTTAAACATGACTCCTTCGTCATAAAACATATTTCACTAACAAATTGCTGTTACACAATTAGTTATAATTATGAGCCGTTACGCGTCGTTTACATGTACGTTGTAACAAACTGCGCGAGACTTCACTATATCTCTGTTTATCGGGTACATGTGTGTGGGAAAGTGTGTGAATATACAGGTCTGTTCAGAGATACTATTGTTATTGTACCTCTGACAGGATCTTTATGTCAACGACCTAAGGATCACTCCGTTACAAACTCCGAGGTAAAATAACTCTGTACGTGTGGGAAAGTGTACAATATACAAATGTACAGTATTATAACTATATGTATTTATGATTTACAAGACGTGACCTTTTGAGCTTACGTGTCGGCTGTCGTCAATATGAATATTATTAGGTACGATTTTGGGCTTAATGATTTCATTTTTCCGTCCTTTAAAGCGAAGCATAATAATGAAATCAATAAAGTCTTCCCAGTCTGTACACGACCAATAAAATTAATAATCCCATTAATTTCTGGAAAAAAAAGACCTATAATAAATTAAAAAATATTTTAATTGGTGACCGATTTATTGTAGGCGAAAATGTGAGAATGATTGTAGTGCAAAGCACTGGCCCTACAAAAAGTCGGTCATTTTTAATGAATAAAAATAAAATGGCAGTAATGAAAGTAATAAGCGGCAGCCCATACTGAAACGATACGTGACGCATTGACTGCATTTTTAAAATGGCGATCTAAAATTGAGTACTAGGTACACAATTACTAATACTTTATAATAACTTTATTCACTACACTACTCGTGTAATCACAAGAAGATACACGTTTCATTGCAAGTGTTAGCTTTATAAGAATTGACTTCTTGTTCTGACAGCTGACATTTGTTTTTATTATAATTAAATCAACGTTTTAAGTCAAATTTTGTGAATTAATAATTTGATATCGGTGTAAAATAAATGTTAAATTATTATTTTAAAAAATGATACATTCATTTTAATTATTTAAAGTGATTTTTACCATAAAGAATTTGTGGATTGTTTATTCGATTTGTAAGTCAGCCGGAAATGTCAGACGATTTGTTATTGATGATTGAGAATAAAAAAAAATACATTTAGTAAAAATGTGCAACTGTTTAAAGTATTCGTCTTATAAGTCACAGTTTATCATTTTGAGCTATTTTTAATAGAGTGCCGATTTTTATGGTGAGTTTCAGTGGAATTTAAAATGGCGCCAATGTCTCACATCCATATAACAAACACTCAACCGATTATGGAGGAACTATAAAAGGCCGTGCTCGATAGCGAACGGGGATATTAACTCTATCGACAGAACTCTTGAAGTAATTGGAAAGTGTTTTATTTTAAATTATTGAGCACTTTGCTCAATAATTACAGAGTGACTGTGTATCAAAATAAGTATTATAATTAAATAAGTGTGTATCTAGTGTGAAAAGGTGAAACAGTCAATAAAGTGGAACAGCGAATAAGTCGACAATTGTAGTTTCATTTATTTTACACAAGAGTTCTAGTTTCGAGCTGCACCGCGCTGCAAAGCGTGGCGCCGCTCTTGCTATGAAACGAGTATCTTCTTGTGTAGTGAATAAAGTTCAAATTTGAATAATCATCCTTGAATGCAGCGCCGTATCACGTATCGTCTCTTCTCGATATGAGCTGACCCTAAGAACACAAAATATTATCTGTTCCCCAAAAGCGAGTAAAGTCTCGGTCGTAACTAGTCGGGATATTTATGGCGTTTCTATTACGTAACTATTAAAACAATAGACTTAATGTAAATTGTTAACAAATGGGGCGTAACACTAGCACTACCACCTAAACAATGAGGTTTTCTACTTAATGTCTTTGAGTAGCCATTAATATAATTATTATGTAAATATGTTAACCCTGCCCGTGATAGTTTATAAAACGTCTATTATTTATATTGCGTAGTGAAAAAAAAATCGACTGCAAATAAGTTGACATAAAACTGCTAGAAAACGGGGAACATGCATAGTTTCGTTTATTGGCTTGACTAAAAGTACATAATAAGTCAGGAAATACTGTCTTTGCAATGGCATATCTACGATCAACCGTACCGTGACGAAATACAGTCATCACAAAAGTGAGATCGTTGGAGAGCATTAACTTTTTTTTTACAATTAAATTAACGCTAGAGCGTTAATTTAATTGTAAAAGCGGCGGCGCTCCATCTAGAAGGTTAGGTGCCATTCTTTTCCTTGCAAAAATCATCAAAGGTGGTACGAAGGATCCCGCAGCATTACAACAACAAATGACTGTCGTCGTTTTTCCTCGCTCCGTACTAGAAATGTGACCCACTTGCTTTTTACCCACTTTTGTTAAAACTTTAGGAGGTTTGTTGGAAGATGTTTGTACACCAGTCTCATCCATATTATACAGACGCATTGCATCAATTTGTTGCTTCTCAATTTCAGCCTCAAGGAGGTCAAAGAACCTATATACTTGAGGTTTGTTGAAGCCCCGGGCCCTGGCTATAGATGTGGGTTCTGGTCGTCGCAAAGTCAAGTCAGGATGTCGCTTAATGAACCCTTTATAAAAATCGTGTCCGCTGGTTCCATTCGTGAAAGGATGTGGAATGTTATTTGCTTCTGCATATTGAAACACTAGCTGTAGGAAATCTTCTTTAGTCATACCAAAAAACAGGTTATCCAAGTGGAACATGTATTCCAATAGCTCTTCTTCCTGTTGCAACGTAAATACAGTAGTAAATCTACCAAGTTTCTTGGTTGAACATCCTGTTTTTAAATGTCTCCTTAAAGTAGTGCGAGGGAGACCATATTTGTTGGCTACAAATTTGACTGAACCCCGATTTTCTTGAACATCTTTAATAGCTCGCGCCATTGTAGTCTCTTCCCATGACCCCTGGTTAGTTTTCCTTTTATAGTTGTTCACCATCTAAAAAAATATTTTATGTAATTATGTTCTGTTTTAAACATAACCTTCTTTCGCATTTTTTATCATACTCCAGAATAAGAACAACATAGATAAAGCTAAATAGATAAGCAACGACACCGGGACAATATAAGCATTCAAATATGCAAAAAAAATATTAAAACAGGAAGAATTTACCTTGCATTTTTTTAATAAAACGTGCAATTCCAATATTTTTGTCGCTACAAGCGCGCGCCTTCCCCAACCGCTCCCGCATCACTGAGCGGGGCGGGGCGGGATGTTCACTATGCGTCAGAGCGGCAATGTCGCTCCGCCTTTACAAATAACCGAAATATTAAGCGTGGCCGCTTTACCTCCTGTGGCCGCTTTGAGCTGATCTCCCCTAAGTAATAATGTGAATAGTAATTTTCGATTTTCAATCACAGCTAAAGAAAAAGTTGTCTTTTTAGTCTTTTTAGGCCTGTAACTTTTTAATTTAGCAACTGCTTACTGTATGTACTTCTTGCATTTTTCGGTCCATATTTATGTTGCCTTTCGGAAAATATAAGAATTTTGTTGATGTAAAAACAAATGTAAGTTGCCTATTGTTAGCTATTATAATAAATATACTATCATTAAATGCCCGCGTGAAATTGGGTTTTAAACTTTCATCCACTATTTTACCCACCTATTTGGGCTGAATTTTAGAAAGCGCTGAAATACGTAACTCATTATTTTTTCCGTACTCAATTCTACGTATATACGTAATATCATGCAAATATGTCCAAGGAATAAAAAGTTTCACCCAAAATTTTATCACCTATTTTACCCCCTTGGGGGTTGAATTTGGAATAATCCATCCTTAGTGGATGCCTACGTCATATGAGAAATACGTATACAAAATTTCAAATTTCCAGCCTTAAGGGTTTGGGGCCAAGCCAAACCCCCTGTTTTTCGGGGTTCGTTGTTACATCAGTCAATCAGCTTTGCCTTTTATGTATATAGATGATTATTTAGAACTGGAAAGTCGATTAAAAACTTAAACCGTAAAGTGTTAAACTTCATTCCAAACAAAACTATGCCAAATTGTAAATGAGAATGGATTTAAAATAGTCTGTTCTTTATATAGAACACGGAAATCCTACTTCCATGTGAAATGTTGTGACTATACTTGTATATATCATAGTTGTTTACTTGTCTGTGGTATTAGTTTTTGTCTATGACAACAATGGACATGTCTGGGCTTCCAGTGTTCCATTAAATCATTTCAATTCGAACAAGCAATAAATATGCCCGAATACGTTTACGCGCGACTTCCACAGACAATAAAATTTGAATTTCGAATTGATTCGAACACGCTTATCTACGGTCATTTAAAATCTCGAGACTTCAGATTAGGGAGAGCGCTCACTTGAGACACGACATTCTTTTAAGACAGACTGCATTACTTCTTATTACACAGTCTTAACACACACTATTGCATTAGATATATAAAAAGATAAATTAAAACGGCTCGTAGACAAAACTGTCACAAAGCGACAAGTTTACGTTGGAGAGCCACGTTTCGGCATGAATGGGCCGGCTCGACCGGGTAAACACCACGGCCTCACAGAAAACCGGCGTGAAATAATGCTTGCGTTGTGTTTCGCCGAGTGAGAGAGGTTACCGGAGGCTTAAGGGGGGTCGGGGATTTTAAGGACTGGGAACGCAGGTCGCAACACCAGAGGAGTTATAGGAGGAACAAGTGTAACTCATCTGGTGTTGCGAGTGTCCATGGGCGGCGGTAATCGCTTACGTTATACGTCGGTATATAAGTCGATCCGTTTGCTCGTTCCCTGGTTAATTTCATAGAAAAAAGACGAACTGCGACAAATCTGACTGACGGATGTTCGTTAACTGGCTTATTGGTTAATTTGATAGTACTCTGATTATTATCAATACATAAACAACCACAATTCTGACCAATATCAATGTATTTGGAAAATTGTTTCGATCACAATACGGTTTCGCAGTTTCACATCCTGCCATAAATTCAGCATCAATTGATAGAATGATACAAACTATTTTTTAAGTTACCCAAGATATAGGGCAATTTATTTAGCATGAAAATATAATCAGTTGTTGATTTTCTTGAGGCAAGACCACGCTAGCAGTGGGGACGTTTACTGACGTATGATGATAATGTCAGTAGGCTGTGTTTCAATTCTTCGTAGGCGGCTATCTTTACTTACAACGATCACTTTGTACGCAGCACAATGTAATAATCATGAACGAGAACAAATATGAACTACAGTGGCGCAGACTCATGCTCCAAAATGAATCACACGACAGAGAAAGTTTTTGCACTATGTTCTGTAGGAGTAAAGTTACTTATTGTTTACACTTAGTAGTGTAACAATAAGAGAAGCGCATTAGTTATTTGTTTCATAAGAGCCCAATGTAATACGTAATAGCTGAAGAAAAAAAAGAAAATTTTAATAATAATCTATATATTATATATACGTGAAGCGAAAATTTCAAGTACTGTCTTACGAGAATTGTACGTACGGACGAGAGGGAAATTTGGCACAATTATAGTTTATGCTGAGGAAGGCGAGCGAAAAGCTTAATTTTCTTAAAATAATGGTTATAAATACATAAAACTAATGAGTATCAGAAACACACACTACCATGGATTTGGTTCACAGATACACACATGTAGGATATTTATAACCTAAAGAATAACTAAAAGTATATCGATTTATGGTCGATTCATTATTGTCAATCTCTATAAGTTTTGACGTTCGGTTCTATCGTGAAAAACATGAGTGAAATTTGATTTTTCGTAATTTAAATAGAACTGGACTAATATTATTTTAATTATTACATTAACTAAAGTTTATAATTATTATCGCTACCTCAGTTAGCTCACACTACCTACCGTACTTTTGATATAATTTTGTTACACGTTGACGTTTGTCAATCTGTCACAACATTTTTTTTAAACTTTTTATATCTAAGAGGCAAAACAATAAATAAGAAGGTTTATGTTTCAATGTGAATAATAATATAGCTTTCTCTCAAAGCTGTCTCTCACATTATCGCGCGCGATAAGCGACATTGTATCGCATAATGTGAAAACGCTCTTAATACGTGAAGCAAAAATCACTTTTTCACGGTTTTGGACCTATTTTAAGGCCCATCCTCTAGTCTGCAAATCCAGCAGCCTGTAAATAATTTGTTTATATCCTTCTGATACCTAAACCTACAAATCGAATAGGAGGAACGACTTCACTCATGAGCTGTAGGAGATGTGGCAATTCAGGACGTTGACCAGCGTGTCTTTCCAGAGTAGAATCCAAGTTGGAAAGAAGGTCAGTACAACTCAATAGCTGCATAGCAGAGAGCATCTTAAAATGTAGGTTAATTTAGAAACAAACATGCAAAACCGTATGATTCGAAAAGCCCAATGTACGAAATAGGTTTTTTTGGAATATTCAGAAAATTTGCCTTTTGTATCGATAAAAGTATCGAAACCGTCATCGAGAATGGGAGCACTTAGTAAATGAAGACTTTTTATTAAGATTTAGAAGTTTTGATAATAGGCACCAGATTGTTAAAGGGTTATTTCATTTTTCAGTTCGTGACTCAGCGCGATAGATACTCACTAAGGGTGTCAATGAGCGGAAAAGCCCTCGCCTTGAATGGAGCTTAATCAATGAGGCATTGAAAACCTCGTTCAATGACAGTTTATCTTTTTTGTTTATATTTTTCGCATGAAACAGGTGTTGCTACAACGTACAATGTTCGTAGAAAACCTATTATTTCTGCTATTTAGTTTGCGGAACTTTTATGTTGAAGTTTATTAGGAAGGGAAAAACGAAAAAAAAAGATTGCAGAAAACTTTCTTGCCCGACCTTATTAAACTATTAACTGAGAAATTCTCCTAGCAAAATCCAGCCGTCCACAGCCGGGAATGTTACTTTCCTGATAAAAGTGAAGTAATGCTGGTAATTTTAATATTAAATAGCTGGAGAATCACGAACTATAAGGTTACTGGCCATCCTTTCAAGATAACGGCTATCGTGGATGTAAATTTCAGTTCCGCGTAGGTCCTGCCCTTCTTACCAAGGTTAATAAGGGGGCATGAATGAATCCGCGTGAACAATATGTTATACTATCTTCAATCTTATGTACTGCGTCATTTCTAATGTTCGTAGTACTCCTCTTTTGTTCGTAAGAATTATTGTGTACTTTCAAATATTCTCTCGGGTGTTATTACTAGAGCAACAATGATAACAATTGTTACTAGAGTCTGTTTTATCTATTTTCGAGTCCTAAAGGCTTTGTATGATCGAGTTTCTTACAAAACGGTTTCGTTGTGTCGATAAAATGGGTCGTCAAATTACTTTGAATTTCACAGTTCGGATTATTTTCCTAATTTTTAATGACTTCGAAACTCTGATGACGTCATTTTAATAATTGCAAACGAACGCAAACAAACGCAATACTATAACTTGAACTTATTTGCGGCACCAACGTATACTGCAACTACTATACCTACTTCAAAAATGTTTGGAATCCTTATCTTTGTTTGTCATCTGAGATTTGCCATTCGAAATCTATGCAGATTTTTATGACCAGCCAACTGCAACGGTCTCCATCAAAGTTTCCGTCAACACGGAAACACCCACAAGATACGATGTGGCTGCAGGCGCCTACGCGATAACGCTACATGGGTTATCTGACTTATGAGCTCGATTCCTATGTTCACACAGTGTGTGCATTGTTTACTGGATTAACCATGTTTTTTATAGAACGAACTCGTTTATTAGGGTAAACAAGAGAGAGTCACAATTCATTAATTTTTTATTGCCAACTAATGTTATGACTGTTTTAAAAGTTTTCCTTATTATGTATAGGGGTCATATAGGGGTCTACAAAATTTATTTTTAGACAGTAAAATAATGTGCCTAATGATGGTTTCAAACTGAATTGCTAGTTAATTCCACGTTGATTCTAACCGTCGTCCTTGATAAACCTTGTAAACGTATTGTACAATCTAGGGTGTTGGACAAAAATGTGATACTAACAGTCTAATTACCGAACAGTTTAAGACCAACTTTCTCATAAATTTCCGAACTGCAATAATTTCACATGTAGACGTCGATTAAGTTAATATTATTATTATATGTATTTGCTGGTACAAATCTCATGAGACCAATTATTACATTTGAGCTGCTGGAATATTTGCCTTCATTTCGTGTCTTTCAAGAAAGTTGATGTAATTTATAAAATTGTTAGCCGTGTTATGGTGTTAAAAATTACTACGGTTTTATATGCATTACACGCCGCCGTATTGACGCCACTAATTTAATATTCGAAAAAAATACGATTTAGGAAAATGGAATTTGTACTTAAAGACTAGGGTCTTTCCTGTATGTTTTCCATTTCAATGAATACCTTAAATTCTGCGTTAGTAGAATTTTACCAATATAAATTTGACAACTAACGTCATTCACATACGTAAGTTTTCATTTGAATAATTTCAACGTTTCATATCTGTTACGGCTTACGACAAATTATTTCTCGTTTCGTTAAAATTTATGACAAAACATCATTTAATACCTATTAAGCTAAGACAAGATCTAAGCTCATATCCAGGTTGCACACAAAGAGCTCTTTCAGCACCTCTAATAGTTACTGGAAACATCTATGAACGGTGTATTGTTCATAGTCTAAGAGCCGACGTCCATATCGGGCAAGGTCACTTTAAATATACCATAATGATATGTGCTGATTTTTTTTATATTTTCGCACTGGAGTCATGTTGATACTACTCTTGTGAATTTTCATTATATCAGCTAAGCCCTAGATAGTTTACGCATACTTTATGCTAAATGGAAATAGTTATTGCTTACTTTTGCTAAAGCTCTTGGTGAATGCAGTAGACACGCCTTACTTCACTGGCATTTGTGGTCTCCGTACCTTATTGAACCAAACTTTTATTGATTGTGATAATATCGACCTAATGCTATTTTATACCTTTCGAAGTGTATTCATGCCGTAAACACATTCTAAAAGTTTTTATAGTCGTTGTTATTGGACATCACCCACTCAAGGAAAAATTTGCTTTCCGAACATTAACCTAGAAGAATTAATCTTTTTTATGAACTGTTGCATGTACTCAGCTATTATACAATATAAAACATACTATTAAAATACTCTGACTATGATAACCACATTAAAATCCGTTGCCAAGTAAACAACACCAGTCGTCACAGGTACTTTTAAAGTGTTATTGACGACCTTTGTGGCTCTGTGGTTCAGCGCGTTGGTGCTCAAACCGGGGGTCGCGGGTTCGAATCCCACCGAAGGAACAAAAAGTTTTTCTGTGTTCCTGGGTCATGGATGTGTATTAAATATGTGTATAATATTATTTAAAAAAAAACTTAAATATATGTAGAGTATAAAAGTATTAAATATACTTCCCGTTTTCTGGTACCTGTAACACAAGTTCTTCGGATACTTAGCACGGGGCCAGATTGACGTGGTGTTAAGCGTCCATAGATATTTATTTATTTATTTTAGGAAGCACTAAGTTATTCTTTTTATTAATGTACTTGTTTGCTAATAAAGTTTTAAAGTTTGAAGTGAAACTTATTTAAGATTATTCAATATCACATTGAAGATTATTCAACCGCAACTAAAATAGAACTTAATTTGTCCTGCGCGCGTAAAATTATTGCACATTTCACACACTCAAGTAGAAGATCAAGACACGTTGATTGATTTAGATGTTTGTTATTTCTATTTTATCTTAATTAAACAATGTGCGCACGAGAGATCACGCGAGATTATCCTGATCAGCTGATTAAATATCCATCAACGCTTGCTTCATTGTGTATACGTCTTTTGCATCCGCTGACAATGTATTTTTTTTTTAAATATAAGAACAAACTTAATCTAGTGTTTTTTTATATTAACAGTTGTCTACAGATGATATGAACGTCTAGTATCTTTAATAAAACCAAATGATTAGCCTAAATAAATTACCTTATATATAATATAATATAATATAATATTATAATATTAATTATAAACCTTAATATACTAGACAAAATATCTTATTGTAAATGGACTATCCTCAGTTTCTGCATTGAAATAGGCGCAAGAGGGCTGTTATAAACATTAAATAATAACCCATTACTATCCTTTAAGAAAGCTACCAGCGATTATTTAAGCCTATTAAATACTTTCCTAAAGAAAACAAAATTTTGGCAATCTAGCTGTAAATTTGCTTATCTTTGTATACTTATTTTAAACAGCACTGTTATGTAGCACTGCCTGTCTGTTTGTTTTGATTAACCGCTTTTGTTCCGAATGTTTTCAAGTTGATTCACTTGAAAAAGCTTAATTAACACGAAGATCATCACAAAACACAATTAATGTTTTGTGATGATCTTCGTGTTAAGAAAATAGAGTAATTTTTTTTTTTTCAACATGAACTTTTCTGTATTTCCTGAGAATCGTGCCCCTGAATATGTCGAATGCATAATTTAACGCGTATTAAATGCCAGTATTACAAAAATAATAAAAATCTTCATCGAGACTCCGCGATCGCGGTAGTAGTAAATGTAATGAAATAAAAACAATACTAAATTAAAATTGATCGGAATCGACCTGAAATTGAATTGAAAAGCTACATGATTATCTACTAAATATCAAAATAACTTAAAGGTATTGGAGGTTAATAGACAGTTCGGTTAAGGGTAAAATGCAAACAAGAATTTATGTTCTCAAATGAATATTTAAGAACACATTTCGGCTAGGGATAAAGTGAGACACGGTGAAACTGTTAAGTAACAGATCACCCAACATTTACAGTTAATTAAAAATAAATCTGCCTTTGCGTCTGTCACTCTATCCCAAGTGTCTGGGGTGGTAATAATACCTCACAGTTACAAAATAGGGATGTACGAGTATCGATAAATAGCAACAATGAACACGAATTTTTATTCCTGACTAAAGTATGTAATTATAATTACATACAATTTTTTTAACCTATTTTTTTAACTATATATAGTTAAAAAAATAGGTAATGTACGTTATACTATCGATAAACAATTATTATATTTTTTGCTTTAGATCCCAGAGACAAACTGCGCAAGCACATAACTTTCCTTCCTCCGAGGAAGGAAAGTTATATATTAACAGAATATGTATTGATAATCAATTAAAACAGAATGTCAGTTAGCACGATTTATTAATACTATAAACAACACTAAAATAAACAATATACAAAACTAAAAGCGTCGTATTGCCATTTTGTCACACTCCTTGTTCCCCGTACCCCTAGGGATGCGCGTGAGCCGACGCGTCTAGTGTTGCCCGCGCACGATTAACATAATCGATTGATCGAGTTCGGCCATCCTGTGTGTTCCTTCGTCCTCGAAGGATTCTTCAAGATGGTACGCTGCCGTCCAGCAGCTGCGAAGGCTCGGAGCAGCCTCCAACAATAGCAGACCTCGTAGGCGGTCGTAGCAGGTACACGGCAGACAATAGCCCCGTAGGCGAAGTGGGCCCCGTAGGCAAACAAAGCCCCAAAGGCAACATAATTATAGCCCCGTAGGCAAAACATAGCCCCGTAGGCAAAATATAGCCCCGTAGGCAAAACATAGCCCCGTAGGCAAAATATAGCCCCGTAGGCAAAACATAGCCCCGTAGGCAAAATATAGCCCCGTAGGCAAAATATAGCCTCGTAGGCAAAACATAGCCCCGTAGGCAAAATATAGCCCCGTAGGCAAAATATAGCCCCGAAGGCACGCAAGCCACGTGGGCGAAATAAGGCTCCCTCCTCCCTCCCTCTCTTACTGCAAAATTCTTCAAATTCTTTGCTAGTGAACGCCGTGCCGCGATCGCTTATTATACGTGCAGGGTAACCAAAGACCATACACAACTTTTTAAGTGCACTAGTGGCTCCTTTGGCATTCGCACTGGCTACTGCATCTAGCCACACGAACTTCGTGAACCCATCTATTATTGCGAAAACGTAGCACTTACCGTTGCTTTTGCAGAATGGACCCAAATGATCAACGTGCAACGTGTGAAAGGGCATTGGCTCCCTTGGGATTGGGTGTAGTAGGCCTGGCTGTTTGCCGGTAGGCTTCTTTGTGAACTGGCACCCTATGCAGCTGGCTACATACTTCTCCACGTATTTCCTCATTTTTGGGAACCAATACTTGGACCGTATGGCCTCTAAGCATTTCTCAGACCCCATGTGACCATACTCGTCATGATATATTTTCAAGATATGAAATCTTGCACCCTTAGGTAAAACTAGCTTATAGTCATCATCTACCAGACGACACAATTTTCTATTGATAATTTTGTATTCTTTCGCTAGTCCGTTTTTCTTTTTCTTATTAGCATCTAGCTCCAATTTTAAGTTTGTGATAAGCCTCTGAATTTCTTCATCTTCTTCTTGCAGCGCATCTATCAAATCCTTCTCTTCTATATGTTTTATAAATTCGGGGTTCCGGCTAAGGGCGTCAACGTGCGCCATGCTACAACCGGGTCTGTGGTCGACTTCGAAGTCATACTCTTGAAGGTCGAGCCACCATCGAGCTATGCGAGGAGATAAGTCCCTTTTCAACCAAGCCATTCGCAAAGCAGAACAATCCGTGACAACACGGAACTTGACACCGGACAGATACACCTTGAAGCGTTGAATAGCAAACACTACCGCTAGTGCCTCTAATTCGAAGCTGTGGTACTTCTCTTCGGTTGCTGTGGTCTGTCTGCTCGCATATGCGACAGCCGTCAACTGTCCGTTAGACTGCTGTTGAAGCAATACAGCACCAAGGCCTATCTTCGACGCATCTGTATGGACCTGTGTTTCCTTTTCAGGATGATAAATCGCAAGTACTGGATCAGCGGTAAGTATATCCTTGAGCTTTTGTGCAGCATGTTCCTGGTCCGGTCCCCATTTCCATTCTACAGTCTTCTTCGTAAGCAATGTGAGGGGTCGAGCTATAGTCGCAAACCCCTGAATGAATTTGCGGAAGTAGCTGGCAAGACCAAGAAATTGACGTAGCTCATGTACATTGGTTGGTGTTTTAAAGTTAGCTACCGCCGTTATTTTATGAGCTGATGGTCGAATCTCGCCTCCGGATATCTCGTGTCCCAAATACTCGACACATTCGGTGAGAAAGGAACATTTGTTTCTTTTTAATTTTACGCCTGCGTTGGTAATTAATTCGAGGACTCTTCGCAGGTTATATAGACAATCCTCTACATTATCGCCCCAGACAATCACATCGTCGATGTAAACCTCGGCGCATTTATGTATCACGGGAGCAAGGATTTGGTTCATTGCCCTCTGAAAAACAGCAGGTGCATTACAGAGCCCGAAACTCATCATTCGGTACTGGTAGTGACCGTCCGGAGTGACAAAGGCGGTGAGTGGTCTTGAGTCTGGTGTTATCCTAATTTGGTGGTATCCATTTGCCAGATCTAAACTGCAGAACACTGTTTTGTTGACCAGTCTATCTAGAAGATCCTGTATCAGTGGAAGAGGATACCTTTCTTTTTCTGTTATTTTATTTAGAGCTCGGTAGTCGACACACAGGCGGAATCCACCGTCCTTCTTTTTGACCAAGATGATAGGGCTAGCATAGGGTGAGGTCGACTCTTCTATTATTTTGGCTTCTAGTAGTTCAGCAATGATTTTTCGGACCAACTCTCTATCATGGTAGGACAAACGATATGGTTTGTAATTGATGACTTTATTTTCTGTCAATTTGATCGTCATTTCAATAGCACAACTTCCCAACTCCATGCTTTTTCCGGAGAAACAACCATCAAACTCGTTCAGGAGAGAGGTAAGCGCGTCTCTTTGGTCGTTGGTCAATTGACTTCCTATTTTGGCTTCCGTAGTTTCCGATTCTAGAAGTTCAGCTCTAGCAATACAGTTAACACTGTTTAGTTTAACAGACTCATTGCTCTTACTAATAAGTCTTATCACTGTGGTACCTTCGCAACTCTCTACTTCTTCACTCATCACATCTCTTTCAAATCTTGGGTCTCTTTGTTCACTGTGTTTCACTTTTATGACACCGCTAGTAATAGGTTCGGTTCTGACAACAACTTTGTTGAGTCCAGGTCTTAATATTGTGTCTTCATTGGGGTAAAGCCGAATTTTCTCTAAATGTTCGTACAGCTGTGCAATGTTCAGTAGATTGTCCTTATCATATACATTAAGACTTGTTGATGTTTTAAAAACTAGTATACGAGGTGCCTCGGTAAATGACTGACCCACCAAGATGTCAAAGTCCTGCATCTCATCTGGTACTATATAAAAATCTGCATCCATCTCCACTCCATCAACAGTGAGAGAAGCTGTAGTTAGCCCAAGTGGCTGAACCAACCCATCCCCGTAGCCTTTAATTACATTAGTGCAAGGTTCAAAATCAATATGAAGTTTTTCAAACAGGCTTTTTCTCACTGTGTTACATGTGCTTCCAAAATCTATGAAAGCTTTGGCTGGAGAGGTATTTATTAATACTGTCTTTATGTATTTCAAATCTGTAGTATTAGAGCTAGCATCTGTTTGAATCTTCTTAATATGCTGCTCTTGACTATGTTTCTTTTTCCTGCATTCTTCGATTGTATGACCTTTAATACTACAGAAGGAGCAATGTTTTTTCTGATTTTGCTTTTTATAGCAGTTTTCTTCGATGTGACCAGACCTATTGCAATAATTACATTTCCTCCCATCAAACTTCTTTGGCCTTGTCTTGCCACAAAATTTTGCCTTATGACCAATCTGGCCACAAGTGAAACATTGAATAACGCTATTGGGTTTGTTGCCTTGTGTAATTGACATTGATAAAGGCCTTATTTCGCTACTATTCGAGGAAGTCTTCATACTTGCCAAATATTTTAGCAGGGACTTTGTATCGTGACACCCAGCTGCCAAGGCCCCTACTTCCAGAAGTTTATTCCCCAGCGTGCCCACAATAGCTTGAGCTATCACATCATCACTCATATTGCATGACATGCCTATTCCTAGTTTCTCATAATAAAATGTAATTGGGTCTTCCTCCTTGGCCTTGACTCTATTGACCAGTTCTCTTATCTGGCAGAGTTTATTTTTAGTGAACGGAAAAGCTGCAATCAAATTTTCCTTCCACTCCGGCCAGCTAATGTCATAGCTAGCTTGGTGCTCGTACCAATTCTTGGCATAACCACCTAACTTGGAAGTGCAATTGCAAATTAGAGTGCGTTCGTCCCAGCCATGCATGCCTGCCACACCTTCTAAATTCCTGATCCAGTGTTCGACCGACACTGCGGATGTCTGCGGGTCGAACTCAGGGATAAATTCGTTTCTGCCCACATAGCGTACCACAGATTGTGTGTTTGAGGTAGAAGCATCATTATTATGGTCCGTTTTCTTTCTGAGTTCACATATTAATCCCTCCAATGCTTCAATCCTGCTATTCTTCCTCTTTAGTTCCTTCTTGTGCCGCTTGCTTGATGAGTGTTTATCACCACTGCTTTCTGAGCTCGAGGAGGAGGAACTAGAAGATCTTTGTCTTCTCTTATGACGACCCATGCTTATTATCAAATAATTATAACTACAATGTGGTAAATGCAATTATCACACAGTCAGTCCTTAATAATAGTAAAAGTTATAAGTAAAAATAATATAATAAAAGTTAGGAAAACAAAAGTTCAATTTTAAATTTAAGAAATAATCCGAGTCACTAAGCTTAACACTAAGTAAAGTTCAAAAATGTTTATTTGTACTGGCGTTCACCACAGTAATTAAAATTAAGTTTCACCAAAGTTCTATCACTTTTCAATGTGTAACATTAGAAACATAGACTTTTCATTGCCTTTAATTATTAAAGACAACACTTAATTTGTCCAATACTGTCCAGTGTCCACTTATATTTATTTAAGATAAAGAAAATGTCTTTTAAAAGAAAGAAAAACAGTCTGTACTATAGCAATAAAGGAACAATCTCACCCAGTAGCCGGAAACTTGTTCAATAGGCAGCTTATAAGTATTAGCTGACAGGCAACAGCAAGGTTTTTGTCAGTCAAGCACCACAACCCACACACAATATTATGCCAGCCAAATGCAGGAAGAAAGTTACCACCATTTCACAGTGTTCAGTATCACCAATAAAGTTATTTAATAACACAAGAAAGTACAGTTCACAGCATTTAGTAAAGAAAGTCATTACTTGTTAAGTATTAAAATAAGTTTCCAGCACCAAAACATAAAATTATTGTAGCGTTTAACACAAACACATTCAGGGTCCAAAGTTCAAAGCAAATTTTCTGTCTTTACAGTTTGTCACAAAATTACGCGAATCCACTCGTGAGCGTCAATTCATCCCACTTCTGATTCTGATAATCAATTAAAACAGAATGTCAGTTAGCACGATTTATTAATACTATAAACAACACTAAAATAAACAATATACAAAACTAAAAGCGTCGTACTGCCATTTTGTCACACTCCTTGTTCCCCGTACCCCTAGGGATGCGCGTGAGCCGACGCGTCTAGTGTTGCCCGCGCACGATTAACATAATCGATTTAACAGTATATGGTATTCTGGTGTTTGTTCCCATTGGTCTTTAGGTATTCCTGAAACTCTCCGACTTTATCACTTCTAAATACTTTTAACTTCTTCCCCATTTCATTCTTAACAAAAGCTTATTTGTTTGAAAATATTAATAGTTTCTTGTTTTGATTTAAAAAAAAAATGCTTTCTTGTGTAGTCATCGAAGTAAACTACGTCTAGAACTAGAAGGATCCTGTATAGTATACCTAACACTTCTGTCACTCTTCTAATCAATTTCTTAGGAAAAGAAAGTTACAAATATTTCTTCCAAGCGTTTTTTTTTTATTTTAAAGACAAAATAACAGCAGATGTTTGTTGTTCTGACAGATGACAGTACACATTAATTTCAAAAGATTCAAACAACTTGCTAAGTAATTAAATAACACTGGTCCACAAAATTTGACTTTTTTGTTTTATAGAAATTTGTTAGTGGTTTTTACTAAATCGAGGTCCCTGATTTCAAATCTGTGTTGTTCTTGAAATGCTCTATTTAACAGAAACCGCTTTGAAAGAAACCACAATGTTTAATAACTCAAAAACTCGAGCTGCTAGGAAAAAAACTGAGCACATATTTAAAACCAGCTACTTCGATTTAGTAAAAAACAGGCACAAAACTCAAAAAAACAAATATGCTGTTTATCAGTGTAATTTATCGATATAAATAAGCCAAATTTGATCTAACTGACGATAATTACATTCGATATTTGCCCGTCCCTAAAGCTCATAGCTTTCCTAGCTTACATATTGTCACGATTCACACTAATCCTCTCACCCTTGCCCTTCGCAGCAATAACTTTAAACTCTAAACTACACTATTTAACTTTCGACTTAAAACCCTTATTTTAAAGTAGAAAGTGTTAAACTAATTGAAATATGCTTTGCTTAATGCAGATGCAAATATTTGATTGATCCTTTTTGACGTTTTAATCTTGTGGTGACCCGAAGTAGTTTGTTAGGATCAGCAGATGCTGATAGTCGCGAGCACAAACATAGACACGCTTCGATATTCATATAAATGTAAATAGGGCATGCAAACAATGGGTTGCAGTTTGCAGAGCAAAATATGTATCGCCTTTTGTTATCATATTACGCGAAGTTGTTTTCAATTCTTTGGATGTTTTGGTGAGTGTTTATTGTTAAAATAAGGATATTTTGAAACGTCTTTGATGATGTTTTGCATCGAAACATCGGACTGTTCTATACTTTAGAGGTAGATCACCAAGTATTTTGGTTATAGTAGCTCTTTCATTAAATTTTCAATGCTGCTTAAATAGTTCTAGAATTATGTACGTACTAAAGATATAAATAAATGTGTCCACCAATTCAAGCCAGAACGACGAACCGTCAAACTCTAGTATAATTAAATATAATTAAATTATATACTCATAATAACAACAATCATTTATTTATTGCGAATTTGTGTGATACACAGATGAAATATATCATAAGAAAACCGCCTATCGTTCGAATTTTTTCATTTCTTGAAAACCTTAAACTAATAGATATTGCAATCGCGAAGGCTGATTGTAATGGGAATTGTTATCTGGAATATTTAACTTTACTATTAACTGGTAAAAATGGTATTAGATAATAGGCAACCGCTACTGCCATAAGTTGAATGTGATTAAATTTCATATCGAATCATTATCACTCGTGGCTTTTACGGAGCAAATATTAGAGGGATTAACCATCACTTAATTTTTCTTCTTATGTAGAAAATGAACGGAGTTTTTAAACAAATAAAATAAAATAAAATTATACATATTACATATTTTATATAATATTAAACATATAAAGGATGTTTCAGGAAATACTTCTCGAAATAAGAGTGTTCGTTATTCCTGTTTCTCGGGCATTTCTCAGGATATATCGACGAGAGTATAAATGGATTTTAAATGAATATAGCTTCGTATTCTATAGGTAAATAATGTATTTATGATGTTTTTAAGTAATTAGCGCTAGCAAAATGTGTACGAAAATTTGTTTTTTCATAGACAACAACAATGAACATTGTGCTATGTCGCCCGAGGATGTTCCTCACCTCTGTAAAGTAGGCCACCGAGTTAAAGATAATTGATTTTTATAACCACCATTCGATTGTACTAGGTGTGTACCCGATTGTACCGTATTTAAAATGGTTTGTACCATAAAGGGGTAAAAATTACGGGGTGACAAAATTTGCTCAGCAACCAACTTGGAGATATAGTGATTTCATTGATGTCATCTTAAAATACATCGTTTGTACCGGATTGTACCACCAAAAAAAAAACTTTTTAAATTGTTTTTGTTAATATGAAAAAATTAAAAAAATAATATTTTCTCAATAATTATGAAAAATCTAGCTATGATTAAAACAGAAGGCTAATCAGTGTACATAACGGTATATATGGGTAATAAATGATTTACATCGAGATACATACGATTTGTATCGGAGAAACAAACGATAGAAAACCGACAATGACTCGCAAAAGTGTTATATATCGTACTTTGGGGCAGAATTATACATGTTTAATCGTTTGTACCCGTTTGAAACGATGAGAATATTGTTTATGCTACTATTAACTTTATTAATACTAAATATCAAGTCGGCACAAACGATTTGTATCGGGAAACAAACAAAGGAAACCCGATAATGACCCTCGAAAGTACCTTATATCGTGCTATAGCCATTGGGGCGAAATAATACAATATGTTTAAACTTACAAACGGGTTTGTACCCATTCAAAACTTATCGTTTTGAATGAGTACAAACCCATTCAAAACGATAAGTTTATCGTTTCCACTACTACCTTTTTTATTCGTACTAAATATATATATACTATAGCTATTGGGGCTGAATATTTTTTGTACTGATCACTTACGATAAGTATGTTGTTTTTTCTACTACTTTCTTTCCATTATGTACCAGTTTATGTAGCAGTTTTATCGTTACGATAAGTATATTTTTTTATTCTTTACCAGTTTTTATGAAAATAAGAACAGATAACTTTTTTTCTTCTAACAAGCTTAGTGATGTGGCTGTCTTCGTTTTGCCATGACTGAAGATCATTATGCACTTCCCAGCGACCTGTGACGCTGCGAACGTGAGCTACGTAATGTCCCATCGATTGTTCTAATTTGTCGTGAACAGCTGAATCAGTGCTGCCTTCAAACTCGATAGCCGACTGTAGCGTGTATGTTACCTCATTAGTAAACACTTAACCCGGTATTTCATTTAGTTTCAGAGTTCCTGGACAATGCGGATGCCCCAAGTTTTCGGCAAGCCGAGTCCACTGAAGACTTTCAATATCCACGATGAAATGATTTCCAGTGGTTGTAGTGGTTGCAACATCGTAGGACTTGCAAACTGCGCACTGCTTTTTTTGTTCTAAATGATTATATATTACTTGTCTCAGTACGTTGATGCCGAAGGTATAAAAATCTTTAACATCTACTTCAGCTACAACGTACTGTTTCGTGTCTTCATGTTCGCAAACCCTACAGTGATTATGTTCTGAGTATGATGGCTCGTACTTTAATAAATGTTTTATAAGATTGGATACATTTGAAGCGCAATCTAGAACTCCTCTATATATTTTATTAATTTGGCTCATTATTTCTACCCTTTTCTTGTAAACTTTCATTGTGCAGCCAGACTTGTCCAATGATTTTAAAAAGTCAAAATAAGAATTTTCTGTACGGTCAATATACTCTTGATAGGGCAAATAATGTGTCAAATAATTGTTTATGTTTTAATCATTGTTTAATATTTCATTTGCCCAATCACGATAAGCAACTAGTCACTAGTTGCTTATCGTGATTGATCGGACGAAATAGAATCTATAGGGCATGTGTTACGCATCATGATATTTTTGCTATTTAGCTTTACGGGGCCGAGAAGCAATCCATTTTTTAATAAAGAAACGGTAATGGTCACACTTTTGGGTTGTCCATGACGATGCTGTATGTCAGGACATGGGCGTAAAAACTTACCCCGTCTCTTTTTATCACGGCTCTTACCTCTCCATGATTCTGTTTCATTTAGGAACGTTTTGTTTAAAATATATGTTTCTGTAGAATCTGATGTTGTCCTATTTTGACTTGATGGTGATTGTATTATTTCAGGTTAACCTAATTCTTCACGAGTCAGAACTGTTTCTTGGCCAAGTATTACATTGTTCATCATTACTTTCTTCATGATGTCCATTTCTTCCATAATATCCATGATCTCATACGGTACAACTTTGATATCATTCTGACTGGCCATATTTTCTTCCGTAACTTAGCTCTTATTTATGGCGACCTCGTTACTGTTCGATAATATCTCGTTTTCATTCTTCCTGACCGTCTTATTGTATTTAATTAATTTATTATCACTCGGAAACTCATCCTTATTCTGCTTTTTTAACTGTCTTGTAGTTCGAGGGGGTTCTAAAGCATCGTGCCTATCTTGATGTAAAGCACGGAGTATTTTTGTCGTCCCTGCAAGCGGTCGCATATGTGGGACCAAAAACTTATCAACTCGCACAGCCGTGGTTGCTTTCATAACCTGTTGCTTAACTTCTCGAAAATATTCCTACTATATGAGGATGTAGCCTAACTATGAGGATGATTGTAATAATTGCTTAACTGCTACAGAATTTATTAATAATCTCGTCGTTGAATGTAAATATTTCTTAGTTGAAGACGACCGACCCAATCCGTATTAGCGCCATCTATGCCTACAGGATGTAAACGAGCCTTCAAGAGAATTATTACGCTTGACAATAATAATAACCTTAACTGAATATTATGATTTACTGCGTACATTTTAATACTAATAATATACCTACAATTAATTATTCTTATCTTATACTTTAAACGAGACAATCTCTTCTTCTCGGTTTCTTGCATACGGTTGCAAGTATAACCATGAAATTAAGTATGCAGGAAGTTTTAATCCTCTCTTATCCTCTCTTATCCCAGAGAAACTGCGCATTTTTAACTAACTTCCTAAAATGAAGGCGGTTATACATTCGACTGTATATTTTTGTGTATGTTCAACGATTACTCCGTCGTCTGTGGACCGATTTTCAAAATTATTTTTTTGCTGTAAAGGGTATAATTTCAAATTGGTCCTTTTGAGACCAAAATGGTGACCTGATGATGGGATCAATGAGGAATCGAGGGAACTCCTCGAAATTTATATGGACACATTAATTTAGACTTTTACTAAAGTAGTCCAAGAATATGTCTACCACAAAGTTAGTCATGTTTGTACCCCGATACAAATCGTTTGTGCCGGCTTGATATTTAGTATTAATAAAGTTAATATAGTAGCTGAAACAATATTCTCATCGTTTCAAACGGGTACAAACGATTAAACATGTATATTTCTGCCCCAAATTCTCTAGTATGATTTAAGACACTTTTGCGAGTCATTTCTCCGATACGTATGTATGTATCTCGATGTAAATCATTTATTACCCATATATACCGTTATGTACACTGATTAGCCTTCTGTTTTACTCATAGCTAGATTTTTCATAAATATTGAGATTTTTTTTATTTTTTCAAATATAAAAAACAATTTAAAAAGTTTTTTTTGGTGTCACAATCCGGTACAAGCGATGTACTTTAAGATGACATCACCCCGTAATTTTTACCCCTTTAAGGTACAAACGATTTTAAAAACGGTACAATCGGGTACACACCTAGTACAATCGAATGGTGGTATATTATAATGGAATATAAAAATCAATTATCTTTAACTCGGTGGGCTACTTTACATAGGTAAGATCCTCTATGCCTCTAGGGTTTCCAAACTTTAAAAGATGACGGAAATCCCAACAAAATGTATTATTTATTTAACAAAAACTTAACTTTTTTTACTCTAGTTCTGCAAAATTGTTTAAACAATAAATTTCATTTTATTAAATCCCATATCAAAAGGTTATAAATCAAAATTAATTTTCACATTAATATACAGGATGTTCGGCACATGGATGGACAAACGAAAACCGTGGACCCGTGGAGCCGTCTGCTATACATTGAGGCCTAATTACAAGACTCAGGCCCAATAGTTTTTTTTTTAATAATTTTTTAAGTTAATTTCGAAAAAAGCCAGTTTTCAAACTTCAAACGACTATAAATTTACTTTTAACATTGCAAATCCAAACATGCTTTTGTAATAATTATCTGCATTAGTTGTAGAATCATATTAAATTCAGTTTTGGAGCAAATGTTAGATATAAAATTAGATACGAGTCCTTAAACGATAAACAAAGTGAGAAAATAATTTTCATATTCCACTTTGAAATTCTTAAAAAAAAACTATGATTTTTAGAGCACTTAAAATTCTAGGAAAACATCTGTGGTTCATACCCGTTATATCGGTATACAATTTGCACTTTGTTTAAAAATAACTAGAGTAAATCGCAATTTAAACTAACGGGGCCTTAATTCATAAGACTCAATTTGCGAAAACTTAAATCAAGTACAAGCCAATTTGTCATAATTGCTTTCGGTATGTTCACTAACACTACACGTGGGAGCTAGTAGTCTGTCTCTCTCTTACCAGTCACGATACTATCTCTTGTCTCTTTTATTGAATTTGGACAATAGCCGTACGTACATAGCAGGTAGAAAAAGGGTTGTTATTTCACTCTGCAATTGCGCTATTGTTTGATTTTGTCTATTCCTTATCAGTCAAACGTTAATTTTGGAAAAAATTGTTTTACTTATTTGTCGAGTCTTAACTGCCTCTGCGATCTGACGTGTCCGTTGCGCTTACTGTTATTGTTTTCGTTTTGTGATTTTGTTATCGTTTTACGTTATTGTTGTTGCTTCAGTTTGTTAAGTTTTCTGTTATTTTGTTGTTACTTTGTTGTTTTTTTTTCGAAAAATGACCACCTCTTTTAGGAATGAAGAATACGTCAATATGTTGTTGGTGTATGGAGCCGCTAATTGCAATGGACGTGAAGCACAAAGACTATACCAAGAGCGCTATCCTAACCGTCGACTGCCTAGCAGCCAAACTTTTGCTACTACATACCGACGACTTAGAGAAACGGGTAATTTGCGTTATCAAGAACCGAGGGTGAATGTACGACAACATCATGTTGCTACAGACGAACGTGTATTAGAAGAATTTAATAATAACCCTAATAAAAGTATAAGAGAGGTAGCTGCAATGCTGGGCCTTGGCATATGGAAAGTATGGGCAGTTCTCCGGGAAAATCGGCAACATGCTTTCCATTACACTCCCGTGCAAGGTATGGATACAATAGATTTTTCTTAATTCCGTAAAGAGACTGAATATATACCAAAGCCTAGATCTAGTCTTCCTTATTTTAAATTCTCAAGCCTTTTTTCTTTGTTTTCAGATCTTCAAGATAATGATTTTGGTAGACGCGTAGAATTTTGTCGACATCTACTACACACTGACGTGGAAGACGAAAACTTTTTAAGAAGTATTCTGTGGACAGATGAATCAAAATTTGATAAGGAAGGTATTTCAAATTACCATAATCTCCATTACTGGGCACCCAAAAACCAAAATCCACGAGTGACGAGACCAAAAAAATTTCAAAGAAGATTCAGTGTAAATGTTTGGGCTGGGGTCATTGGAAATAAACTAATCGGGCCGCATTATTTACCGGACAATATTAATGGAAATAATTACTTAGAATTTCTGCAAAATGATTTGCCCGGTTTAGTAGAAGAAGTATTACAAGAAGACAGGCCTTTTAAAAGTGTTCCAACACGATGGCTGCCCAGCCCATTGGAGCATAGCTGTGATGGAATACCTTAATAATGTGTTCCCGAACTCGTGGATCGGTCGGGGTGGTCCAATTCCTTGGCCACCAAGGTCGCCCGACCTTACCCCAATAGACTTTTACGTCTGGGGTAGAGCCAAAGAGCTAGTGTACGCAACCGTGGTGCCCAGTCGAGAGCAGTTAATAATTAGAATAAATGAAGCATTCGAAAAAATGAAAGCCGAAATGATATTTCAAACAACAACAGTGGAAATTTTAAAACGGTGCCGAGCATGCATAAGAAGTCAAGGGCACCAATTCGAACAATTGTTATAAAATAAATTTTGGAAATAAATTAAAATTTAAATTATCATAGTGTTTTAATAATAAATTCATGTTCTACTAAAAATCTTACTAACTAAAAACATATAAGATTTCATAGAATTACTACTGCACAGAGAAATAACACCCCTTTTTCTACCTGCTATGTACGGCTATTGTCCAAATTCAACAAAAGAGACAAGAGATAGTATCGTGACTGGTAAGAGAGAGACAGACTACTAGCTCCCACGTGTAGTGTTAGTGAACATACCGAAAGCTATTATGACAAATTGGCTTGTACTTGATTTAAGTTTTCGCAAATTGAGTCTTATGAATTAAGGCCCCGTTAGTTTAAATTGCGATTTACTTTAGTTATTTTTAAACAAATATGTGCAAATTGTATACCGATATAAAGGGTATGAACCACAGATGTTTTCCTAGAATTTTAAGTGCTCTAAAAATCATAGTTTTTTTTTCAAGAATTTCAAAGTGGAATATGAAAATTATTTTTTCACTTTGTTTGTCGTTTAAGGACTCGTATCTAATTTTATATCTAACATTTGCTCCAAAACTGAATTTAATATGATTCTACAACTAATGCAGATAATTATTACAAAAGCATGTTTGGATTTGCAATGTTAAAAGTAAATTTATAGTCGTTTGAAGTTTGGAAACTGGCTTTTTTCGAAATTAACTTAAAAAATTATTAAAAAAAAAACTATTGGGCCTGAGTCGTGTAATTAGGCCTCAATGTATAGCAGAAGGCTCCACGGGTCCACGGTTTTCGTTTGTCCATCCATGTGCCGAACACCCTGTATAATAATATGATTCCGTTTGCTAAGCTCAAATGATCCATAATTATGCAGTACCTGATATGCGATCTTTGCGCTATAATTAGCTTTTGTTGTGCCGTCCACCCAAATATCTCGCCGTTATCCTCAATGTCCTGTGAACACTTCGACGAAGAATACGTCAAATCTTCACCGTCGAACCTTTGTATCGAATCTATCATTGCGAAATTAAAAGTTTGTGGCGTTCTTCTTGTACTTTCTTGTTTCTTGTCCATTCTCGCTGTATTTAGTCGCAAAAGTTTTGCCGGTGTATGGCGTCGTTATAAAAATTGTTGTTAAATTACGGCTATTCTATTTTGTTTTAATGTGAGAGCGCTCTAAATAAAAAAAAAACCCTATACAAGCGTAAGCTGAAACCCTATAATATTAAGATAGCTTATTCGGGGCTATTTCAAGGTATTCACTGCTAACCCAAAACTCATTTAGAGATACGGATTTAAATGTGTGTTTTAACGTAGATGAACTTTGAAATCGATGAATGTTCATAAATCAAACGGTCAGCTCCGCTGGTTGCCTTATATAAATGAATTTTGTACCCATTCAATACCAATATTATTAACAATTTTGGCGAAACGTAATTTATACTCTAGGGAATCTAGCGGAGGTTTCGCGGAACCCACTTTGGGAATCTAGGGTATTTACATTTTAATAAAAATATACCAGATTCGAATACATACCCGCTCTTTCCATACTTAGTCATTTATGGTTTTCATGATATTGATAAAGAATTCTATCTCATGGGAAACATTTATTATTTTGGAATATAAATAGTCTATGTCATATACCATGCTTTCGAATTTTCAGAAAAATTGCCTTGCGGTGTATGCAGAAAAGAAGTGTCCTATAAAACTATACCTGCCTATCATCCACGCTCTCAACCATTTATAATATCTGTAGGACTCCTAATAAAGTTATTTCAAATGAATTAGTAACATTACTAGCATGTCAATTAATCTATTTCTACAGCATTTAATGAAAATTATTTATTCTAATCAGCGTTGTGCGTGCCATTTGTTAACACGGCGTGTCCGCGCTGCAGTAGACGTCTTGGGTTACGGAGAAAGTAAGATAAGGGACACTCCGACTGATATAATTTAAGCATGACCAGAAATTACCTCGCCATATTGCGGAAAATCATAAAACGTAATTGAAATGTCATTAATGTCTAATCTTCGTGGTTTTACCCAACACATCCTAGATTTTCATAGTTTTGATGCATTCAAAAATGAAGCTAAGTGTAGTGCAGTTTTTTTTTCTTGTTCAGCCTTACTAACTAAATATTCACAGCTTGTTTGGATTGTTTTAAGGCAACTAATATTCTACTCTTTTAAAAAAATACTTTATTTCCGATATAGAGATACTTTACGAGAAGTGATAAGTTGCTATGATAAAAAAATAGAAGTGAGTAAAATTGTTAACAATGTTATTTATAAGTACAGGTCCTTACTACTTCTTTACAGAACTAAGTATTGTGAGAAAATACACATTAGGTAATGATAACATTGTGGAAAGATATAAGCTAGTTTATATAAAAAATATTTACTTTTAAACATTGATGTAAAATAGAAATAAGGTTGCGTTATGCTCCTCCTTCTGGCCTGTGCATGATTTTTAGCTCAGTGCAAACCGTGCTTTTGATATTATTCAAGCTGGGAAAATAGGTTACTAAATCTAGTTCCGAATTCTTGACATATGTACTTGTGCTTGATAGTAATTCCTCCTTTTTAAATTTTCATTTCCTTGTCGAGTAAAATTTTTATTTTTGTTTGGTGTGCATGTACACACATGTGTTGTTTACTTACTCTTGTTTCAATTTTCTGAAGTATGAATAAATCACTTTGAAATTGACTTGGTAATAATGAACAAATAATTATAATAAACACTAACTTATCCGACTGTACGTAACGAGTGCTGGTGACACAGAGACACACTGAGTACCCGAGGGTCTGTACTATGTAGTCTGTGCAGTAAAAGCCAGCTTAAATTACTAGCGCAAGGTGTTTGTCCAGACACTATAGTTAGTTTGTTTATAAAATTAGAATCATTATCTACATTAAGAAAACATACATTACTAAGTTTCACCATTTGACGCAAAAAAGCTAATGATGAAGTAACTTCAGATTTTTGCACATACTCATATAATGTTTAACATGAATTGCCTTTGAGATTTTTAGTTTTATTTTTTTGATAGTTGCGTTAATTTACTTGTTACGTGCTACGTAGGTAAAGCTGGTAAAACATAGGCCCTTTTATATGTGTTTACCTGATATCTAGTAAGGAGCATCTAATTGTCTCATTATATTTTAGTATATTTAATTGATAATAAGGTAATCCAATACGGTATGCGAGAGAGATAAGTGACGCCGAATGCTACCGCTATCACGTCTATTGTTAATATATTCAGTAACTGTATCTGTCTTTTAATGAATATCATTTCGACTTCTAGAGGAAAACAAAAAGAAGTCTTGTTACTTTTTAATACATATTATTAAAATTTAGAAAACATACAATGTAGAAATATCCTATAAACTATTAATGTTATAATTTTGCAGTTAATTTTATTACGATTTTATTAATATTATCTCTCGAAGTTGCTAGCTGATCAGAAACTTCTTTTCTGTTAGGTTTGAAAGTTGCACATTTTTAGTTAGTTTTTAATGCTCACGCAGCAGAGATCACAGACCTACGTTTAATGCAATTCTAATCCTTTAACACATTCATAATCTCATAGCAGGCAATAATATATTAATAAATAAATAAAATAAATATATTTATTCACCAAAAAGTATACAACATTTCCTGGAACCCTGATTTCTGGTGTAAGTTTTAACTTGTGTTTCAGAAATCAGTGCCCTCTTTATTACAAGATTATAAGAAAAAGAAAAACTATTCAGTAATAAATAAAAGTCTTCGGATAAAGTTATTTTTACATAACTATTACGAGTTTTTACATTATTAAAATAGCACATTGCTTTGGTGTATGAGTATGTGTATTTGTGTGTGTCTGAGTGCGTGTGTGAGACACTATAATCAATATAAAACACATAACCACATAACGGTATCTCTTTTTTAACTCCTGTCAATATAATTTGTTTTTATCACATTCGGGAGTTATCGTGTGTTAGATATGCAAACTGCTCCGATAGACTCCTGGTGATATCCCAGCGACAGCTTATCTAAACTGATTATACTACTATTGGGTGTCTACTATGGGTTCTCGAAGCAAACAAAATGCTTTCGAGTGAGAGATTCAGAAATTGCTTCCACAACGGCGCTTTGTTTTCGTATTAGACGTTAAAACCAACAATTATTGTTTATTCTTTAGTGGAGCCGCATAGCCGCATCAATTAATCTTCATAAAAACTTTTACCCTGCATTGTTAACCCTCCGCCCGTCGCGCTTTTTTCGTGACATTAACTGTCGCGTGGGCTCTTCAGAGACCCCAAATATAAAAAGCAAATAATTAGTATTTGAACATACATTCTTGACATTATTTTGACGTATAGTAGTTTGGTAGCATCGTATTGAAACAAAAAGAAAAAAAAAAGACTTGAACAAAAATAAATCACATCTTTTTCTTATATTTTTGCTCGATAAACTTAAAATTAACTTAAAAATAAAAAAGAATAAGAAACTCCATTTTTTTCTTATAATTATCGGAGATCAATCAACTAAAGATGAAAATGTACTATAAATCAATTAAAAAACATAAAATAAAATATATACTTTGAGCAAATGAAATTACCCTAATAATTTCTTTGAACACGAACGGTGCATATGGCTTTGGTATGATTGGGACAAATTACCCTACCAAATTACCCTTGCAAAAGTAGCAAATTGATTTGAATTTCCTAAGAATTTCCTAATCGTACGTTTTGTGCAGTGAATGCAACGTTTTCTCATAGGTGCCAACTGAGCATCATCAGAAGGCAATTCCTCCAAAAAAAAAAGAGGAGGTACAAATCGTTGTATACACTGCTTCAAATCCCGAGGTAAAGTTGCTATAGTTGACCGTGACTGCAATTCCTGTCGACACAGTTCAAACGCCAATGTTTTCATGGAATCTTTCCGCTGCATTTTGTTTGCCCCAACATCGAGGAAAGTAAACAGAAGCGTCAGAGGCCAGCGGTTACAAACTCTTGCAACTGAGTACCTAGGTACCAATGAGTTTGTCGACAACATCAACGCCCCCTTTAGTTTTACTATAAAAATTTATAATTTCTGGCAATTTTTTTCTCACTGCTGACGCCGTCATTGTGGTGCATTGTTGAAAGCATAATAACTAATTTACTTTTCTTTGTGCAATAATATAGCATAGTTTTCGTGGGCTGAAAGTGGTTGTTTATTCTTCCATGTGCTTATTCTTGAATTCGTTTGGAATTTCAATTTTTTTTATCGTACCGTACCCACCATGGTCAAATTGTGATCTGAGAGTGGGTCTTTCGCTAGAGTAACACTTGTAAACCAATTGTCCATGGTGACGTTCCGTCCAGTGCCTGTTATTGGAGCAATAAGCCGCTAGACAACAGCATTAGTCGAAGTGTCTTGATAAAATGGTCCTTGTTGCTTTCCTACATAAATTTCCATTTGTATAGAACGAAACAGCATCTACACAAAGAAAACAGCTTGATGCCGTATTTGGCGAGTTTGCTGGGCATATACTCCCGAAATCAGCAAGAACCTCGGAAACTCTCTAACATTTCGTCTATAGTAACATACTAATTATTTCTATAATGTTTCTCGCAATTCTTGACAAACGATTCATCAATCGACCTGATTGGTGCCATTTTGTCACTCACATTTCGCTCTTTGCGTGTATGGATTTCATCAAACCGAAGAGTTCTAAGTAAACATTTAAATCGTTGTTTATACATCACGACTCGACAAAATCCAGACCAGTTCCATCAGTAATCCAAATATCCTCAATACAAGTATGTGACGACTTATGTAGCCCTATCATGTATGATATTATTATCAAAGCTTTCAGTTCAATCATATTTGTATGCCCGCAGTCTCGTTCTCTTTCATAGTTTACTTGAATTGAGGTTATTTTTATACTTGTGCAAGTTACTATGTGCTGTAATATATCTATGTCCATAAACAATGACCATGGCTCTAAAGGGCTACTAACCTCTCGCGCTGCGTCTTTTCATTGTCAGAACTCTGTTGCCCGCGGCTCCGCCCGCGTAAATACAGTATACCACGGGAACATTGTATTTTTTTCGGGATAAAAAGTATACTATGTTTTAATCCAGAGCTTAAAACTACTACCATACCAAATTTCATTGAAATCCGTTCAGAAGTTTTTGCGTGGAAGAGTAACAAACATCCATCCATCCATCCTCACAAACTGTCACATTTATAGAAATGAATAATGTTAATAGTAGTAGGATCTCATTCTAAGGCTACGTTCCCACCAGCGTTTTTTGTGGTCGTGACAGGTAAAACTGCGCCTAAGAGCGTCATAATATCCTGAGTTATTTAGCTTTTAGGTACTAAATGTATAAATAAAAATGTCCCCGCATATATCATCCAATAATCATGTAATATATATTATCATCATAATAAAGATACCACCATTATACCAATACTCAATAACAGGTACGGAAATAAAAGTCTTATAACTACATCTTTGTTGAAGATATTTTTTTATCAAAAGAAAATTAGTAATCAATCTGCGCCGCTCATAAATTCCGTAGTGGACACTACTACACTACTACTACTACTACAGAATGTTTGAATAGTCTTAACAACTTAGAATTAGCAACTGAGCAGTGTGACCCAATGATCGTCTTCTTAGTTGTACAAAAATTGGCTGTGTTGACACACAAAGAATGGGAAGAGTCCGCTTATAACAAAGATGTTGATGAATTGCCTAAATGGACTTAATTAAAATAATTTTTTGAAGCTAAGATCCGCACTTTAGAACTAGTGACACCTGGAACTTCACGCACTGTAGGAGAACGCACACAAAGAACATTACATTAATATTTCATTCCATTATAGGCAATAATGAGATACCAAACAAAAATAATTCTGCCGTGCAAAACACAAAGGCGGTTTGCATTTTCTGTAACGCAAATCATTATATCTACAACTGTAAAAAGTTTTCAAGACAGCCTGTAGAATAAAGAAACAACATTGTAAAGAATAACCGTTTGTGTTTTAACTGTTTGATATCTAACCACCCTGTTTACCGTTGCAAACAAAAGAAGTCATGTAGAATTTGTAAAAAAAGACACCACACTTTGTTACATTCTGAAAGACCCTATACAACTGGAGATGGCACAGCGACTGATACAAAACCAAACCTAGATACACTTGAGACAGAGACAACCTTGAAGACACACTATTTTAGAGAGAAACAAACTGAGGGTCAAGAAGTATAGTTAGCAACAGCGTTGGTGCAGGTTACAGCGAGCAACGGAAAGTCTCACACCTGTGGCGCTCTTATTGATCAAGGTTCCGAAGCATCATTTGTCACAGCTAGAATAGTTGACTTATTGAAGTTAAAGAAAACAAAGATAAGGGGTCAGGTTTCTGGCGTGGTAGAAGAAGAGTTACATATAGAGAACAAGGTGACTTTGTCACTTCTAACAAGGGTTAAGAAAGATATTCAAGTAAATGCTTGTGTAATGAAGAACATTTCATCTCACTTGCCAGCTAAAGACATAAAGATTAACATACCAAAATTAAATACATTGATTTTGGCAGACCCAACGTATGGAAATCTGGGTAAAATTGATATTTTACTTGGCGCCGAAGTTTATGCAAAAATCTTAGATGTAAGCCTGATAAAGCTCCAAGACAACTTAATAGCACAAAAAACACTTCTTGGATGGATAATATCTGGTTAAACAAATCAAACACCCCTAAAATCAATTCAAATCTCAAGCTTATTTACCACTGTAAAAGAAGATAATGATTTATTGCGTAAATTTTGGGAAATAGAAACAGAACCTTACACAAAAAGAAGAGTCCTAACACAAGAAGAAGAAAAATGTGAGATGATATACAAAAATACAACAATGAGAGAAGAAAGTGGTAGATACGATGTTCAACTACCACTGAATCAAACTATTGAAGAAACAATACAACAAGAAGAATGGACAAAGGACCAAAGTACAATAAGATTCAAATAATTGGAGAGAAAATTTGAGAAGAACACAAAACTAAAAGAAGAATAATCAAAGGTCATTACAGAATACATAGATATGGAATATATGAAGAAAGTAGACAATGAAAAAGATAAGAAATCAATATACTTACCTCATCACGCTGTGATTAGAGAAGACAAAGGTACAACGAAGGTTCGTGTCGTCTACGATACTCTGCGAAAGGAACAGGTGGTTATTCGTTAAATGATACAATGATGATAGGACCTATACTTCAATCCGATCTTCGTAGTCTGATCACGAGCTGGAGAAGAAATAGAATATGTGTAGTAGGAGATATAATCCAAATGTATAGAAATATTAAGATGACAGAGCAACATACCGATTTACAGCGCATTGTCTGGTGTTCTGCAGAAGAAATACAGTTACAAATTACTTACCGTTTCTTTTGGTACAGCCGCAGCACCTTACCTTGCGGTGAGGACACTTATGAAACTAGCCGATGATGAATCAAATGAATATCCAGAAGCAGCTGCTGCTATAAAACAATCATTCTATATGGTTGATTTAATGTTAACCCATGATAACGAAGAAGGGATGAAGAAATTATGCCAAGATATAAAAACAGTACTACTAAACAGTAGTAACAGTACAGGAGGTGGTTTTAAACTACAAAAATGGTCTAGTAACTCAGAAAGAGTTAAGTTTTCTAAACAATAAAGAAGATAAAATTGAAGACAAATTAGAAATCAAGTTAGATAACATAATAATGATATTAGGATTATCATGGAATAGAAAAAGAGATACATTTAAAATCACAGTTAACTTACCTGAGTTGAGACATCCTGTAACAAAAAGAAGTATATTATCTGACGTAGCTCGTTTATTTAACCCCTTTGGATGGCTGGAGCCTGTAGTGATAACAGCCAAAGTTATGATACTAAAATTGTGGTTAAATAATCTTACCTGGGATGATGAGCCGCCTGATTATCTGAAAAAATAATGGATTAATTACAGAGAACAATTAACAAACTTACAAAACATAGAAATTCCTCCTTGGCTTCGAGTAACACCTAAATGTAAGGAAATAGACATGGCTTTTCGGATGCGTCAATATTGTCATATGCAGCAGTAACATACCTGAGAGTTCTTGATGAAGATAACAACGTGCATGTGACAATTTTGGCATCCAGAACTAAGGTTGCACCACTGAAACAACTAACAATACCCAGACTCGAGCTTTGTGGTGCAGGATTACTTGCCGAGCTTATTCATGACATGAAAGAGTTGTTAGAAGTGCCAAATAACAAGATTTTTGCTTACACTGATTCACTAGTAGCTTTGTCATAGCTACAATCGCAGCCGATGCCATCGATGGCAAACCTTTGTTGGCAATAGAGTAGCAGACATATTGCGAGTTCTAGATAATAGTCAATAGAGATTTATACAATCACAATAGAACCCAGTAGATATCGTAACACGAGAAGTGAAAGCTGAAGATCTGAGTATGCAAGATATTTGGTGGAGAGGACCTGAATGTCTGAAACATAGAAATTAATGAACAAAAATGTGATATACCACAAACTGAAATAGAAGCAAAAATATCTTTTCATACACATAATTTGGAAGAAGAAAAACCAATTTGGGAAAGGTTTTCTACTTTAACTAGAATTAAAAGAGTACTAGCCTATTGTTTATGATTTAGAAATTATAAAAAAAAGAAAAACAGACATATTTAACAACAGATGAATTGGAAGAAGTATTGCAAAGATGCATAAAGTATTACCAAAATAAAGTGTATGAAGGAGAGATAAAAAATTTAAGCAAAGATGGTTGTGTAAGAAAACACAGTGCTCTAATAATACTTTGCCCATTTTTAGATATGAATGGTGTCTTAAAAGTGGGAGGAAGATTAGAAAACGCTATTGTACCGGATAATTTAAAACATCCAATAATTATACCAAAGGGTGAACACATTACATAACTCATAATAAAAGAAGCACACATAAGAACTTTACATGGTGGTATTCAAGTAATGATGGCTTATATTCGTAGTAGATATTGGGTGACTGGACTAAAGGCAGCAGAACATTCGGTCATGTAAAATTTGCATTATCGAGCGAAGCGAAGGTATAAGCGAAGGTGAAGCACCAACTGATGGGTCAGTTACCAGCAGTAAGAGTAGGGTGGGAGTGGTAGCCATTGAACCACCAAAAGTTTGAAGAGCTTTTGCACCGATTTTATCATAGTTTAGGGTCATATTTGTGTTTCTCTACGTAAGTTATTTTATTGAGCAACAAAATACGTTGAAAATTTTGAGTTACAGTGGTAAATATTTTACTTAGAGATTTAAAAAAAAAAAACGAAAATGGTTCATTGTGTACACCGTAGAGTACGCTGTGAATCGGGGGGGTGGGACAAAATGAACCATATGGTACACAATGAATCATAATAATAAAAAGATCGATTATTTCTTTATAGGGATATAAATAAAACATTATTTGGTTTCAATATTATGTTTTAAAGTAATACAAAAAATTTAACATCTAATCAGTCAGTTGGTGTACTTCTATATAATCATTCATTACCATCAATAATATATTATACATTTTTAATGATAATAAAGTCTCTTGTTAATTAAGAAAGGAATTTTAAATTGTTTTACAATGAATATCGCTATTAAACTAATCAGCCTTTAGTTTACACATAGGTAGGTAACTTATATAATGACATTTTCTTATAAACGAAACAAAAAACTTCAACAATCTTCTAAAATACTAAATAATACTTAAAATCTGGTATAATCAACAGTATCTCAGTATAATGAAGTAATTAATATCTAAAATTCAGTAATGACATATCGATAGGAAATTTATATATATATTTTATTATATTAGGCGTATTGTGCCTGTAGTTTTTGGAGGAGGTAAAATATATTTTATATCATTTCTATTTACACCTGCTGTGTCAGGTTCCAGAGGTAATGAAAATGTCTGTGCGTGTTTATTTTTTAGCTTAAAATATGACACATAATAATCACAGTCTTCTCCTTCTAATTCCTCTAAAATTTGTGCTATAAAGTATACTTTAGTTTTTTTTGTTTGAAATGCAATAATCACATGATCTTCGGGAAGAGGTTTCCGTGATAGTGGAGGAAAATTATCGCTTAAAATAATTTCCTCCTCTTCAGACTCCTCGAAAAAGATTTCGCCACCAGAAGAAGACCCACTTGATATAACATATTCTTCATCTTCCTCGTCTGATGTAGTAACAGATTTTTCATTTTTAACATTGCTTACAAATAGATCCTTTTTCACTACCTTAGCCTTTTTTCGGCTCCTGTTTTCAGCTAAAGCGTCTTTCTCCGGGGTGTCTGTGGCTATCATACTCTTGCCTGCTTTCCTCTTGAACCTTTTTTTGCGTGGACCTGCCTTTAAAGGCGGTCTAAATATTTTTGGTGAAATAAAATTATCTGGAATCCTGGTTTTTATAGGAGAGAGTGCCTGAGTTGACCGAGGATGTAGTAGCCTGATTGTTAATTTTAGAAGTAGATGCAATGCAATAATTTCTGTCTTTTGACTGGATGGTATTACTTGCGGAGTATTTTTGTAAGTATCTAGTGTCGCATTAGATAAATTTTCTTTTGTTTTATTATCTATAGCTAGTGTATATGTTTGCTGGTCATATAAAGAAGACGGTACTGGTACGCTATTGTGATATGCATCAATAGTATTCTGCATCATCAAAATACATAATATAGTATTTCTGCATCAGTTTCATCATTGTCATTGTAAAAAGCGGGAGTTAATATAGAAGCTGAACCACAACGCTTCATATCATTATGTTCTTGGCAATCTACTGGTGCATTTGTAATATTTTCTGGTTCTGGTCTATCAGTAACTTCGCTGGGTAAAAAATCTACTTCAGTGAATATTTGATCATCGAAGGGGAATATACCGCATTTTTGGAAAGCTTGTGTTATATTTGTCGGTGTCATAGCCCTCATATACGCTACACCAACAAATTCAGCTATATTATAAATGCTTACAGTTTTGCCCGGATTACGTAATAGCCAAGAGTCTATCGCGGCATTATAATATGTCTTGAAAGGAGCATTGAGCCCAACATCTAAAGGTTGCATCCTGGCCGTAGTATGAGGATGAAGTGTAAGTACAGTTATTCCTGAAGCTTTAGCTACATCTAATGTTTCTATAGACAGGTGACTTTCGTGATTATCAAGGATAAGTAAAGCAGGATTATCAATTGATGCTGAACTGAAACAAATGAAAAACAAAATAAAGTTATATAACATCAAGCAAAAGGTATAATTAACAAAAAATCGTAAATACCTTGATGAAGTGCTTCATAACTTCGACAAATAATTATGCGTTCATCCATCCACTAGGCGTGGCCAACCCGAGTGTCCCTGGAAGTGCCCCATGCAGCATGTGAGACTTAAAGTTTTTTCGAGGGAAGATCATAGCTGGAGGTAATGCCTGGCCTATCGCGTTCACAATACAGCAAGTGGTCACCAAAGTCCCACGTTCACCACTTGTGACTCTGCACACATTACTTCCTCTCGCTGCTAGTACTTTGTGGTCGTTGCACAGTAGTAGTAGAAGTTTCATCTAGATTATATATACAAGTTCCGTTAGCAAATGATGGATTGCGATTTAACACCTGCTTAAGATTATCGAAAAAATTTTGGACATTACTTTTGTTAAAAGCTGTAGCTCTAGCCATACTACAAGCCTCGGGTTTTTTTATTGATAATTGAGGATGTCTCGCCCTAAAACCTCTCATCCAATCTCGTCCTGCCATTTTAGGTAGTTGCCACGAAGGCGGCATATTAATTTTGTTAATTTCTGCCATTTGGTAGGCAATTCTGCGACAATCTTTGGATGTTAAACCGTAAAATTTATTTGCACAGTCTAACACGTACTCCTTCAAACTCTCTTCTTGTTCATTAGTAAAAACTTTACTGGCATTGTAATGAGGTTCCAAGCTACACGACGGATTTTTCAGATATTTTATAATGTACCTTCGCAATGTTGGATAGGGAAGCTCAGTATCTTTTGCCGCTTTTCTAATACTAACCTCCCGTTAGGTGTAGTTGTATACCTTTTCGGATGGCTTCAGGTGGAATAGCCCCTTTCTTGCGAGCTTACCTTCCCACTGTGTTTCGACCCATGCTAAAAAAATAATAATATGTAAGTAGGTACGCAATTGATGATAATACGATGACTAAAATAATACGCCCAGTTCAATGCAATGTACACAATGAACCATACTGTAGTACACATTGAACCATTAAATCTGGGTACGCAATGAACCGTTCATTGCGTACCCAGATTTAATGGTTAACTGTGTACCACTACCCCCTTAAGAAACGTTAGGTAATATTGCTGCGAAGGCGTTCGTCAAAGTGATTTAAAAAATGTACACAATAAAGCCCAAATACCAATAACATACGCAGAATACACTGCTAATTTAGTAATGGTTATAACAATGAAGTAATTAAAAAAAGAAACTCACATTTTTGTCGTCGTTTTTACGTGTCAAAACACAAACACGCGATTGACGCGTGTGCTTATGGCGGCAAATGGCCGGCGACTGGAGCAAACAGCGCAGCGCGGGGAGTAGGTCCTGACACGTATATTGCACGAACTGGCAACAGCGCGAATTGTCGTTGGCTATCGTGGTTCAAAAGGTACACGTGGTTCATTGGCTACCATACTACCCTACGACCACACAGACCGTTTTTAAACAGTGGTGTAGATTACGCAGGTCCGATTCAAGTTCGTACATCAAAGGGCCGAGGTCACCACGCTATAAAAGGTTACATCTGCCTGTTCATTTGTATGGCTACGCGTGCTATTCATCTAGAAATGGTTATAGATCTCACCTCACAGGCCTTTATAGCTGCCTTCAGAAGATTTGTGTCGAGAAGAAGTCCATGCGCACATCTATGGAGTGACAACGGCACTAATTTTGTTGGTGCCGCTAAATAATTGAAAGAGCTGTTTAAAAAAGGTAGCCACAGTATATCAAAAGAAGTGGCAGAGCTCTTAGCCAGTGAAGGAACAACGTGGCACTTTATCCCACCTAGGATGCCGAACTGCGGCGGCTTATGGGAAGCTGGTGTACAGTCGGCCATGAGACAGCTTACAAAAGTTATAGGATCCGCCACACTTACATTTGAAAAAATAACTACGCTATTAACACAGGTGGAGGTGTGCCTAAATTTCCGACCAATATGCCAACTAGATGACACTATATAGATTCACTTACACCCGCTAACCCCCAGGACATTTTCTGGTCGGTGAACCACTGATTAGTATCCCTGATTACAACTATGAAGCTAAGAACGTCAATCTTCTAAGTAGATGACAACATTCAAAGAATGCTACAACATTTCTGGCGGCGTTGGCAATCAGAATATTTAAACACAATGCAACAACGATACAAATGGCAAGTAACAATACCATCGATCAAGGTTAATGACATTGTTGTTATAAAAGAAGCAGATTTACCGCCTTCTAAATGGCTACTGGGTGTAGTTCAGACTGTCCATCCCGGCAAAGACGAATTAGTGCGGGTGGCTACCATTCGTTGTAAGGGAGGCTCTTTGTACAAGAGACCAGTCTCAAAACCTAATAGTCCTTCCTAATGAAGAAGCATCAGTCTAGCCAGTTACGCTGGGCGGTGTTGATTAGATTAGTATGTTGATTAATTTTCTTGAGGTATTTTCTTCTTAAATTTTTTAAATTCAATGGTTATAAGAAATAGATTTATATAGAAGTATTTTTAGTTAGCAGGCATATTCTTTATGTTTTAACAAATCTATTTTATTGTTTTAAGACTCATTCTATTATAGTTATATTTCATTGAATATTTTATTGCTCCTTGAAATTTGAGATTTGCACTTCTGTTTAAATTACAATTAAACCAAATCATCAGTTTTTAAGATATACAGTCCATTGTAAAATTTCATTATTATTATAAAATACAGTTCATTTTGGTGGGCGGAATGTCTAAGCGTTTTGCTATAGACACTACGTACGTACTTATATATGTATACGAGGTTCAATTTGTTAAACTAAATAAGTTAGTCGCCAATAAATATTAAAACCAACCACACGTCTTTTAATTATCTCTGTTAGTGCCAAGAGAAACTAAACCTTAACATCGTAAACACTAGGTGTATTTATCAAAATAATAATAATAAATAGACCTTGTATCTTAGATGGATATTAGGTATATTCCCGTAGCTATGCTCGCTATCGCTTATAGCGAGCGAAGCTACGGGTTATAAATATTATCAATAACTTACTTAGTAAATTATTTATTATCAATAACTTACCTTTTTCTATTCTTTTTGGAAGTTACTTTTTAAGTTATCAATTTTCTTTTTCAATGTTTTAGTTGTTTGCGTTTTCATCAATGTTTTTATATAAACTTAAAAGCACTTTATAGCCCTCATTTCTTATATTTTTATTCATATAATGTTTATAATTCTTGTTCCATTGATACGGCATATCTTTATACAAGTCTATAATATTGCTCGTTACTTCTTTTTCTTTTGCCGCTGACATAGCACATTCCAACTTACAATATCAAAAATTAGCACGTACACAGCATTGTACACAGTCCTCACGCAGTGACGGATGCGGTGCGACTGAAGCGTCTAAACGCTATCCACCTTCCTAAATAGCTTCCTAATTAGGATGCTAAACGATTTAGTCAGTCAGAAGCCATACTTTTTATGATTTAGAAGGCTAATTAGGATGCTAACTTGCTAAATGCTATTTCACTTGACTAAATTTAATTACTAAATCATTTAGAACTTCTAAATGTAGTCTAGTGGAATAAGTGCTTAATCCTTTTTAGGAGGTTATCTAAAGTCAGGGATCCGTGAACATATTCTAGGAGTACATGTTTTGCCATTTTCTAAGACCTGGGCTTTGAAAGCCCGCGCGTCGGACCGAGGGTTAAAAACTCAAAATAAAAAAGTAAAAAAAATGTGCGAACAATGAACTGAAAATTTTAGAGCAAAGATTTTAATTTTATCATACTAATATTATAAATGTAGAAGTTTGTGAGGATGGGTGGATGGATGTTTGTTACTCTTTCACGCAAAAACTAATGAACATACTGCTAAAATTTGTTATGGTAATAGTTTATGCTCTGGATTAAAATATAGGCTACTTTCTATCCCAGAAAAGTAAAGTCTTTCCGCGGGATACTCGATAGTATATTTACGCGGGTGAAGCCGCCGGAAACAGCTTGTACTTTATAAACAATATTTGTATGTAACTTAAATGTTAAAGTATTAATATTTTGCAAAAATTTTAATAATTTAACATTAATTACTTTAAAATTTACCCTTTCGAGTCTATTGCATAAAAATCAACTGTATTGTCAATCTTGTAAAGTTTTTACTAAAACGACACGTATTGTGCTACAAATTCTTGTCTGCAAGTTAATGATCAGTTCCTGGATTACCGGCCTTTTTTATTTTATTTTCCGTACGTTGTCACGCCATTTTCTGTAGCAATACGTTGTGCCGCACGCTGCCGCAAATCTAGTAGACGTCGTTCCTATTGTTCGTCATTTTCTGTAGCAATACGTTGTGCCGCACGCTGCCGCAAATCTAGTAGACGTCATGCCGTGTGCTATATAAATTTGACTGACAACGGCTGACAGGTGTAGGCTGATTCAAAGTATTTAATGACTATCTTGTCGGCGTTAATATAATTTGAATTTATACAACAGAACAAAAATTGGAATTTTTTCATTCTTACTATATGTAGGTAGTAAGAATGAAAAACATCCAATTCTTGTTCTGTGATAAACAGTTGTCAACCAAAAGTATGAAATAGTAAGAGAATTTAGTAATGATTACATCTTTTTACCGTCCAAATTGACTTTTCTGGTAATATATAATGTTAATGAAATTTTGCAAGCATCTTACTTTAGCAGCATCAGTTGTTTGATTTGACGAATATCAGTTTTAAGAAAATAGGCGCACCCTGTATTTGTCATGGCCAAAATAATTGGCTTTTACGAACTAGACCTAGAATAATTTTTCGTATAATCTGCTCACGTAATTTTTGAGATGTGGCCCCCAATTTTTTCTGTATTTACAGTTATATAAGAACTTTCTCCCGATTCTAACATATCTGATATGTTCGGACGTTTACGGAGCTCCATAACATCCTGATATTCATATAGAAATTCAATAGAAGGACAGGCATGTCTGCTGAATCTTTGTACACTCTTTTTACTTTGAAGGTATAAGCAAGATATAGTCTAGGCCCTCGCCCTTACCGCGATTTTATGAACGCGAAAGAGCGCCACGCCGCGTATCTACTGTTATTTTATTTTAAACATAAAATAATATATTTTTTCTGCTTATTCACCTTTTTTAGGTACCACCTGTGTTACCCTCATAGAATAGCTGTTTTACCGCCGCGGGGGTAATTACCCCCAGGTTCGAAACCAATTATGGTCTAGGCCCTAGGGCATAAGTTAATAATAATCAGTTTAATACTGTTAACGACGACGGTTTGTTTGCAATGTCAAAAACAAACAATCTGTCGTCGCTAGTGTAATCTTATGACTCGTCATTTTACGTTATAGTAATATGCGTGATATTAAAAACAAAAGCGAAGACACAGACGTACTTACCTATAAAACTATTAACGTCACGAATGAATGAAGTCGTGAGCGGCTGTTACTGCCTCAGGGCAGCAATTAAACAGCAGAATTATAGAATAAATCAGCTTGTTCCTATATTAAGTCATTTGTAACAGCCGACCGATTGAGGATAGAAATGAGCAGTGTCGAGACCATAGATTTATAAAATATAGAAGATATCAAACCAGCCAGAGCTTATTTTTAGCATTTTAATATTTTCCCATAAATTTCATAGAAATATAAAGCAGTTTATTACAATACAACACTTTCCTTAACTTTGCCATAAAACATTATTCCAAAAAGTTTTTGTTTATTATCAAGTAGCGACACTATCAACTGATTAATTTTTTTTTTTTGCTTTTCAATTCTTAATATATCTGTTCAAACTGAAATTAATGAAAATGGCGTAACAAGTTCGATTTCTTACATTTGTCTTAAACTAAAAATCACGGTATGATTGATGGCCTTGCGAGAATGAAGAAGCACAAAAATCAGGCATTTTCCTTTGTTTAGTAATTTAGTTTATTGTTTTGAATTTACTGCTCGAACAACGTGGGGCTAGTTTTCAGCCATACAAATATCTATTCAGTTTACAAACAAAGTTTGTTGGAGCTTCTATTGATTTCGGTGTATTCATATGTAAATATTTTCTTTAATACAAGCGAACCTGCTGAGTTCAGGTGCATATATTTTATTTCGCCGGTATGTGGTCTAGATCTCGGAGGAAGTTCCATCCAATCATCATCATTTCTTATCTTCAAAGTCGGCTCGTAAGTTATTGTCAGCAACTCCTTCCCGCTTTGCTTGGAAAGGGAAATTGGAATACTCCTTCTACCTTTCTTTTAATTAATTTCGTTGCGGGTCCCGAGATAGCTTAGGAGATGTAGGTAAAGTGGATCACCTAAGTGAGAATAAAAAAAAACAAATCTAATAATCAGCTATTTATTGCTCTTTTCTTATTATAATGTTCACTTTCTTAACTATCAATTGAGATCAACTTTCATAATTTTGGTTTATAAATTATGGTACGGTAAAAAATTAAAAATAAAATAAGTTTCATCACCATTGTCAACATCGGTTGATGGCAATGGTGATCAGCATGTGGACAATAGTGATCAACACATATCGCACACATAATTGTGCCCAGAGTCCCATCCAGTGCAATTGGCATGAGCCCAGAGCCCACAAGAAGTGCACCGGTACCATGTTTCGTTGTCTCGTCCAAATTCAAGTTACCTGCTGTCTTCTGCATCGTCATTTTCATTATCTTATCTCGCCTGTGTTCACGTCTGACGTCGAAGATCATTCCTGCAGAATTTTCTAATTCTGCAGGTATGATCTTCAACGTCAGACGTGAACACAGACGAGATAAGAAGAATCTTAACCTTCTCACGACTGACCTTCTGTGGTTTGCTCTTCTTTCCTATTCCTTTTTCTTTGGTTATCACAACTTTTGCCTTCCTTTTATTTTCTTTTTCAACTAAGGCGTCTTTGATCGGTGTAGATGTTAAAGTCGTTGTGTGCTGCAGGAAAAATCATCGCATGTGTGTGTAATTTTCATATTTCGCAAACGCACACACCCATGAATATCGACATGATTAAATAGCGATAAGTCATGCGGCGGGAGATGGCCGAACCGAGAGCCGAGCCGAGAGCTTCGGTTCGGCTATCCGATCGCTTCCGAAAACCGCCGAATTGGCTTGTCGGAAATTATTCGTTGCCTATAATCCGAGTAAAAACAATACGACGCGAATCTAATGAATCATGTATGCACAATATGCATTTTTGTTTAGTAAGGTATCATTTGTTTAAATAGAAGAAACGTTTTGTGTTTCGCGGGGGCCATATTGCATATTTCATGTGATAAGCATTGTTTATTATTTACAATTTAATCTCTCCTGTTTATTTATAGTTTTCTTAAAAGATTTTTCATTTTAACATTTGAAAGTGTGTACATTTAACAGTTTCTTACTGAGTTTCTATAATAATTGTAGTGATTTGCTTTTACAAGGTGCGTTTGTTGATTTTTTAAAAATGTTATTTGATTGTGAGGTTTGCGTTGATAGTGTGTATTTATTAAAAATTAAAAATAACAAGTTTTCACAATTGTCATTCAGTGAAAAGATTCAAATTTTGTCTAAAGGTAGGTGTGTACCCGAGTTACAACAATTAAACCAGCAAAAAAATAATGTAATTGGAAAATTTCATGTTAAAAGTTATGAAACGTATAACTGGCTGTGTGGTTGTGTACACACGATTAAATTATATTGTTTTCCTTGCATATTATTTAGTAATTTACATCGGGATATAGTAATCTCAAGTAACCGGAACCTTGAATATGTGAAAATTGAAGCTGACTGACTGGTGAGTAGTTATAATATTTTAAAATATGCTTATTATTTTACTTATTAGAATTTCTTCCGCCGCGACGCCGCATGAATAATAGTACATCTAAGACTTGCTCTGTTGGCATGGTTTCGACTTAGAGATCCGTCGCTTGGCTGTAGCTATGCTAGAAATCTATAAACGAAAAAGTTTTTGTGACCGAGTACTTCGCCGCATACCCAGTGCTATAATCCTGTGCACGCCACTGCTGTTAGGGATAATACGAGGTCAATAGCACCAGCAGGAGTCGATTCTGAAACAAATAGCTGCCACAAAGTCTTCATCTGAAAAACACCACATACCACTACGAGACAAGTATTGAGCACTTACCATTATGTGTCTCGTTAGCCATTGACACACATTAGGTTCTTAATAACGCCTCGTTATGTAAGGGGACCACGCGTAACGTTAGGATGCAGGACAGTTTGTATGACTTAAAAATAAATCTGTTATCATTAACTCTTGTCAATTAGTAAATAAGGTATAATGAAATAAAATTATTTTGGCTACAGAGATTGATTTGGTAGTATATAAACTGGCGTTTTCGAATTCTTTTATATCTGTTTAAAACAACATTACTTTTTTGTTACAGGTAATCATCACAAAAACAATTAAGTCATTGTGACTCAAATTGTACAGTATTAATGAATTATTCACAGCGATTTATCAGTAAGTAATATGGATTTAGCACCTCGAAGCTTCTCTTTGATATACTTTTTAGACTTGACAATGAATTTCAACTGTTAAGGAAATGAGCCTTATATTTAATTTCTCATGAATAATTTGTTTGAAAATATTATTTAATTTGTGAAATATTAGCATTAAAGGCTGTTTCTCTATTTGTAAAGCAACACATTATCTTTTATTTCCATATTGTTAAACAATCTTATTATAACACAACATTTTCGCTATAACTTATGAACAATGGAAAAACTGAGATTTGAATTTGTGGTTAAGGCATGTGATCCAAAATCTAATATTATCTTAACTTCGATTATTGATACTGATAAAGGTATTCCTTTATAGCATCATGTAATTTAGCCGACTGAAGTTCTTGCGGAATCAAGTATATTTACTTGATTCCGCAAATTTTTTTATTCATTATAGGTATTTTTATACACTTTCTGAACGTTATCTACATGATGCCTACAACCGGCTCGGGAACTAGCCCGGCGAGAAGAACCGGCGTAAGAAACTCGCGCGGGACCATCTTTTATCAAAAAGACGGAAAATTGTTCTTTTAAAAATATAAAAAAGGCATATATAACAATGTTATGACTAAAACTACATAACAAGAGTACAATAATATATGTAATTTAGAAGTAGCCTTGCAGAGGGTCACTTCATTCCCAAGGTGTGCTATCATTCATAAAATCATTAACTTTATAATAAATAGGCTTTAGCACACATACCTTCTTTAACTACTTTTTTAAATTTATTGATTGAAAAATTTTGAACGCTTTCTGGGATCTTATTGTATAGGCGTATACACTAGCCTTTAAACGAATTCTTTACTTTACTGATTCTAGTCACTTGGACATCAAGCTTATGCTTATTTCGGGTATTTCTATTGTGGTTGTCACTTTTCTTTTTGAATAGGTTTAATTTTTTTTTAACGTATAATACATTTGATAGAACATACTGAGAAGCTACAGTTAAGATTCCAGTTTCTTTAAACTTCTCTCTTAATGACGTGTTGGCGGCCAGCTTGTAGATTGCCCGAACAGCTCGCTTCTGCAGCACAAATATAGTATTTATATCGGCAGCATTTCCCCACAGTAGAATGCCATAGGACATTATACTGTGGAAGTAACTAAAATATACAAGTCTTGCTGTGTTTTCGTCTGAAAATTGTCTTATCTTATTTACTGCAAATGCTGCTGAACTGAGTCTGTCGGCCAACCCAGCAATATGAGGGCCCCACTGTAGTTTTGCGTCTAAAGTTATACCTAAAAAGACAGCTGTATCTACTAGTTCCATACCTTTTCCATTCAATAGAACATTGGTTTTAGTTTGGCTTACATTTGGCAACGTGAACTTTATACATTTAGTTTTTTTGCTATTTAACAAAAGATTAGTAACACTAAACCAGTGTACTATTTTTGAGAGAGCATTATTTACTTCGTCATAGCCTGAGTTTTGGCGATTAATATTAAAAGTAAGTGACGTGTCATTGGCAAATAAGACTATCCCGTTTTTTCCATTAATAAGGTATGGTAGGTCATTTATATAGACCAAAAAAAGAAAGGGTCCTAAAATGGATCTTTGTGGGACCCCCATCTCGATCTTTGCACCTGTGGATCTTTTTCCATTTATCTCAACCCTCTGAGTCCTATTTGATAAATAAGATTTTAAGAGGACGAGTGCTGGGCCCCTTACTCCATAGTGGCATAGTTTCCTGATCAACGTTGTGTGCTACATGCAATCAAATGCCTTAGAGAGATCGCAAAAAACTCCTAGAGCATCCTGCGACCCCTCCCAAGCATCAAAAATATAACTAATCAGATCAACGCCAGCATCTGTTGTAGAGCGACCCTTCGTAAAACCAAATTTTTTATTATGTAAAATGTTAATTATATTAAAGTGTGCTAGTAACTGAGTAAGTATTATTTTTTCATATATTTTACTTAGTGTTGGTATAATAGATATAGGTCGGAAGTTAGATGGATTCGACATACTACCAGACTTAAACAGAGGTAAAACTTTACTATGTTTCATTAGATCAGGAAATACGCCACTTTTTATACAATAATTAAAAATAGTTGCTAAGTAAGGTGCGATAATATCGATTATAGATTTAATAACTTTCATTGATAGGCCCCATAAATCGGCAGTATTCTTAATATTTAATAAATTAAAATTTTTAATAATATCTTGCGGTCCTATTTCTTTAAATCTAAATTCGATTTCACACTCTTTTCCATTATCTTTAAGAAGTAATTCAGCGTCAGCAGGAGAGGCATACAAATTTTTGGTAGTTGAAACTGGAATGTCAGCAAAGAATTTCTCAAAAGCAGTTGCAACTTCACTGTCGGATTTAATTATTTTATTATCTATATTCAATTTAAAATATGTGTTGCGGCTGGTGACTCTTCCAGTTTCATTTGCAATGATTTGCCAAGTTGTTTCAATCTTATTTTTCCAATTCTTAATTTTATTTCTAATGTGAAGAGATTTTGCTGCAGAGCAAACTTGCTTAAATGTTTTTGAATATAACCTTACATAATTTTTAAATTCTTCACTTTGATTCATTGTTATTTCATTATAAAGTTCATACAATTTTAATCTACTTTTAAAAATACCAGCTGTTGCCCATTCGCTGAATTTACTTTTATTGATTGTTCTCACTGTCTTAGGGGTGAAAATAGTATCAAATGTATGTTTTATTAATTTAAACAGTTTACCAAACGACATATCCGGGCTACTATGATACTCTAAATGTCCAATATTAGCTATAATTTCACCTCTAAACTTCTCAATATATTTGACATTTATTGGTATACATGTGTTTCTGTCCTTGTGTAATTGTTTGCAATTATTATCTATAGGGAAAATGGCCCGCTGTCCACAGTGATCAGAGCTTAGTATGGTAATGAAAATTGGGCGTTATAACTTGGAAAATAACTGGGAATAGGGTTTGTTCTACCATATATATCAATTATTTTAGACTTTTTACATAATTTATTGAGAAAAGGGCAACAATTTGTTTGGTCAAAAAAGTGTGAAGAATCTTTTCAGTTGATTAAAAAATTAATGTGCCAGAAGCCTATATTAACTATTTTTGATCCTGATTTACCAATACATATTTATACTGACCCCAGCATACTGGGTATTGGCGCTGTCATGAAACAGCCACAGCTTGATGGAGAGGAAAAGCCATGTGCATATTTTTCAAGAAAACTGAATGATACTCAGAAAAAGAAAAAAGCTATTTACTTAGAATGTTTAGCTATAAAGGAGGCTGTCAAGTATTGGCAACATTGGTTATTAGGGAAAAAGTTTATAGTTTTTACAGATCATAAGCCTTTTGAAAACATGAATATTAAATCTCGACTAGATAAAGAACTAGGAGATCTTACATATTATTTATCTCAATACAATTTTGAAGTTATTTATTCGCCGGGTAAATATAACTTGGAAGCTGATAGTCTTAGTAGAAATCCACTATTGGAACCAGATTGTAATCATGATGATAATTTAAAAATTGTAAATTTTGTTAAAATAGAAGATATTCAATGTGATCAGCAAAGAAATCAATACATAAGACAAAATAAAAATAAATAAAAGTTTGAAAATTTAATATACTATAAAAAGTCAAAGAAAAAAGAAAAAATCATACTAACGGAAGAATTTAGTAAAAAACTAATAAAAGATATTCATTACCTCTACTGTCACATAGAAGCAGAATAGATAAGGAATAAAATAAGCTCATTTTTTTATTGCAAATAACTTGATGAGAAATATAAAGAATATGTGTGACACATGTGAAGTGTGTATAAGAAATAAGTCCAGAGGTAAATATAATTATGGGTTATTGTCTCAGTTGGGACCAGCTTCATGTCCTTATGAAATAATGTCAATAGACACTATTGGAGGATTTGGTGGATCTCGATCTACAAAAAAATATTTACTTTATTCAAATTTCTATCACATTACGAAGATGGTTCAAACTCCTACAGCTGCAGCGGTCGGAGTCTGATCTGGAGGGGGAGATGTAACCTCATTGCTTCTCTTTGATATACTTTTTAGACTTGACAATGAATGTCAACTGTCAAGGAAATGAGACTTATATTTAATTTCTTATGAATAATTTGTTTGAAAATATTATTTAATTTGTGAAAAATGTTGTTTCTTTAGTTGTAAAGCAACACATTATCTTTTATTTCCATATTGTTAAACAATCTTATTTATATATATAAGAACTACGGCGCGCGGCGAAGCCAAAAGCAAGGGTAATGATTTTGGAAGTCTATGTATGTTTATTCCACCCTACGCCTAAACTACTGCTCCGATTTAAAAAAACGAGAATAGTTATGTCAATAGTTCCGTAATAAAAACCCAGGTACCATAGGCTATACGACTAACGTAGTTCGGTTATAGGTTTTTATAAAAAATGTAGTTAGATGTTTGTAAATTCATTGGCCTGGCGTAGAACAAACCCTACATTACCGTAAGCTTTTTTACAATTCAGAGATTTTCAGTATTCGGCCATACCAGTGTAAATGTCTCCAAACCAGATTTCTTTAATAGTATAATATCTATGGACGCTTCACACCACGTCAATATAGCCCCGTGCTAAGTATCCGAAGAACTTGTGTTACAGGTACCAGAAAACGGGAAGTATATTTAATACTTTAATACAATACATACATTTAAGATTTTTATTATATTATACACATATTTAATATCAAATCCATGACCCAGGAACACAGAAAAACTATTTTGTTCCTACGGCGGGATTCGAACCCGCGACCCCCGGCTTGAGCACCAACGCGCTGAACCACTGAGTAACCGAGGTCGTCAAAGATTATATTATAGTCCTTGAAAACTTAGATGAATGAATGGTCACCCTCGTGATGTGTGCTGTTTACCCTAATGCCGTTATAATGACAAAACCAAACGCTCAGGTGTGAACGAGACCTTCGTTACTGCAGGTTACTGTCTGAACTGATCAATCATGGTAATCAAGGCTTAACTGTTTCTAAACGAAAATGAACTAGCAGACGGATCGTCTGATGGTAAGCGATTATAACCGCTGCACATGTCTACACACTATAATAACGAATACGTTGTCGGGACCCTCACTCGCTTGATGAAATACAACGTAAGCGGTTTTCTAAGAGGTCATAGTTTTTCTTCTTACGCTTTTAATGTATAATTATGTGTTACATAATTATCTTTTTATCTTTTTAACTATATTATCTTTGGGACTCAGGTAGAACTTCCCTTACTCACAGGGTGGAATACAACGCTAGCGTTATTTCACACCTGTTTTTTCCTGGGCTGCGCTGACTTATTTTTGCCTAAGTAAGAGTTCTATGACGTCTAAATCGTCTCCTACACTTACACTCCATTCAGAGTTACTTTACCTCTGATATGACCTTTATGCCGACGACATAATGAATTAACAAAATAAATGAATTTAAAATTGACATTATATGCGTAACAGAACATTGGTTAAAAAATCATGAATTAATATTTAACTATTGTGATCACCAAGTAGGGAGCTCTTTCTGTCGAGAAAATGTCATTACGGGTGGCTCCTTAATTTTGATTAATAATAAATTGAAATGTAAAGAACGTAAAGATATTGTAAAACTGTCTAGTGAACGAATTATTGAGTTGGCTTGTATTGAGTTGAGCCACCTTATTATTGTATGCGTATACAGGCCTCCATCAAGCTTATACGATTCTTTTGAACAAATAATGGATCAAGTGCTGACGAAAGTATGTGTCTCTAATAAGAAGATTATTGTATGTGGTGATTTTAATATTAATTTATTAGACTCTAACTCCACCACTGTTAGATTCACATCTTTGTTCAAATCGTATAATCTAATTAATTTATTTTATGAACCAACAAGAATATGTGAAACAACAGCTACTTGTATAGATAATATTTTCACAAATGTCACTCCTTTTAGGAAAGACATAATTAATGTACTTAACTCTGATCACTGTGGACAGCTAGCATCATTTGATCTTAAATGTGATAATAATCCGATAGAAAATATTGAGTTTATTCCTGTAAACACAAAACGTATTGAGAAATTTAGAAGTAAATTACTTTCAAGTTTTCAATGTTTGAATGAGTCAATTAATCCAAATGAAACTTTTAATAATTTATTTAAAGTAGTAAAAAACCAATTTGACTCTGTATTTTCTTCTAAATCGGTCAGATTTAGTAATAAAAGAAATAATTTTAGTAACTGGGCAACTGCAGGTATTATTGTTAGTAGACAAAGATTGTATGACTTGTATAACGAGAAGTCAATGAACAGGAGTGAAGCTTTTAAACTATATGTCAAGAAATACTCGAAGATTTTCAAGAAGGTATGTCAAGCGGCGAAGGTTCTTCACATCGAAGAAAAAATTAAGAACTCTAAAAACAAAGTGAAAACCACCTGGAAAATAATTGCAGATGAGACTGGAAGAGTCGCCAGTCGCAACTCTAAATTTGAACTTTATATTAATGATAAAAAAGTTAGTTCTGACATTGAAGTTGCGGCAGTATTTGAGAAGTTTTTGCAGACATTCCGATCTCAACTACAAAAAACTTAAATTCATCACCTACAGTTGCCGAAAAATTACTTAGAGATAATGTGAAGGAATGTGATGTAAATTTTATTTTCAAAGAAATAGACTCTAGAGACATTATCAAGGCATTTAAATTACTTAATATTAAAAGTACAACTGATCTCTGGGGTATGTCCACAAAAGTTATAAAACCAGTAATTGACATCATTGCCCCTCACCTAGCATTAGTTTTTAATAATTGTATTAAAAGTGGCGTGTTCCCTGACTTGATGAAGCACAGCAAGGTGATGCCTCTCTTTAAAGCTGGGAATAAATCAGACCCAGCTAACTATAGACCAATATCCATATTACCGACTTTAAGTAAAATTTTTGAGAAAATTATTCTAAATCAATTACTTTTTCACTTCAACTCGAATAAATTGTTACATAGTAATCAGTTTGGTTTTACTAAAGGTTGGTCCACAACAGATGCAGGCATCAGTCTTCTGTGCAGTATATTTGAAGCTTGGGAGAGGTCACAGGATGCACTTGGTATATTCTGTGATTTATCCAAAGCATTTGACTGTGTGGAGCATGATACGCTGTTCAGGAAATTATACCATTATGGTGTAAGGGGCACGGCACTAAAGCTTCTAAGCTCTTATCTAATAAATAGAACACAGACTGTAGAAGTTAATTCCAAAAGGTCTAATGGTACTAAAATTAAACTAGGAGTACCACAGGGGTCTATTTTGGGCCCTTTTCTATTTCTCATCTATATAAATGATCTACCTTATCTAGTTAATGATAAGCATGAGATAGTTCTTTTTGCTGATGACTCTTCACTAATTTTTAATGTGAAGCGATGACAATCTAACAATGACGAGGTAAATAGTGCTCTCTCAAAAATAGTACATTGGTTTAATGCTAATAATTTACTGTTGAATTCTAATAAAACAAAATGTTTAAAGTTCAGCTTGCCAAATGTTACGCAGGCACAAACCAATATACTATTAAATAATGAGAAAATGAAATTAGTAGACACCACTGTATTTCTAGGTATAACATTAGATAGTAAGTTACAGTGCGGACCACATATTGCTAAATTGGCAGATAAGCTGAGTTCTGCAGCATACGCTGTTAAAAAAATTAGAGAAATTACCTACATAGAGACCGCGCGATTAGTTTACTTTAGCTATTTTCATAGCATAATGTCGTACGGCATCCTCTTGTGGGGAAACGCTGCGGACATTAATACAATATTTGTGCTGCAGAAACGTGCTATACGTTCTATTTATAAGATGTCGACTTTTGAATCTCTAAGGGAAAAGTTTAAAGAAATAAAAGTTCTGACCGTCGCATCTCAATACATTTTGGAAAATGTGTTATATGTAAGAAAGAATCTAAACAACTTCAAAAAGAAATGTGATAATCATTGTGTAAACACTAGAAATAAGAACAAGTTAGATATGCCAGTGTTCAGACTAAGCAAATTTAGTAAATCCTTTAAAGGCCAATGTATACGCTTATACAATATAATCCCAGAAAAGGTTCAAAACTTTCCCATTAATAAGTTTAAAAAAGTAGTTAAAGAACGTTTGTGTGCCAAAGCGTATTATAAAATTAATGACTTTATTCAAGACGGCACACCTTGGGAATAAGGTGGCTCCTTATCTTATCTTATTATTTGTTACATAGACATAAGTAAACATTGTAATAATTTTGATTTTAAAAGAATAATTTTCCATCTTTTTGGTAAATGATGGCCCCAGACGAGTTTCTTGCCGGCTCTTCTCGCTGGGTTAGTTCTCGAACCGGTGGTAGGCATCACGTAGTATCGACGTTCAAAAAGAGTATTTAAAAATACCAATTTTGAATAAAAAAATTTTGATTTTGATTTTGATAAGGATGACTTTCATAGAAACTTCGAGGTAAAATAACTTTGAACGGACTATACACAGTACAGATTCCCGATAAGTCGTACAAGTGCATTATATTCGTCAAATGCCACCCATTAATAACATCTGTAGCGATATTTCTCCCTTCGTGTTAATCGTGACCACTTTCTAGGTCGTATTAGGTCCTCACTTAATGATCTAACAAGACTATGTTTTATCTAGGTCTGTGTTTATACAACACTGTTACTATGATACAAAATAATTTCTACTAGCCGTTTCCTGCGGCTCCGCCCTCGTAAATACAGTATCCCACGGGAATACTTTACTTTTTCGGCATAAAAAGTAGCCTATGTTTTAATTCAGAGCCTAAACCATTCCAAATTTCATCAAAATTCGTTCAGCTTTTTTTGCGTGAAAGAGCAACAAACGTCCATCCATCCTCACAAACTTTCACATTTATATTAGTAGGATATTGCCATTTGCCAGTTTGAGGCAAGTTATGGTTGTACAATATACATAGATAACCATTGCCAAAAGTATTTTTCTCTTGATTCTTGGCCCTGAACACCAATTCTCGTAATATACTTACAGTTTAATTTTAATTTTATTGGATTACTAGATGTCCCGATACACGTCATTCTGTCTTAACTATGAACTGGAATAAATAAATAAATAATACACCAACATCTACACCTGCAACTACACATACCAAACCAAACAGATGAACTGAACCTATAAATATTTGACAGTCAAGTGGCAGATTGAACACAGTGAACGGTTAATAGAAATTTCAATCGTAATTTTTAGTATTATCCCCGAAATTTTACCAATATTTCTTACCGTTCGAACCTTCTCTAAAACGCCACAATCATTTCAACATTAAAATTAGCCCAATCGGTCCGGCCGTTCTCGAGTTTTAGGGAGACATTGGAATTGCAATCCATTTTTATATATATGAAAATATGAAGAAGAAGATAAACGAATCGTCTTTATGTCATAAACTAACTTTGGAGTTTGGAACAATCAAAACGGGTTTGACGTTTATGAGAACACCATTTTGCTGTTTTAACATAATAGGAAATCAAACGAACTTACCTGTAAGTGACGTTCGATGATATTAAACGATGTGATTCGCCTTTCGAGACTACAATATTATATTACCCAGTAGTAGCACGTGTAGCGGGCGCCATCTATACACATTTCAGAGCAACAAAATTTCAAAAAATGACATATCTGTCAGACTCGGGGGCCGGTATCTCATACACATTTACCCCTGGGGCATCGTTCCTATTTCGTGGAAATTATTGGCAACAAAATCTAAGACATGGAATTTGGGTACGGGAGGGAGTGTAGTCTCTTCAGGCGAATCACATCCTTTAATAATCATCGAACCTCACTTACAGGTAAGTTCGTTTGATTTCCTATTAAACTTCTGTGATTCGCGTTTCGAGACTACAATATTATATTTCCAAGTAATGTTTAGAGCCCATGAAATATCAAGGTTAAGAAATATATTATATTTGTTTGTAAATAATAAAACAACATTATGATAAATCCAATCAAGGCACTTGTTACTAAGTATCTAAAACAATCATAATGTTGAAAATAAAATGGAATAATTATAATAATAATATAATTATTAATGGTTTTATAATTTTAGATCGAGGCCAGTCTGCATAGAGAGCGAGCAAACTCAGCGGGTTCATCGAGAGCAACTTCTCTGTTATAAAATCGGGCAAATGTAGCCGAACTACCTGTCCAACCCGCGGTCCTCTTTATAAGGTCAATACTCACTCCCACGCGCCTGGCAGCCGAGGTAGAGGCGTGTCTCGTGCTGTAAGCGAAGCGCTGAAGACAGTGGTGTCTACTCCGCTCTCTTCCAGAGTGGCCCTGATCCAACGACTCAGTGTCTGAGAAGATACGTTCTTAAAATGTTTTCTAAAACTAACAAATAAAAAATTACAATCAGGCATTCTTTTATCGACAGTTTTATCTAACTAACACATCAATGTTGTAGCCGGACAAATCGATAGCCGTTCGTTAAAAAACGGAAGTGTTAAAGTTGGTTGTATCCTATTGATTCCAAAAGTTTTAATTTGATCAGGTATTTTAATAATAATTTTTTCATCACCGACCCTTACTATATATAAGGAACTCTTATTAAAGATAATGTTTGAACACGATATGAAGTTGTTAGAGCTAACAGTTTGCATAGCTTTTTCGATAAAGAATCTAAAGAGAGTTTCATTCGGAAACATACTGCTTAAATAATTTAGAACGATTGAAGGGTCCCATGTACTATTATATTTTGGCAATGAGGTCCTAGATTTGCAGATTCCTTTCATTAATCTTTTAATGCGACAGTCGTTCATAATTTCTGAACCTAATATTAACAATAAAGCAGACTATGTACTGTTTATCGTGCAATATTTACATCGTCTATTAAACAAAAAAAAAAATTAAGAATATTGTCAAGTGACGCAGAGTAAACATTTATGTTATTTGTTTGACAAAACATATAATAATAGTCTTTACCTATGAAATTGCCGTTCTACAATTTCAAATAAATTCAAATTAAAAAGTACTGGCCATTTCAAATCAAAATAATTTTTGTTTGGCTAAGAATTCTAATTTCAAATTAATTTTATTTTAAATACATGGAATTCTTTTTCCAAAAGTAGTCATTTGTTTATTGATTAGTGTTACATTTCCATCGCATTTCAATCTTTTTCCTCATCATGGATACGTTAAAAATTCGAGTAATTATGGAATATGAGTACCGTCGTTGCAGCAACGCGGCACAAGCGGCACGCAACATCAACGACGTTTACGGAGCTAACACTACAAACCAACGCACCACCTGTTAGTGGTTTGTTCGCTTCCGTTCTGGAAATTTCGACCTGAAAAATTAACCTCGCGGTCGTCTGAAGACTTTGGTCGACAATGATGAATTAAAGGCGATTGTGGAAGCTGATGATACACAATCTACGGCTGAATTAGCAGCAGCTTTCGACGTTAACGTCAAAACAATATTGGTCCATTTGCGTCAAATCGGCAAGGTATAAATCTTGACAAATGGGTGCCCCACGAACTCAATTATCGCCAGCGCGAAGTACGCGAGACGTGCCTTGACTACTCAACAGACACACAAATGAAGGAATTTTGAACCGCATTGTTACCTGCGATGAAAAATGGATTCTGTTTGATAACCGCAAGCGCTCAGCAAGTTGGTTGGATCCTGGTTCAGCACCTAAACAATGTTACCCTAGAAAAGTGATGGTCACTGTTTGGTGGTCTAGCGCCGGTGTGATTCATCACAGCTTCTTACCAAACGGGGTGAGCATTACTGCAGATGTGTACTGTGAAGAACTGAACACAATGATGGAGAAGCTGGCACATCTCCTACCAACATTGGTCAATCGCTCGTCTCCGCTGCTCCTGCACGACAACGCGCGACCTCATACTGCACAGCAGACGGTCTCCAAGTTGCAAGAACTGGGGTTGGAAGCTCTCCGTCATCCGCCCTACTCACCAGATCCTGCGCCTACAGACTACTACTTTTTCCAGAATTTGGATAACTTCTTGGCGGGAAAAAAATTCAATACCCGAGAGGCAGTACAAAATGCCTTTGAAGAATTTGTTGCCTCTCGTCCAGCTGATTTCTTTAAGAAGGGCATCACTAAACTGCCACTGCGTTGGCAAAGATGCATTGATTGCATGGGTGATTACTACGATTAATACAAATAAAAAATACATGAAAAAAATTCGTTTAAATTTTTTCATCCAAAACGGCAATTTCATAGGTAAAGACCTAAGCAGGGATTGTAGTATGTAATGGTACTGTCCGTAAGTGACGCTAGCATCAGCTCCGCCGCCTCCGGTGGAGCGCCTTGCTTCACAAATCCTACCCTGATACCTGGTACCAGGGTAAGTATTCTGTGCAGTTGGCGCTCGACATTGTAAGGAGAAGACAATAGCCCTGGATAAGCTTTGAATTCTAAAATTTCTGAAACTATTCTTTTTTGAAAAAATGGTACCAAGGTTGCGTGGGCCATTGCGGGACCACGATAATGCATTTTGCCCTATCCGCTTCGATCTTTCGTTAAACCTTGAAGATCAAACAAACGGGGGGAAAGCATAAAAATAATATCTATTCCAGTTAACGGTAAATGTATCCACAGCGAAAGCTTCAGGGTCCCTTTGCCAGGAAATGAAAGTGAAACATTTTCTATCAAGGCGGCTTGCAAATATATCTATTTGGGGGGTTTGAAATTTTTTACAAATAGATTGAAAAGCACTGTGAGACAGTTCCCATTCAACGTCGGCGTGTATGCATCGTGACTCCGCATCGGCGACGTACTTTTCGCGTGAGCTGATGTACGAGGCGAACAGGTGCAGCCCGCGCTCTTCGCACCACTGGAAGATCTCGCGGCTCACGGTAGTCAAGTGGGGAAACTGGACACCTCCCATTTTATTTATGTATGCGATTGCCGTAGTGTTGTCTATCCTAAGAAGTATCTCACAGTCACGTAAGTGTTTCGCGAATATTTTTAAACAAAAAAATACCGCCCTCATCTCTAAAAGATTTATGTGTTCGTTGTTTTCTTGAATAGACCATTGACCGCTAGCCGTCTGTCCAGAACAACGTACGCCCCATCCGGTACGAGAAGCGTCCGAAAAGATCTCCAACACCTAATTACCGTTTTTTATTGGATTCAAGCATTTTTCAATATGTGCCAACCACCAATCAAAATATTGTCCCATAATTTCGGGTAAGAAAATATATTGATCGTAGTCATCTTTTTGTTTCAGATACAAGTACTTAATCCTTTCAAATTGCTTGGTATATAACCAGCCATAGGCTGTTGCCGGGCAGACCGATATAAGAAATCCAATAACATGAGCAAAATTTTGCAATTTACATCTTAGTGAGCGATAGTGTAAGAGTTCCTTTTTTATTTTTTGTCTTTTATCGCCGGGGATGCGTATAGAGTGTGAAACCGAATCAAAAGGAAAACCTAAGAATTCAGCGGTATTGGATGGTATGTCTCTACTACTATCAAAATTAATTGTAAATCGTAATTATTGTAACAAATAAATTATAAAGTCATAATTATATTTACCGCTACTATAGGATTCATTCACCCGTTAATAAGATATCATCTAGATATATTACAGAAAATAGTCCTGTATTCCATAGATACTGCACGACTGGGCGCATCAACTTTGTGAAAGCATAAGGAGCTATGTTTAAACCGGTAGTACTTGAAATTCGTCGAGTTTACCTAGCCAATAGAAACGTAAATACTTTCTAGAGTCTGTATGTTTCGGCAGGGAAAAATAAGCATTTTTCAAATCAATTGTGCACATGAAAGCGTCTTCGGATAATAATTTTATGGCATTTCTGTAATCCTCAAGTTTAAAATGCGGTGGATTTTTTTATTTTTTTTAAATTAAGTATGAACCTATTTTTCCCGTTACTCTTTTTAACAATAAATATACTAGACAGGTACTGTGACTCAACTGGCTTACATAATTGAATAGCGCCGATATTAATAAGATCATCGATTTCGTGCTGTATCTCCTTCTTTTGTGTGTTATTTTCAGGCATGTTAAAAGGAATTGAGTGTTGAACGACATTTGTAGCCGGGATCTGTAGGCCGGTAGAAACCCACGATAACACAACGGGGTCGTTAGTTACTCGAGCCCAATTATTGTAAAAAAAGATAATTTTACCAGCCTGCTCATCTCCGGAGTTTATCTGCGATAAGGCGCTGCATGTCGTGGCGGCGCCCGACGCGGCGGCGGAGGCGCTCGACGTGGGGGCGGCGGTGGGGGCGGTGGCTGGCGGTAGTTGTAGCGCCCGCCGCCCGTCGCACTCGTTCTCGCCGTGGTCACCGGGGTGCGGCGAGTCGGCGGCGACGGCGGCGGACCCCTCCAGTTTAAAGGCCTCCCTGACGGCTCTCCTGGTTTCGCTCTTGTTTTCGGCTTCGCGACTGATCTCATTTCAGCGCCAGTCTTAGAGATTGCTATTAGACTTTTCAATTTCTCTTGTAGGTCAGAGCCAAAAAGCAAGATATCTCGCTTCACGTTGGTAATATATTCTTCAATTTCTTTGATTAGTACACTAACTAAAAAGTTTCTTCTTGTTACAGTTTCCATAAAGTGCATCTGGCACAATATTCGTCCAGTGTCAGTTCGTCTTAGTGATACTAAGCAATTTTGGTATGTTATTGTCGAAACCAGCATACGCTATAATAACATTTGTTATTAAATTGCCTGTGCAAGATATTGCACATGCTAACATCTTTGTTTTTCTACTAGAAACGGCTAACAGAACGGCTGCTTTGATCTCCGGGTTGAGGTCGGGGGCTTGAACTAATTTCAAATTTTCCGGACCTCATGCCGGTTCAAAATTTCCATTTTGATATTTTTATCCCTAAGGCCATTGATCAAAATATCAGACCACCTTTTGGCGATGTCTTCATGTATCGTGGGTCCAAATGTTTGGCCCTCCTCCGGCTCCTCCCACAATATTGCCAATGTTTCCGTGTCTAATGGCGGGATGTAAGCTTCTGAGACTCCAGCGTCTGTGACCTCGTAAGGTGTGTTACAGGAGGTGTAACATCATCAGTAATGTTATTCTCCAGTGCAGCAAAATTAAGGCCGGAGCGACTGGAAAAATACAACATTATACTAAGATAATGTACAAGAACAGATATCAGTTTATATATTCTTCAATTTTCAACAATTGGTCCCGATTGTATAATGTTGTAATACTAAATATTAAATATTATATGGAATAATAAATATTCTTAAGATTCAGAAACGGTATCAAATAATTTAAGATGTGAAAACGCCATCTATTAGCATATCAATTATAAAATAATTGTCAAGGTGTTAGACTAATTGGGCAGCGCCTTTTGTTAGATAACAGATGGCGCTGCCATTCAGATGAATATATAACTAATTGAATATCATGTATTAACACATTTTTTACATATTAATTAATTACATAAACGAGTATATTATGTACTAGCTGTTGCTCGCGGCTCCGCCCGCGTAAGTATAGTATCCCTCGGGAACACTACTTTTTCGGGATAAAAAGTAGCCTATGTTTTAATCCAGAGTCTAAACTACTACCATACCGAATTTCATCGAAATCCGTTCAGTAGTTTTTGCGTGAAAGCGTAACAAACATCCACGCTTTCACATTTATAATATTAGTAAGGAAATGATTTAAAAATAATCTGTCTTGGTATAGCTTCTCGAGCTATACTCTAGAGTATTGTGCACCCAATATACAATGATCAACTTCTAGAGTTGTACTGAAGTATATTATTTTGGTAGGAAATAATCTTACAGATTATAGTCATTGCACTGTGCAGATTGATTTACTATTTAGTTGTTAGAGATACTTGAACGAAAAACAAGATAATTATTATTATATTTATAGTTAGGTACGGTTGGTTGTTTATGAATCTTGTCAAGGCCACGGAATCGCGTTCCGGGCTCAGACTTGCACTAACCTGTACTTGTTGCCGCCTCGACATCCTAATCCATTCCTTGGTGGTCGTCCGCTTCAAGATGACGACCATCCTCTGCACTGTAGTCTAAACCTTGTGAAGATCCCGAATCCTCGCTTATACGACCTCGTCGTATACGATGCCGCTTGCGAAACTTTTTTAGTCTTTGCTCCCAACCTTTTAATTTTCCTTAATATAGTTTCCTCCTCATAACCTTCGTTCTGTTTTCCCATCCTTGGCACTGAAAACTGAAAAAAATACTTGAAAAAAACTACAGCGTGTAAGATGGCCGCCACACAAAACTTGTATGGGATACCGGCCCCCAGATCTGACAGGTATGTCATTTAAAAAAAAAATAGTTGCTCTGAAATGTGTATAGATGGCGCCCGCTACACGTGCTACTACTGGGTAATATAATATTGTAGTCTCGAAAGGCGAATCACAGAAGTTTAATATCGGGAATGGGGATTGGATCGTAACTGTATTATTGCAGGATTTAATTAGCAGAATCGACCTTCAGATAAAAAAAAAGTAAAGTATCAGCCTCTCCAACCATAGTCATTTATTTTTGGCTCTATCTACTTACTTTTTAATATAACTTTACTGAGTATATATATAAAATATATAAGGTCTAGAAAAATCAATTACGGATATTTCGGGCATATGATTTACTGCTTAGGGAAAGACGTTTAGGCAGAAAAATAATTGTCGTACGAAAAGAAATATATATTTCTTTATATAGGCGAGTTTGCGTTGAGCGGAGAGTCACCCGTATATGAGATGTATTTTACTTTGAGTATGACAAATATTATTTTGCCTAAACGTCTTTACACAAGCAGTGAATCATGTGACCGAAGTATCCGTAATTGATTTTCGGAGACGTTATATTTATATAAAATATTAGCAACTTATAAAAGTTATGAATCGCTTCCGTTTTATAATCATAACTTATAACTGGGATTGTTGGCTGTTTTGTTTGTAATATGATTTCTTTTGTATAATGGTATTCCCGAAGTCGTTTTACCCATAATTTTTTTCTTTATAAGTTCTTTGACTTCTGTTGATAAAATGAGATATATTCATGGGATAAACATCAGTCATTCAAATGGCCCACGACTTCAAGAGAACGCCAGAATTATCGGACGCATCTAAACTACATCACGGCTAGCCGTGATACTGCTACTACGAGTATATATAGTAGTATAATACCTATAAACCGTAAGGATAAATGGTTTTCGGCTTTCCCTACTTCTAAGGTAACATAATCTCATTAAATATAAAAACGCAGTGAGTTATAAGTGTGAATTGTGAACATGGCTTTAGGCCGCCGGTCGCTGTCCCGAATATTGGCGGTGGCGGCGCACAGTGGTCCCGATTTTGAAGCTTCCATACTCATGGAACTCGATTCTTAAAAATCGTTGTTTTTTTTTTGCTCAGGAACATTTTGGGACATTGCTTAAATATAAATACGAGGGCTGCACTAAAAGTATCGGGAATGGAATATTTCCACTGTTCCTGTCATATTAAAATCTTTTTAATTTAAAACTCCTTGGTTTTAAAAATCGAATACCGTTTATTTATTTAAAAAAAGATTCTCGGTCTTGTCACAAGGTCTTGTCAAACTTGTTTAGTCGTTGAGAAAATGGAATTGACTCGAGAAAATTCTAGAGCGATGATTTATTATGACTTTCGAAGTGGTTTAACACAAAAACAGTGTGTTGACCGGATGATTTCTGCATTTGGTGATGAAGCCCCATCCAAAACCACAATTTATCGCTGGTTTGCTGAATTTCAACGTGGACGTGTCAAGCTCAGTGATGATCCCCGTCAAGGTCGTCCAAAAACTGCAGTCACCCAAGAAAACGTTGATGCTGTGCGTAAGCTGATTGAGGAAGATCGACATGTGACATACCGCGAAATTCAGGCAACTTTAGACATTGGCATGAGTCAAATACAAATAATCTTGCATGAACAATTAGGTGTAAAAAAGTTGTTTTCCCGATGGATACCGCATTTGCTCTGTGAAGAGCAAAAAGCGGCTCGCGTTACTTGGTGCGTCAGAACTCTCGAAAGATTCCACGCAGGATCCTCAAATGCTGTATACAACATCGTATCAGGTGACGAATCCTGGATATACGCGTAGGAACCCGAAACAAAAAACCAGTCACGAGTTTGGGTGTTCGAAAATGAGTTAAAGCCAACAAAAATTGTTCGTTCACGGAGTGTTGCAAAAAAAATGGTGGCCACGTTTGTCTCCAAAACCGGCCATGTTGCGACTATTCCTCTTGAGGGACAAAGAACGGTTAATGCAGAATGGTATGCTAACATTTGTTTGCCACAGGTCGTTTCTGAACTCCGTAAAGAGAACTGCAACCGCCGCATTATCCTCCATCACGACAATGCGAGTTCTCACACCGCGCACAGAACAAAAGAGTTTTTAGAGCAAGAAATCATAGAATTATTAGACCATCCGCCGTACAGCCCCGACCTAAGCCCTAATGATTACTATACTTTCCCTAAACTAAAGAATAAATTGCGTGGTCAGAGATTTTCATCACCTGAAGAATGGTTGCTTCAATGATTGGTTCCATCGTATGGAAAAATGTGTCAAATTTCGCGGAGAATACTTCGAAAAGCAATAAATACATTTTTAAATAGTAATGTTGTGTCACTTCCTTGATTCCCGAAATTTTCAGTGCCGCCCTCGTATTATGATATAAAACTCTTAGGTTTATTTGTGTGCGTAAAATAAACGTTTAATTTTTTTTTTATATGGGTGTAATTATTTAAATTATTTTTATTCGAAAGTGATTCTCAATTCTTGTTTAAGATTTATTTTCAATCTGCGAAAATTTGATCATGTTTCCGCCTATCGCTGTAAGCTGCACTGGTTACCAATACGACAGCGCCGCTTTGTACGAGCCTTGTGTATGCTGTACTCTCTGTTACATCATCGAAATACTCCCAAATATCGAACTTCATCCAGTATCTTTGCAGCAGTCACGACAAGATCCTCCGATCCTCTAACAACGCACTTCTTTTTTGCCCTTCCCATAGATCCGGTATCGTTCACTCGTCTTTCAACATACAGGCTATTCTTCTCTGGAATGCTCTTCCTCTAGAAATCAGGATGTCCAAAACCAGAGACACGTTTAAGCGCAGAGTCCGTGAGTTTTATGCGACACAATTGGCAGAATCCTAGTATATTATATTATTATTATTTATATATTACATAGTATGGTATTTATATTTTTTAATATTATATGGCATATTATTTGTATTTGTTATTTATATACATATATTTTGTGTATTTATATTATACTACTTTATTTATGTGTTTTAGCTACATCTTATTATTTTATTCAGAGCTGATTATCGACTTGTTTTATTTTTTTTTTCTCTATTAGCACCTGCACAATTTTGCTTTTGTACGCCTAAAGGTTGACTGGTAGAGAATGCCATATGGCATTAAGTCCGCCTATGTACCTGTTTTTGTGCATTAAGTGTAAATAAATAAATAAATAAATATTATTGCAGGATTAGCAAAATCTAACTTCTGTATCCAAATACAGGTAAATCATACATATAGTAAGTAAGGTCTAGTCAAGTACTCTTTACTCTGTAGTCATTAGTGCAATTATTGCATACTTCTTTAATATATGCAGATATAGATATTGTCAAATCGTTTTTAATATCCGTCCGCCGTCTGACAAGTCACCTCAGCTCGCCGAATCGCAAGCCCATTTACATGGATGACTCAAACAGCATGCGGCTTGGTTATTTCCTTCGAAAATACTGAGCAGAATGGGTGTTCGTGCCGAAATCGAAATTGTTACTTATGCAATTATTCAAGGACTGCTTGAGAAAAAAGGAGAGAAGAAGAAACAAAAGGCAAGAAGAAAAAAACGGAAACTGGGTACGTGAATGGAAAACTCGTAATGAATTTTTAATTGGCATATTTATACATTCTGCAGCTTGCGATAGAATATCGCTGTTTACTTCAAATTTTTGACTAGTATTTTCTTGTGTCAGTAAACAGCTTTCAAAATAGTCTTCTTCATATTCAAGTTGGTTTCTAAAAGTGGAAGTTTCGGGAGTCGAAGTATAGCGTTGGTTTCGAGAAGTCGAAGCTTCGGCTTCAGGAGTCCAATTATAGTATGTATACTCTAAAAGTCAGCTAGTAGGTGTTGAAGTTGGAAGATGTTGTGAATTTAAGACTTTCAGTCTTTCTTGTGACAAACAATTATAGATAAAATCTTGACAAGTCTATTACTTGTCATTCGCTAATGGCAAACTACGTAATGAAAAGTTGGGGCTTGCGGCTTTAGTCACTTGTGGCCTCGCCGAATTGGCATATACACGGTCGATTTTCGCAGTGCGGCTGAAATCGTGCGGCTTTAGGCACCCGTGTATATACCTCATAAGGCTCGCTACGCTACTGCTACTGTATAATAAGAGCTTTTCTCGTATGAAATACTGAAAGAAATCATTTTCAAATCTTACAGGGTCGACATACCATAGAGTTCAAGGATTAACAAATAACCCGTGTATATACCTCATAAGGCTCGCTACGCTACTGCTCTTAAGAAAAGCTCTTATTATACAGTATAATAAGAGCTTTTCTCGTATGAAATACTGAAAGAAATCATTTTCAAATCTTACAGGGTCGACATACCATAGAGTTCAAGGATTAACAAATAACCCGTGTATATACCTCATAAGGCTCGCTACGCTACTGCTCTTAAGAAAAGCTCTTATTATACAGTATAATAAGAGCTTTTCTCGTATGAAATACGCAAATAAATCATTTTCAAATCTTACAGGGTCGACATACCATAGAGTTCAAGGATTAACATTTAACAGTAATTTTACACGTCATAAACCTACAACTTTGTTTCTATATTGAAATACTAATCACAAGGTGGTCGTAAACGCACTGTAAAAGTTTTATGTTCTCGCTTATTGGACAAGGCCCACTTATCACAAAATATTTTCTAACATTAACCTACAGAAATAAAATTGTTTCAAGGAGTACAGATTTTTAATCGACGTCGTTGGACGTTTTAAAAGGGAATTGCTGTTTTACCACTAATCGGCCCGTCACTTGCACCTGCCCGGCTGCCGGGGGACAAAAATGTATGAATACAGAGAATGGTCTTAAAACAAAAACAAGGAGCGTACTCAGTATTCGATTCTCGTTCTGAAAATATATAATACACGAGACCTTAAATGTTGACCAGATTATCCTATAAAATACTTAAATTGTAGTCGTAACGCGCGTGACCTTCAAATCCGGCGCGTTGTGCGGCAGTGTAAGGGTGTCCATGTTTAGTGCGTATCATGTTATCTTTCTGCAAGATCTATGCATACTCTTATTACTTATTTAATATTGTAGTATTTAACATAAGGTTAAATATGTATTTCATTCGGATAAAAATACAACCTGTAAGTATTAGGGTCAATTCACACCGAAACGGCAGCGGAGCGGCCAGCAGCATAGCTGTCATCCGCCAATGGCCGCTAGAGACCGTCGGCGGCGGTAATCAGTCCGGCGATGACTCCCACCTAAAACATGTGCGGGGCGCCGGCAGATGAAAACAGCCATTGCGGTGTTATATTGGTGTAATAATGGTTTTCCTCGTCTATAATCATAAGTGTCCCATCTAAAGGAGTATCCAAATAATATTCACTTACCCCGTCGCCACTTGAGGTACCCACTTAGTGCCTACTACTTACATATTTTAGTATTGGCGGAAACACCTAGAACTAGCTCTATTTTGCATGTTACTTATAAGGTGTTAGAACTAATGATGATAAGCTGTTCTATACTACTAAATCTTGGTAGATAATAACAGGTAAGCGATTGACATAAATGATTTCGTAAGTAAGTATAGGACCCTTGGAACATTTTACAACTTGCACAAATCCACTTTTTACAAGTGTTACACTCTGTTCAAATCTCTGTTAATCTAAACGTTAATAATAATAACAATACAACACTACCAATTTAAATGTCACTTATTTACCGTGCAATAAAGAAATAAAAGAACACATTCATTTCGTCGAATTGAATCTATTTGTTTATTTTACTGTCTTGTTGTTGCCACATTACTGTTTCTTGTTGATGCGTTCTCGAGTTTCAAGTCACGAACTATTGAGGAGTCGCGTTGACCGCAATGGGGCACACGCTTTGGAGTTATTTTAAGGCTTAGACAATGTACGTCCTTACGACAGGAATATATGAATGATTAATATCGATTAAATCGATTATGACTCGATACGGAATCGATATTTCATTAATATTGATAGTGATTGGCTAAATTGATTTTGATGTTTTCACTTTGAGATTTGCTATCTTAGGATCCAGGCGAGTAGGCTAACGGCATAGCGTAAGTCTATACTTGCTTTGCGTTTGAAGATTTGAATAGGTACCGAAACGGCATGTTTTTTTTTGTCATTTCATATAAATATTATACGTGGTATATTTTATATATCGGTACAAAAACGGTTTGTTGTAGCGGCGTGTCTACAGGAGGAGAGCCCTAGTGAAGATCATCGAGTGCGTCATATTAAGATAGTATTGTAGGAATTGTGGAAGCCCCACGCGGAAGGAAGGGAGATCTCCGACCGAGCGAGGTGGTATGCTCGACTTGTAAGCATTTCAGATGTATATATAGCGCCGAACTGTGAAAACTTCGATAGCGCGATTCAGGATCGTGGCGCTAATTGGTCCGCCACAGTATACAGTAGGTGTCCCACATGTCTCTGGTAACCAAGGTATCAAAATCAGTTTATTTGCTTGGTGCGTTAAATAAAGTATCAAAATTTAATCGGACTCGTCGGATTAAGATAGGGAATGTTAAGTAGGTGGCCTACCTACTTAAAGAAGCTTCAACTTAATGTTCTGACGATATGAATTTAGGATAATCTTGTAGAGACTTATAATTAAATAAATAAAAAAATCGTAGAAGCGCTACCTTTTCATGTCATTTTCTGTTCTCTAAGTTGAAGGCTGTGCGTTCATCGCATTAAAATAAAATAATAATAATATATATGGACTAAAATAAAAATAAAATCATAATCTTTTTTTAAACCTAGGTCGCCATGACGCTCAAGTAAGTACACAAGTAGCATCATGGGCTTCATAGCTACTACGGACGGCGGCTATCACTTACCATAAGACTCTCCGTCGCACTCGACCTTTATGCCCCATGCATAGAAAAGCGAAGAGACGAGGGGGTAAAAGGGTAATTAAATTAGGGCCAATCGTCCTATTTTCCCAGGACATGTCCTAGTTGTTGCAGTGTCCTGGGGTGTCCTGAATAGTTTCAAGGCAGCGTCCTGGGTTTTTAAAGCGCCCTGATAAGGTCATGTATTTTAAAATTAACACGTCATTTTTGCAGTTTTTCTTCCTAATTTAATATTAATACTTTAATGAAAAAATATGATGATTAGCATTACATGTATTTCATTTACCCTATTTTCACTAAATCTTAATTTAACTGTTGCAACTCTATTACTGCGTCCTGTTTTTAAACTGAATTGTCCTGGTTTTTTATACATCAAATCCTAGTTTTTTTTAAATTTTGGGTTGGCAACATTAAATTAACTAAAAGATATTAATATTTACCACCATAAACTATCCGAAACTCCTGCCTTTTACCCAGGGATAGTAAGGAGTTACAGGATACAGGATAGATTTACGATTTCGTCACTGATAGTTAATGGACATTGGTCTTACTGATTTATGATGATGATCCGCTGTCTGGTTTATTTTTACATCTACTGTTTATATTCTTCAGAACTCTGAGTTCTTTAGAATATAAACATAAAATATTAATTCTGAAGAATATAAGAATAACACTATGAATAAAAATTGAAAGCAATTCTGATAGAGCTGCAAAAATACTGCGGTTCCCATTCGCACAGTGGCATTAACAGTCGGTATTAAAAAAAAATTGTACGCCTATTTTTAATCGGCACACTTCCCCCTGTTTCAGCCACCAGAGGTACTGTGCTTTATTCTTCTTCAATTTTTTTTATATTTTCAAACCCTATATTTTCAACCCTTGTCCTTATAACGACGTTATGTATGACGACGGATGAGGTTTGAAAATCTAGGGGTTGAACACGGAACAAACCGGTGCTATTCGCACAGTGGTTTAACCTGACTTAAGTTTTAAATCACCTGTTCCAGCCTCCAGAGGAGCTATCCCGGTCGGTGAAGCTGACGTCACGGGAGCGGCGATTCATCAAGTTCGCGAGCGTCGAGTACGGAGGGCAGCTGTACATGACCCCGCAGGACTTCCTGGAGTCTGTGGTAGAGCAGGAGCCCCGGCGTGAGTACTGTATCTCCCTAGCAACCACCAGCTCACCTGCACCATGATCAGCCCCCCAGTACAGTAGACAATAGCCTGATACAAATAGTACCATGGGCATTCAGGGGTGCCGCTCTAGCACAATCAACTGCTTCCTAGCAAAACAAAATACAAAAACTTGAGAAATGTGGCGGTGAAGCAAGCCAGACTCTACACGCTGATTGGACCACCACAGATGTTCGACATATTTATTGGCCAGGGAGACAAACTTGTGACGCAACCGCGACGCGTCTTGAGTTTGTCTCGCAGGCCACGTCTTTAGGTGACTTACATAAGTTTTTCTCGACGGCCAGAGGCCTTATAGGAGTTGTCGTTTAAGCGCACTTACAACTTCTCTGGTCGTGCTTCTCTATGCGCGTAGGCATTTTCGAGATGAGAAAAACCATTGAACTCGCGACAAAAGCCGCTCGCGCACCGCATGCTTTGCCTATGGGCTATTGTTTTCATTTCTGTGTACACTCCCGGAGTGTCATTATTTTTTTGACCTAAACAGATTTCAACAGAAATTTTACATGTTACCTAAACCTTTCCAGCCCGCCTCAAGCGACGAGTGCTGACGACGAAGGAGATCGAGCAGCTGAAAGACCAGGTACCGGCACTGAAGAAGGGCTCGCCTCAGATGTTTAGGAACTTAAGGGATAAAGGTGAGTTTACTTTTGAAGTGATAATACATATTGTGTCACTTTTATGTATACTGTCCGCGCTAGTCCAATGGCATCGCGGCCTTAGGTGAAGAGATTATGCTTATGTATGATGCGCGCGTACACCGACAGCCAATAAGTGACACGACGAAGTTAGCTGATAACTGTCTGTAAAGTTAACAAAACTCGTTACTAACTTCAAAATACTTCTTAACGTGCATACATAAGAAAACGTTCTTTTACTCACGAATAATAAGTGCGCAACGGTCTTTGCTAAAATTTCACATTAATGATTTCACATAATTTCATGCAATACCTAGTTAATTTATTATATACTCTAATGTTTAATTACTAAGACATTATGTATAATTATAATTTCAGGTATCATCTCCTACACAGAATACCTCTTTCTGCTCTCCGTGTTAACGAGTAAGTAAAAAATGTATTGAGAGCATATAATTGATATAAATAGAATTAAAAAAAAATAAGTACCTTACCCCCGAATCGTTGAGTAGAGAGCTAGCTGATGATGATGAATTATACCTAAGAACACTCTCGGTCACATTAGCTTTCAAACAAAGAAAACTGCATCTAAAGCGTACCTTTCTTTTAGGAGCTTCGATACCAGGGACAGACTCACAGACATATTATATTCAAACTACTTATATAATATTATCCTACACAATAATTTTTTTTTGGTATTTTCATCAAATTTAAGTACAAAATGTCGTGTTTGTCTAGAAATAACATAACTATATGGATAAAGTGTTATTTAAAAGAACACAAAATCAACCCTCCAACTAATGTTATAAATGTGAAAGTTTGAGAGGATGGATGTATGGATAGATGGATGTTACTCTTTTACGCAAAAACTACTGAACGGATTTTATTGAAATTTGGTAGTAGTTTAGGCTCTGGATTAAAACATAGGCTACTTTATATCCCGGAAAAGTACAGTATTCCCGCAGGACACCCGATAGTATATTTACGCGAGCGGAGCCGCGGGAAAGAGCTAGTTATAAAAACAGACATTCGGACTTGGTACCGAATCCGGTGTCGCTACAGACGCACGGAGTTGGTCCGGCAGACCGAATTGAAAACTCCACACTCGTGTGTTCGATTTTCAGCTCTATTATATTCGCGCAGAGTTCTATTTACAGTGTTGTTTTTGGACGATGACGATGATTCCCGCAATATTTCTCCCGAAATTTAACCCGAAATTTGATCTTGATTAGTAGTAACTAGGATATATAATAATATGTAAAATGAACAACTAGTAACTAAGTTATAATCGATATTCAATTTCATACCCTACTTATATTACAACAAAACAACTTATAATTAAATAGTTTTTATTGATAAGTAGTTTAGCCTTTATGTCAACATAACATAAAGACTTACGCGATAATCTGTTTTCACACCCTATAAATTTCATACCTACGTATTATATTATGATAAAAATCGATTTTTAAGGCGTAAACTTCAAAAAATTTCCTCCCTAGATAATCCCATTTTAGAATTTTTTCCCTAATTTTGGGTGGAAAATCCATAAACATTGACAACACTGAGATCGTTGTCCGGCCCAATCGCCCGACTACTCTACACACGTACGGATTTGGTACGGAGCGAACCATATGCGATACTGACAACGGCGGTCTCAATTAATAATAATTATGTTCGCCGAACTACTCTACACACGGTCGGATTTGGTACGGAACGGACCGAATCATAAACATCGTGAGGAAACGTATTGTAAAACAACACCACACCCCCAAACATATACCCCAAACATAACGTAACGTATATATAACCAGTCATTTCTCTGGACTGACTGACTATACTGTGAGAATGCCGTATGTGCTTGGGCAACCATACGACATTTAAAAACCAACTGTCCCAGGCACTTCAGTATTTCGAAAGTGGTTTCTTCGCTCGGAGAATACTGTATAAATCATCCAATAACGGATGAAAAGGCATCAGTTTATTTAAAGTTCTAATAACATTCAAGTACCTATTTACTAACTTTTGTTAAGTTAACATTTAATTATTTTTTGTTCTGAATAAGAAAAATAAATGAAAATAAAATGAGATAAGGTACATACAGTTAAATCGAACAGCAAGTAGCAACTGGCCTACCGTGCCGAGGTCTAAGCATTTTAGCCACACTGCGGGCGCCAAGACGAGGATCCCGGCGCACCGTCTAAAATTTGCTCCTCGATATTTACGTCCAGTTGCTGCCCACCGCTGGAGGCGCAATGGGCCTATTTTCTAACACTCGCATGCCTGTGTAATGGTACGGGAGTCTGAAAGATGGCGGGCATGAGTATATCACCTCCGGTAAATCCTCAATGGCTCTACGATATTCCCAAATGCTTCACATAAGCACATCATCATTATACCATAGTAACGCGTGGTATACGCGTATGGCGTAGGCATTTTAGGATAAAAAATCACATACAAGTCACAAACACGAAAAACAAACCAAAACAAACAAAACAGTTAATACTTATTACAAATAAAACAGTTATTAAAACAAACGAAAGTGAAAATAAACAAACGAAAATTAAAACGAAGATGAGAAGTAGATAATTAAAAAAATAACACGGAACGTCACTCCAAAACTCGGGTTTACACTTACAGCCAACTGAGCAAACTGAGAAAATACTTTTATGTAAAAAACATAGGCATGTGTCCAGAAATGTATCGATAGTTTTTCATATCGATAAATTATTATTTAATTTGCATACGCATTGATTTGTATGAACTTATTACAAAATCTATTGGAGGCTCAAGGCGCGTAAAAAGAGCGAAGAGAGAGGCGCGTGGGAGACAATAATCGCATACTATCAGGCGATCTGTCTGCTCGATTGCCGGTCGGAATCATAAAAACCCAGCGTGATATAAAAACAGTAACATATTTATTACAAAAAACTAAGGAAAAAAAAAGTATCAAACAACTAATTTAAATATCGACTACGTACAGGTAAATGTTTCAATTTTCATAGGTCACATCACTTAGCCTAGGTAGTTTTTGAAAGAGTCGAGCGGCACGCTTTTGATATTTGCCGCCAAAAAGCCGTGCGGTGGCCGCGCGCTCCACCTCGACGCCCGCGCCGGTGTCGCATGCGTCGGTATTCTTTGAATTTTGCCGAAAGTCGATAAAAAGAACTATGTTGTTTTGAAATAGATTTTCGAATTTAGTTGCGGTTTTTCTCTCGAGGTAAAAGGTTGTCGTCTGATTTCAGTTTCACTATTAGGTCGTGTTTAAAAACGTAGTGTTGTATTGTTAAGTTTGAAGTGATACGTGTAATGATTTATGGTGCTAGCAACGATTTTCAAATTTAAAAATGCAACAAAAACACTTTCTAACATCTTAACTCTACTTAACTTAACTTACTAATGCTACTTCGGGCACCCTTTTATACACCTACTTATTTTCATTGTTACCTACAGTTCAACCACGTTACATCTTTCGGTTACTGTCGTTTTTCAAACACCGTCTGTAATATCGATAGAAAAGCGATGATTGCCGTTGGACATTAAGAATTTAGTTCCACTGTACACAGGGTTCGTTATTTGTCAAGCAACATTTCGTGCGTGATTACGATCGACGCTGCAGGCGGTGTAGAGCAGGGATTCCCAAAGTGGGTTCCGTGGGATATTCATCAAGGTTCCGCCAAAATTATTTGAAATTATAAAATCCAAACATCCGTCACTTTTGTGTGTGTACGGTTGTAAGTCACTGCAATCTGCATACATTAAACATCGCTGAACGCGTGTACTAAGGCAGGAGCACGGTGCGGCGGCCGGCCCGTGCGTCAGCTGACGGGTCATTGGCCGGCGAGCGTAATGAAGTAAATTACATAAATAATAAAATTTAGATTTTGATAAAAAATCTACTTCTAGACAGCTCGTTCTTATGATTAAAAGGTATAAAATGTAAAAAATAAAATAAAAAAATGACATTTTTGAAAATAAAAATAAAAAAAATAACTTTTTTGTAATGAGAAAAGGTAGTAGTCATATCCCAAAATTAATGGAAGCGGTCTTCTGGCTTCCTGTATACATATGGTACTGTATTTCAGTTGCCGTTAGCTTGTAAGTCAGTCGGGTCCCGGACACCAAAACTGTAACGCGCATTAAGTCTCCAATAAATAATAATCCGTAGCAGGTGTCTCATTTATAGATGTATGGATGGATAGATGTTTGTTACTCGCAAAAACTACTGAAAGGATTTTGATGCAATTTGGTATGGTAGTAATTTGAGCTCTAGATTACCACATGTTTTTTTTTAAATAGTGAAACGTCTTTATATATTTATTTAAATTCTTAATTTTTTTAGTACATACTACATAATTATGTGCTTAAGTATAACATAGAAGAAAGTATGTGTTTTTTGTTGTTTTCAGAACCAGCATCAGGGTTCCAAATCGCCTTCAACATGTTCGACACCGATGGCAACCAGAGGGTTGACAAAAACGAATTTCTAGTCGTAAGTGCTTCTCCTTTCCTTATACTCCGTTCATATACAATTTTATACAAACGTAAACAAAGAGACAGCTTTGCACCATAAAGCTAAGGCTGGGACTATATGAACCGGAATCCGGAAGGCCGTGGATAATTTTGAGCATTGAAATTGAACTCTGCGCTAGTACAATACAGTTGAAAATCGAACACATGAGTGTCGAGTCAATGTCATATACGACAGCTCGACACTCGACACTTCGATTTTCAACTCTATTTTAGTAACGCAAAGTTGTATTTTCAGTGCTCTGCAATTCTCACCTGCGTTCCGTATTACGGAGCATATAGTCCCAGCCTTAAGCTAAGAGTCCACTGCGTCAGAATAGGAGCGTACAGAGTTTACGAGGCGTCGATATTTAAAAAAAGTTATGTTATATTATGCCGATCCAGTGCACGCTGTACCATACAAATCAATACAAATCAACGGATCCTTTCGCTCCGATTCCGACGCAGTGGACGCTTAGCTTACGGCTGGTACTATATGATCCGGAATCCGAAAGGCCGAGGAAAACTCAGAGCAATGAAAATAGAACTCAGGACTAATACAATAATCTGAAATAAAACTGAAAATCGAACACACGAGTGTCAAATCGGACAACTTGACACTGATGTGTTAGATTTTCAACTCCATTGCAGTAGTCCAGAGTTTTATTTTCGGTGCTCTGATTTTTTTCCGGCCTTCCGGATTCCGGACGATATGGTCGAAACCTTATTCTACCAATTCTAATGTCACTTAAGTATATAAATTTTCACCGTGCAATAAAGAAATACTGACTCATGATTTGGTCGAATTTATTCTTTTTTGTTTACGTATATATTCAATTTGATCTGAACAGAATATAATAAGCATGATTACAAGGTGGTAAGTGGTGGCCAGGTGACGGATTTAAAGGTTCTATATTTTAGAAATGAGTTTTTAATTTATTTTGGGGTCAACTAAATATTATATAGCTATTATATTTTGATTTAGATATTTTTTTGTGCTAGAGGTGGTCGCCTTGTGTTCGAAATTAGCTCAGTGTAATTTTATAATTTTTTGGTTTGAACTTTTTAAGAGTTATTTTGCCTCTTTTGTAGAAATAAATAAATGTTCTGACAGATTGAGAAACGCGTAACAAATTCTCGTAAAACTGTACCGACAGTTTTTGCTTCTATATTTTTATACTTTACAAATATCATAACTTATCCTTTTTTAAAATAAGCACAGGTGTGTACTAGTTTTGATCACTAAGACTAGAGCTAGTATTTAGATACAAGCACGAAGCATGCTGCAATACTTGCAAATCTTTGATTAGTATAATTTAAGAGCATAAAAACATTGATAGCTACATCAAGCGGCGCGGTGCGGCGGCGGGCTTTGATAGCAGGGGCGACGCGCACAGGCGGGCACTTTAGCACAGATTAAAGAAAGCTAGGACATAATAAACAGCTACATACTAAACTTTCGATTTGATTGTATTACCACAAGCATACGGTGTGTCCACAATTCTCCTATCCCGTACACGGCAATAGTGGAAAAATCCGGTTAACATTGTGTGCAGTCGAAGGGACGGGTTGTGGTGTGTACCACTGACGCTAGACTTTTGATGCTAGTGTTTAATTTACCCCCATCTTCTGTGACAACCCTGACAAAATTTGGATCGTTCTATGAAAGCTGTTCCTCTGTACGTAAGTATATATTTTTACTCTGTGACTTTAGTCACAACTTGACAGAAATACACTCCTGACAAGCGATGACTATGGCGCCCGCCGTCACAGCGCCGTCACACCGCCGTCGCACCGCCGCGCCGCCGCGAAATTCTAAACAGCGGCCTCAGGGGCATTACAACAGACGGCGAGAGTACTATGTATTTTTAATACGTATAGTACATATTAAAAATACATAGTAAACATGTGACATGTATTGTCGTCATATTATAGAATATTATGAAATATATCCATGAATCTTATGATAAAATATTATAATATCTTTGCCGTATGTGACGCCCTTTTCTGAATGTATTTCGGCAATCGTGATCAACGATGACTGCCGCTGACGCATTGAGATTTCTTAGTTGCACTGTAGTTTCCACCAATAAATAAATTTTAAAAAATCATAGAGAACCATATTTATTATATTGCATGAGCGATATAGTCTGTGGACTGTGACAGATTTTTTATTTTATGTTGTCCGTTATTTATATTGTTTTAATTTTATGTTTTTATTAGTTTGCATGTTCTCTGCGATGTGTATTTAGATACAACGGCTACTTGGCGGTTCTTTGAAGGAGCGAAAGGACTTGGATCCGCACAGCCAAAAAGCAGTGAGTTTGCGTTTCCGTCCCTCAGAACAAATTTAAAAAAAGTGAAGACAGAACTTTGTGAAACAAAAACTGAAGTTTGTATATATATAGTGCGCACTACACACATAAAGAACCACGTACCGCGATAGCTTGCCTTACAAGGTGAGGCGTAGTATCGTTACATGTGTGTGCGTGACACTATGTTACACGGCGAGGCGTAGTTTACACTCTGTCGTCACTTTTTTATTTGTTCTGACATTCGTCTATACTCCGTTCAGATTAAATTCAGCCTCAACGTATAAACAATAGCGCGCTGTAATGCTACAAATTTTAAATGTTCTTTATTTATCGTGCAATATAGAAATACAATAACACGTTTGTTTGGTCGAATTAAATTTTTCGTTTACGTTAAGGTTAAAATCGATCTGAACAGAGTATATATATATAGAGGCCAATTCACGTAATGGAGAACATGCATAGTGTTTTTCTATTGGCTTTTCGAAAAGTACATAATAAGCCAGGAAATATCGTCTTTGCCAATGGCATATCTACGATCAGCCGTTGACGAAATACAGTCACCAATCAGCATTAAAAACGCTCTACACAAGAAATTATGCACGAGTGACGTCACAGCAGTTGAAAATGTATGAAGATTGATCTTATTAACTTCAATACTGTTTTTATATATTATATTACTGTCATAACAAAAATATCACAAATAACATAAGATTTTGAGCAGTAATTTTCGTTTCTCAATCATAGCAAAAATCGACGTTTTTTGTCCTTGTTAGTCCTGTAACTTTTTAATTTAGCAACTGATTACTGTACTTTTTGCATTTTTCAGTCCATATATTTTATGTCGCCTTTCGGAAAACATAAGAATTTTGCTGATTTAAAAGAAGTGCCGGGTCCCTATTATTTTTTATTGATAAAATCTGTCTTGGCATGCTGTCGCACTCGCACTCATGCGCAAATGGTACTTGTGTGAGTGCGATAGGAGGTGATAGTACGTGAATTGGTCGTCTGGTCCCATTCCACTTCAAAACTATTGAACACTACCAGGACATCTGACTAACTTTAGCCTTGTTTCTAGCACTTTATCAAACTAATCTTTAAACTGATATGATTATTATATTTTAAATAAATTTGTAGGTACATTGTATTTGCGGCCTATTTCGTTGGAACACAAAAATCGTTTACGGTACAGTGAATGATTTTTGTCTTAGTTCGCGATCTATCCGTGTTTAGCAAGTGTAGTTTGCAATTTTCATCATAGATGGCGTTGATACGCACTTTAAATGTGATAAAATATGCAATAGGATTTTTGATATATTTGAAAATGGCCACATTCAGTGAATCGTACTATGAAACATCATCTATTGAAATTCAAAAGATGTTGTTCGATAGTACGATTCACTTAATGTGTCCATTTGAGGCCAGCTGTTGTAAATATAGCAATAATGATTATATTATTTGTTTATTTTTATTTATTTATTTACTTGGGGAACCAACAGCTTATAAATAAAGAGTATAAAGCAGACAGTTGAGAGTTAAGCCCATAATAGGTTTCCACTAATAGCTATAAAATATAAAATTATACAAACTTAACAGCAATCACAAGCTTCCAATAATAATAAGAAATGAACCTAGATCTAAGTACATGGAAATTTGAGCTTAGAGATTTTGACAATATACTTAAAAATAATACAAGTGCCATACTCACATCATACACATCAATATAAAAAAAAAAATGTATTAAATTCCGATCTTGTCTAGTCTTGTCTTGTCTGTCTGATCCAAGTCTAGTTCTTTACATAGTGCATTAAAGGTAATACTTGCTCGCACCAAAAAGGAATTTCTTCTATAGTTTGTGTTGTAAACTGGAACTAACAGTGGAGGGTTATATCTACGGGATCTGGAAGGAATATTAAAATTTAACTTATAGAGAAGATTAGGACAGTCAATTTCGTTATTTATGATTTGTAGGATATATGTGCAATCAGCAATACGTCGACTGTTAGTTAAGGGCTGAATGTGAAATCTCCTACAAAGTGTAATATAGTTATCTGAGCTATAATTAAATTTGAGTCGGTAACATAGAAATCTAATAAATCGTTTTTGAATATTTTCGACTCGACCAATATATAGGTTATAGCATGGATTCCATATTTGAGAGCAATATTCAAGATGGCTTCTGACAAAGCTACAGTAAAGTACTTTGAAAGTTTTAGCTAGCCTGAAAGAAGAACTTACTCTCATTATGAAACCAAGAGCCTTTGAGGCCTTCACGGTGATTTTATCAATGTGCGCATCAAATAGCAGTTTTTCATCATGATATACACCGAGATCCCGTACAATAGAACTTCTAGGTATTTCATGTCCCTTGAGATGGTATGAGGTGAGGATTCTGTTTCTTTTCCTGGAAAAAGTATTTATGGAGCATTTAGACGGATTCAAGTCGAGATTATTGAAGAGGCAGTAGTCATCCAGTCGGCTAAATCGGATTTGAGATTCTCCACGTCTTCTGGTGATGATATAGGTAGGAAAATTTTCATATCGTCAGCGAAATATAGGGAACGAGAATAGCGGAAACATGAGTCGATATCGTTGACAAAAATGATGAAGAGGAGAGACCCCAACAGCGATCCTTGCGGGACCCCACTAGGTATGGGTACCCAACCAGATATGTAGTTATTAACTACAACTGCCTGTGACATGTTGTCCAGGTATGAGCAAAACCATCCAGGTCGCCATGAATTCCGATGTTAAAAAGTTTAATTTTAAGCCGGTTGTGATCAATACGGCCAAAACACTTACTGTAGTCTGTGTATATGACATCGATTTAAGTGCCGCTGTCTATTTTACTTGTTAAATAGTCATTAAATAAGATAAGGTTTGAGACAGTAGATCGGCCTTTTAGGAACCCATGCTGTGAATCGCTGAAAGAAGATTTTAAGGTAGCATATACTTGATTATGTACTATGTGTTCAAATAATTTGGCAATAGCACATAATTTGGAAATCGGCCTGTAGTTAGTAATTTCTGATTTGCCACCTTTTTTATGTATAGGTGTAATAAAGGCCGATTTCCAAATTTGAGGGACTGTACAAGAGGAAAGTGACATTTTAAAGAGAATTGAGATTGGTAAAGCTAAAGTTTCATAACAGCCAGTTAGAAATTTAGGGGAGAGATACTCAGACCCCGCTAGTTTATTTGGGTCTAGACTCTTTAGATGAAATTTGACTAGTTCAGGTGTGACTTCAATGGAGCTCAAAAATGTGGTTGGCTCACAGAGGTTTTTAGATATCAGTTGAGTATGGTAGCGATTAGTGACATCATCTTCATTTGTTTTCAGTTCTGAGAAAAGATGAGTGGAAGTAATAAAAAAAAAGCATCACAAACTGACTCACCTGATGATACCCCAAGGTAGTCCCATTGTAAGATTTTTAGGGAGCATGTAAGTTTTAGAACGATGTTTAATGAAACTCCAAAAGTTCTTAGGATTTCTCTCAATAGATGATTCCGTCAGAGACAAGTAGTTACTGTAGCAATCAGATTCAAACTTTTTGACCCTATCACGTAACAACTTAAAAGTTGAAAGATCTGCAATTCTTCCATATTTTTTATGAAATTTGTGTTTTTCCCGTATCAGGCGTTTAAGATTAGAAGTGTGCCAAATTGGATATGTACTGGGAGTAATAAGTTTTGATGGTACTTGTTTGTTATGTGTGTCATTTAATGTTTGATAAAAGAATTGAACAGCGCCATCTAACGACCGCTTGTGCAATTCATAGTGCCAGTCAGTTAGTAATATTTCTTTATTAATTTTATTGAAATCGCAGCGATCGAAGCTGTGACGTTTGTATAGCGCAGGTTTCAAAAATGAGTGATCTGAAAATTGAACATCAATAACAATAATGAGTCCAGGATGATAGGGATCAGGGGGTACGAGGGGATCAACACATTCATGTACAGATTTTACCTTATCATTGCATAGAACAAGGTCTAAGATTTTATTGTAAGAGTTTAAAATGCCGTTATATTGATTTAAAGTTTGAATGCTAAGTTCGTCAGTTAGCAGGTATTCATCTCTACTGGCGATATTGATTGTATAATAGAACCCGTCTGAAATACTAAGTTTCCAAGTTATTCCACTGAGATTGAAATCACCAATTATTAAAAATGTGTTATCTGGATGTCTAAGATTTAATTCACTTAAATTATTCAAAAAAATTGATAATTGATCGTGGAAGGACTTAGTGAGCCCAAAATTACATAAATAAATGGCACAAATATGTATTTTTATCGGACTTAGGTTATGCTTGTTTTCGAAACATAGTGTTAGCCAAAGATCCTCAGCTGAGGATTGAAAAGATGGTTGAGCAATAGTTGATAGATGTTTACCGGCGGCTATCAATACCCCGCCACCCCTGCCTTGACCAGTCAGATTGTAATTAAGCTCGCGACGCCAAACAATATAATAATTACTGAATAATTCAGAGTCATTGAAATCGTCCGTTAGCCAGGTTTCAGTTAAGATTATTAAATAATAAGAGTTTAAGCTTACCTGCCGATAAAAGTCTGACGACTTAGTTCGGAATCGGCGCACATTTTGATAATAAATGGAAATTGTTTTATTATCAGTAGTATCCATGGTTAATAGGAATTATTAATTTCTTGAAATAAACCTTTGTCACATAATGATAGCTTAAAATAATACTATCGTATTTCATATAAATAATTCGTTCTGAGCATGTTCTGAAATAACAATAAACAAAACACATGAAACTACTGGAATATACGTGAATGTAAGCTTGCTGAGATAAATTCGTGTAATATACCTTAATCACATCGTAATGTTTTGTAATAATATCATAATTCATGTTAGTATTGCATTTTATATATAAAGTTCGGAAAAAACAATAAACAAAACACTTATATTTGACGAAATACAGGTTCAATGAATGTGAAAAACAGTTATGGTTAGAAGTTGCAAGTAATGGCGCTGATGCAGATAATATATGAAATGAGCGAGACAGGTGATGCGAGATGTATTAAGGACATAATGGGTGCGAGCAGGATATACATATAGACGAAACGAAAATACGGCGTACAATACGAGTTAGGTGACAAGATATTTTTAAAAGTAAAAACTTGATGAGTGATGTATTGATATGCACTAAAACAAATGGTAAACAATGAAAAAAGCATACAATACAAAACGAGAAATTGATAATAGAAATACATATAAACTTTAGAAAAATATTAAGTTATAAAATAGTTGAAGGTAGGCAAAAGAATAACTCCAAGAGCAAGAGATGCGATTTTATTGAACAGCTGTAACATTTTCAATTAACTCGATAGTAGTTGAAAGTGTTATCTGGCAATTTTATTCGCGAAACTATTTAAGTAATAAAAAACTTCGAATACTATTGCATTATTTTATAACTTCATGAGTAACGCAAAAAAAAAATGAAAAAATTTGTATAGGTTTATTATGCTCCAATAAACTCGAAAATGGTATTACATTAAAATCAAGACAATAGTGATTGTCAACCATGGGGCCAACCATGTGCGGGTTTCCTCACGATGTTTTCCTTCACCGTTGGACCGTCCGTGTAATGAATGTACTTGAGATCTGAAAAAGTCTCATCGGTACACGCCACAACCTGGGAATCGAAACCTGCACTCGAGTGCGAATCAAACGGTCTACCCACTAGGCCACGGATCTCTTATTTATCTCGGATGAACTATTTTAATAATATAATTAGTTATTAAGAATGTCTGTATACTTTTTTGCACCTACACGAAAAAAAGTGTATAATATAATAAAATTCTTAAGTATTATATGTATGGTATGAAAGTTATAAATATACTTCTCATTGTCTGGTCCCCGTAACACAAGTACTTAGCAAGGGGATAGACTGACGCGGTGTGAACCAACCATAGATATTTTTTTTTATTGAGAATGCAAAATCTTTGTTTCAAGTGTAACACAATATAGTTATCATAACAATTTTCGAGTATTTAATGTTTCTCCTATGTTATGCTTTTGTCAATAATAGTATTAAAATGTTAAAATAAATGTTTTATGTATGGTTTTTAATTTGGTATTGTTATATAATAATTCTAATGTACTTATTATTTGTATTCTTTGCTATGGTAGCTGCTTTCTTTAGTATCGTCAAGCGCGCAAAAAACAACTGGACCTAGACAGAACGACCCTAAACATTCGCTAGTAAGTTCTAAATCGGTGTGTGCGTGTTCTGTTTTTGATTTTCGAAACAAGTGTTTTGTTATTTTTAAAAACTGCTTGGATCATATTTTTCATCAATAAATTTTCTTCACCATAAACCATCAGCAATATTTTCACTTAGCAAAATGTTGCATGAAAAACTTATTTAAAAGCAGGAAGCGAACGAGACATTCTGGTTCAACATTTCGACATGCATGTTAGGTAACATCTTTGCTCATCATCAACAGGTTGATCAGACTTTGAAAAATGCACCATTTCATTTTTAGTGTTTACCTAACTAAGAAATGAAGTTTGTTACGAGTCAAGTATATAATACACTAGCTTTTTCTTGCGGCTCCGCCCGCGTAAATACAATATCCCACGAGAACATTGTGCTCATTGGGAAATAAAGTGGCCCGTGTTAATTCAGACATCACTATCATATCAAATTTATTCAAAATCCGTTTAGTAGTTTTTGTGTGAAAGAGTAATAAACATCCATAATATATCCATCCTCACAAACTTTCACATTCATAATAGTAGTAGGATATTTTTACGACAAGCACATACCTACTTACAAAATAAGTGTGTATCTAACCAATTAAAAACTGAAACCAATTGTAAAAAACTGAACATTGGAAAAACATTCAAAAAAATTTAAAAGTTTAAAGATTCCTTGAACGTTAAAATTTTAACTAAGTAAAAACTTTTCTAATGTTTTTTTGGTTTTGACCAAGCTATAACGTTACTTTTCTTCCTCTTAGAAACTGTCTTCTAATAAGTGTCGGATAGCTTATTCGGAAGTTTTGTTGCTGCTTATTTTATATCGAGCGACAGAGACATAACATGAAAATAAGCTATCTCGCACTTTATAAGAGTTTTTATACCCTTGATAATAAAAATAATAAAACCATTGATTAGTTATTCAGTGTCGTCATCTTTTTTTGTCAAGTGAATTTTTCAACGTCAGAACAAGACAGAAACATTGATTACCTAATTACGTGTGTAAATATTTTTAAAAGTACCCCATAAAGCTTACTAATCTTGGCCTTATATTTTAGTCACTATCGCTGAAATGAGTACTAATTCTAGATGGAAAAGATCTTCAGCTACGCGTGGAAGGACAAGCTAGGCATGGCGGGGAAGGAGGGGGAGAGGAATGGCGCCCCCCAGGAGAGCTATGTCAACGACGACCAGGGCTTGCAGAGGCGGCACAACACTGATACTATGTTACAAGTAAGAATGGAAATACTAATTAATTCTAATTTCAATAGGATGTATATATAGGTAGATGGTGATAGTATGCACCTGATACTGCAGCATGATACTAGAACATCGCCTATTACTGAAAAAATGTATGCTCAAGTGGTGGTAAAAATATACGTATCTAATATCTATAGTCCAAGGAACCTTCCACTTATGGTCAATTAGTCAATGGGTGGGCATAATAAGAATATCAAATGGATTATACTTCGCAGAGACCAGTTAAAAGCAGGCGAACTACTTAAGAACCTTTTAATGTATTTTTTATATTATATGAAAAATAGGGGATATACAAGCAAACGGAATGTCTGATGGAATGCGATTACCATCGCACATGGAGACCCGCAACACAGAAGGAGGAGGAATACGTTATCTTCTTGAAAGTTTGCAGGTCGTAATGGTCCGGAAGACCGTTGGAGAAAGTTCATTCCAGAATTTTACTGTGCGCGGCAGTAAATTTCAGGTACACGGTGGAGGACTGCCACTCATCAAGGTGATGAGGATGATAAATATTTTGTCGCGTGGAATGGTGGCGGTAAGTGGCAGGTATAAGCCCAAAAAAATTCTCGGAGCACTCCCCGTAATACAACCGTTAGAGCAGTGGTTCCCATACTCTTTTGTTTCATAGACCACTTTCAAAATTTTGCTGGATCCGGTGAACCCCCTGCATCTACATTCTACATTACTACCAATTTCTAAATCTCGAAAAGAAAGTGAAGATTAGATCTATCTATCTATGGAAACTTGCGTTGTGGCTGAGTTTCAACGACGAATTAACAGTTTTCAAAAAAAAAAATTTGAATTGATTGCTTAATAGGGTTAATTATTTGATAATAAAGTAGGTAGACTAAATAAATTTTCAATTAAATTTTAATTCATTATGTTGTGAGTGGATGTCAAAAAAGCAAAGTTGGCCAATCGAAAAAGTGACTCCATCCAACTTTACTTTTTTGAAATCTACAGTGACTCAGCACAAGGCCCAATCAATTCTTACAATTTTTATTTAGAAAACGTCCCATTCGGAGTGGTAAAAAGAAATATAGTATATTTCATTGTGTTGTAGGTATATATATTATATATTCAAATATATAAATTATTACACTAATAATTATTATTGTTTTAACAGTCGTAATATAATCAAAATTAAACACTTATTTATAACGTAATGTAACTTCTACAATGGTAATTACAAAAAAATATATAATTTTAATGAGATGGATGTACTTGATGGATTGACAGCAAATTATCAATATTTGGCTTGAGTTTTGTATGGAATAACCGCAAACTACCCGTTCTGGTAACTACCCGAATATTCAATCTATTCCTTTTTTTTTCTTCATAAGTTTGTAACGGCACTAAAACTTTTTTCGACGAGATATGACGAGAGAAACGCTATCAGAAGCTTTTGCCCGATTCACCACAGTCCAGGATATTTTTCAGGTATTTCTGCCTGCAGCCAAAATCTTTGATACCCTCTTTTAAATGTCACTTTCAGCTCCTCATTAGTGCTAAGCTCGAGTAGGTCCTCTTGTAATATTACGTTCTCCACTTCCGTTTCATCAAATGGATTTATGGTCCATGGTGGTATTTCCATCGACTGAATGTCTTAAATCTGATTTTAAAATCATCATGCAGGGCAATCAAATGTTGAACGTATGTCTGAATATCTTCATCAAGGCATTCTACCTGCGATAGGTTTGAAAACTGAAAATTCGCGCCGACCAATATTTTCCTTCATAAATTATAAATAATATTAAATTAAGGCTGTCCCCTTGTAATTGTAAGTTGAGGTCATTAAATTTTTTGAACAAATCTGTCAAATACGCGATGTCTGCTTTGAAATTGATTAGGTTTTTTAAATCACACTTGCCACCGAAATAAGTTTTGTAAATGGAATCGATTTTTCTTTAAAAAAATCACTCAGGACATTAAATATTGATTCACCTTTAGTGTCCGTCTTCAAAGTTTTCGCGAATAGTATAGTAATAGTATAGTAGCTCTTCATGAATTTCTTCGCCCATAACAAATCGAACATATGCCAATAATAATGCTTCATTGCCAGATAAAGTTGACTCGTCCAGTTGAATAGAAAAATGAGTTGTTTGCAGATAATCACACAAGAAACTTTCAACATCAGAGCTCATTTCATCAATACGTCTTTGTACTGTGTTGTTAGTCAAAGGAATTCTTTTGAGTATTTCAAATGAAGATTTGTGCAGAACAGTTTTTAAAACCTCTTCAACAGCAGGTAAAATTAACTGTTATGCAATGTATGCGGTTTTCCAGATTTTGCTATAAGTAATGAGATATTGTAAGATGCCTGCAAACAATCATCATTGCTTTCAAACGTTGAAGCGAACATACTGTGCACGGTGAGTCTCTTTTCATATTTTTCCTTTAATGTTTGATAATATTTTAAATCTTTACCTATTTTATCAGGATGATACCTTCTTAGGTGGTCTTCCAGCTTTGATGGTTTCATAGAGTCATTGCTCAAAACTTTGTTGCATAAAAGGCATGTTGGCAATCGTTTATCTGCCTGTGATGCAAGACAACCAAAGTTTAAATTTTCAACACTGTACTGACGACACTTCTTCTTAGATTCGGTCATGTTTCGTATCAATTACCTACCTGTAAATAATAAATAAAAAAATTCAAGTTTTAATACAAAATGTTGAAAAATGCGCCCTTTTAGCATTAGGCACGTTATATTATATTATATAGGCAGGTAGGTTGGTATACCTACAAATAGGCAGGTAGGTACTTACTTTTCCGACACTAGTAATCACTCATATCGATTCACTTTTCTTTATGAAATTTCGGAAACAAATGAGTAACGTTTATTACATTCGTATTTATATTGGTGAAGAATTAAACACGTTCATACAATATTGCAAGTACATACACCACAAGTCGTATTAATTTACACGTTTGAACACGCATTGCGGATGGAACGGCGGCGGCCGGCGCGGCAACAAGTCTCGACGCGTTGTACTGAATATGGAATATGCAAGTTTTTACAAGTAACAGTCGCTGAACTTCTTGAAATATTATCTGCCTATATTGATAGGAGATAATTGTCTTATTGAGAAGGTTTAATTTAGGTATCATATTGTTTGTGTTGTTGTATTACCGTATGATGGACGGTGTGGCTCAATAAGATATAAATGAAATTGAAAAAGGAAAGTGGCATAGGGCCGGATAGCTCAACTGGTAGAGCACTTGGCGCGATACCGACATGGTCTGGGTTCGACTCCCAGTTCGGAACTATCAATTTTGATCATGACGGCCGGAGTCCAAAGTTGATAATGAAGAATTGAAGGCTATTGTGGAATCGCAAACCGCTTCCGAATTAGTTAGATGCAGGCTGCGGTGTTAGTGATAAAACTGTTTTAATCCACTTCAAGAAAATTGGGAAGGTGAAAAAGCTTGAAAGGTGGGCACCTCATGAATTGAGTGCAGCAAACCGACAAACGCGCGTCGACTGCTGCGTTGAAATGTCTAATGGCTGATTTCTTCATGAGAGAGATAAACTAGAGTTTGTTATTCGGCAGATATACTTATTCCAGGGTTAAAATTTCGATGGTTGTCTTCAACAGACCGACGGGTTTGCTATCCTATTGTCATGTATGTGTGACTGTGAGCTATATACCTACTCTAGGGGTCCTCTAGACCCAAATTTAATGTATATATTTAAAAAATATTTACTATCTCCGTTCTAATAAAAGTTTGTTACTTATTATTTGTTAATATAATAATTTAACAAATATAACAAAAAGGGGAAAAATGTTATTATTTAAAAAAAAAATGAAACCGACTTTCAGAGTAAAAACACACTGCACAAAAAAGTATAAAATAAAACTAATTTTCTAAATAATTCCCCATTTAAATTTGGCTAAAATTTTAACTATTTCTCTACTCAATCTTCAAAATGTTGAACTTGATCTGCAGTAAATAATAATAAATTATCTTATACATATATAAAAGTGGATTGAAATGCCAATGTCTCACTAACACTCGAGGACGGTTGGACCGATTTTGACTAATTTTGGTCTTGATATGATTGTGGTAGTTCAAAAAAGGTTTAAACAGTGAGAAATATTAAATATAAAATTTCGGAGAAAATTTATTACAGTTCATAGTTAAAGAATTATTAGTTAATAAATAAAAGTACAAACACACTATTGTCAAAATTTACTGATGAAATTAATACACATTTATTAGAACATAAAAAAATATTGTCGCCATATTCTATGATTTTAAAAAGGCATTCGATACTCTGGAGACGGAAACCCTCTTAAATGGAATGGAAGAGTGCGGCCTGAGACAGCCGCGGAGTAATTGGTTCAGCAACTATATCTGGGCGCGCTCGTACCGTGTAAAGATCGGTGGCACGCTCAGTGAGGAGAAATCGGTCGATTGCGGTGTTTCACAGAGATCCGGATGTGGCCCTGTGTGCTACCTGATGCACGCCAACAGCCTGTGCGGAGTGCTGCGGCAATCCTCCGCTCTCATGTTTGCACCTTGACCTATGCACGTCGAGCCCCGGCACCGACATAACGGAACACGCACGGAACTGCGCAAGCAGTTTTGCGTGGCATGTTTAAAAAGCAATGTAATTTACTTGTGGTATCTAATAAAAAATAATAATAATAAATAAACATACCAAGTGTCCACAGTTAATGCTCTCAATAGTTTCGAGTCAGTTTCAGTCAGTTTCGATCCACGCTTTTTCACATTTGTCACCCCGTTTTTGAGATATCACTTTTATTTATTTTGTAGGACAATTTTTAGCATAATTATTTTTTTTACATATGTAGCTTGTATTGTTTGTTTTTGACACGTTGTATTCCGGTTTGTAAATTTTGCCCTTTCTTCGCCCTTGTCAAAGTCCCTACGCATATTTTCCTGTAACAATTTACTTTTAACTGTTTCACTGCACAATTTATTGTTTGAGTTTTCCAACGCCATAATAAGTGGGTCGTAATTTGGTGGTAAAACCACTTAACATTAATACTGAAAGGAAATCTTCGACCAATGGAATATTTATGTCTCGTAGTTGTTGATCCAAGTCTGTGATCTTCAACAGCACAACACTAATCAAATTGTAAACAACCGAATCATGACATAACAGAAAAACGTTTCCAAACTTCGAAATGACAAAATATTAACTATCTCGTGAGACACATTGAGTACTTATATCGTTAAATGCAAAGTTGCTACTCGAGTGAATTGTTTACTCGAGTGTCTCGAAAACTCGAGTGAGGTTGTAAAATAACTCGAGTGATTCGAGACACAAGATCCTATTCGAGTCGCATCACTAGTCTGAGACGATCTGAGGCTTCAATGGGCAAAAGGCAATCTTAAATGGGCAAGAGCCCTTGCGATGTGCAAATGACGGGCCGGTCAAAAAGTCGCGAAATAAGAAAATATATTCCAAAAAACTTGTTAGTAGGTACTCGAGGATTAACCAAAACGTTTTTGTTTCAGGTCCATTTCTTCGGCAAAAAGGGTTCTTCGGATCTCAAGTTTGAGGGGTTTTGTCGATTCATGGAAAACCTGCAGACTGAAGTTCTAGAGTTGGAGTTCAATGAATTCTCAAAAGGTATTGTTTTCAATAATATAATGATTTTAAAATTAAATCCATAGTCCATTCGCGTTAAAGAAGCAGTGAATCATGCGTACCGTTGCCAAAATTTAATTTAATAATGACGCATAAATCGTGAGCATAATAATTAAAATTGATGAGTGCATATGTCAAAAGTGACCAATGACGCATATGCCACGTTCATATTAACGAGTTTTTAGTAAGTAATTTTGAAATTAGCACTGCAAGTTCCATGCAAATATTGAGGATCAATCACTTAATAGCAAATTTAATTTTTACTAAGTACATCATATGTGTAATGATTTACTGAGAGTCTTATTTTTTAAATTATAAACTTCCGTCAGGAATTAATAAATCCATTAATAAAAATTTTTTGAACGGCTACTAAAAAACGCGCGCTTCCGCTGAATTGTTTACGATGACGTCATCTATCGGGATCCGTGCGCCGACGAATTATTAAATATATGAAGTCTGTAATATCTTTGAAAATATTGATCTATTTTAAATGCACAATGTATTTATGTTACTTAATTGGAAAAGAATAAATGCTGTATTGCTTAAAATCGCTACGTAAATAAGCCATTATTTCTCGTAAAAAGTAAAGGATAAAAAATAGTTGTTGTGGGTTATCCCTAAGAGATAGACATATACCATCGCGTATTTTTTGTGGGCCTTTTTAAGGTGTACAATACTGTAGTACATTATTTTGATCTATCTCGTAGGGTTCAGCCAGCGTTTGCATTATAAGTGTAAAAAATCACATTAAAAACCTCTAAAATGATCAGTGTTTCTCTACTAAATTATCCATGTTGTTAGTTATATCCATACAAGCCTTCCTCTTGAATCACTCTTATCTATTATGTCCTTACATATGAAATTGGCGTTTTGTACCGGCCACTTTGATCTCAAATATATCTTCTTTGGTTTAGAATTCCAATTTCAAATATATACCGCTATTTACATTTGTGTTTTGAAAACCGTAATTCACTTGTTTTTTCCTCTTTTGGTTTTTTCTTTGCGTCACTCTGTTGTAAATGGAAAACTTGAAATATCATATTATTTTCGAGTACGAACTCCACCGTGGCACCAGTTCTGCAGAAACGGCTCGAAGGATTAATAATGTGTATCGCGGCGGTGTCGCAAAAGAAAACACAGTGCGTTTTTGGTTCCAACGTTTTCGTTCTGGAAATTTCGACCTGCAGAACAAGCCCCGTGGATGGCCGGAGACCAAAGTTGATAATGAACAATTGAAGGCTATTGTGGAAGCAGATCCATCGTCCGAGTTAGCTGCAGGCTGCGGTGTTAGTGATAAAACTGTTTTAATCCACTTGAAGGAAATTAGGAAGGTGAAAAGACTTTGAAAGGTGGGTGACTCACCCCATGAATTGAGTGCAGCAAACCGACAAACGCGCGCCGACTGCTGTGTTACATTACTCAATCGGGACAATAATGAAGGGATTTTAAATTGAATTATTATTACCTGTCATGAAAAGTGGATCCTGTACGATAATCGGAAATGCTCATCGCAATGGCTGAACCCTGTCGAACCAGCCAAAGCCTGCCCCAAGCGAAAATTGACTCAAAGAAAGTTACTTGTGAGCGTTTAGTGGACTAGTGCCGGTGTCGTTCACTAATGCCCTCTTAAATCTAGCCAGACGATCACCGCAGATGTCTATTGCCAGCAACTTCAAATCATGATGGTAAAGCTAGCTGCTAAACAACCGAAGTTGGTCATTCGCTTTAGGCCACTGCTGCTTCAGGACAACTCTAGACCACACACTGCACAACAGACGGCTATCAAATTAGAGGAGCTTCAATTGGAATGTATAAGACATCCAGCGTACTCCCCGGACCTTGCTCCAACAAATTACCATTTTTTTTTTCGAAATTTGGATAACTTCTTGCAAGGGAAAAAATTCAACTCCGATGGGGCAGTCCAAAACGCCTCCAAAGATTTTATTGATTCCTGTCCGAATGTTCTTTTTAGTAAAGGAACCAATGAACTACTTATGAGATGGCAAAATTGCATAGATAGCAATGGTATATACTTCGATTTGATAAATATATTACGTTTAAAAAAAATCGACTTTATTTTCCTCCTTTACAAAAAGCCAATTTCATTTGTAATGACCATATATTGGTTCATAGGCGTATTTAGGAGACCAGTATGCTCTTGTGTTGGGAAAATGTTGGACTGACATATATATTAGTTTAAGGAATCAGAAGTGATAAAATAAAAAAAAAAAACATTTTTAAACAACCTAAAAGTAATTTAATTTACCAATCAACATTTATTAATTATTTTACAATAAGACAATCGTTAATATTCAAATCAAATCATTGGGATGGGATGGCGCGCCCAGTACGAGTACTGGGCGCATTAAACCAGTTTTTAGGGAAGACCCCGCCGCGGCAGAACGCGGGGGAAACCCGAGGTGGCAAGAGAATAAAAAAGAGAATTAATCGCGTTCGAGGAGCGCGGGGGGGCGGTGCGTAGATCTCCGGCAATCACAGTCGGATCCTCTGGTACGAGGTTCTGGATGCCGGAGATATCTAGGCGCAGGCTGCGATGGTGGGGGCTGCAAGAGAGTCGGTAGTATATCCTCCCCGGCCAGAACCTTCCGAACAAAGTTCGTAGCCAGGGAGAGGAGAGTCTGTAAAAGCTCTGCTGTGGATGCGGGGGCCTCACTCTGAACCAACTCTTGGGGCAGCGGGGGGGACATCGGGGGCTGAGAGTGCGGGGCAGCCGCACACTTTGCGGGCTCCGAGGCGGTGGTATTTTCCACGGCTGTGATGGCCGAGGAGGTGGCACTGGGTGTGCGCGAGGTGCGCGGGGAGCGCGAGGTGCGCGGAGAACGCGCCTTACGGTGGCAGTTTTAGCTCGAGTTGCGGAAATGAAAGCATCGGTGGCATTGGGCCGGGCCGCTGCGGCCCTGCCAGGCTTCGATGCAGATTCCCGCCATATATATAAGTTCGGTGACTTTATATATGCCGGGGACGACATCTGGGGCCCTAACAATGCGGGCGAAATAGATACATCCACCGGGTTCAGACCTCGCCGGGACTTCGGACACGTATTCCGCCACGTATCCCAGTTAGGCGAGTCCGGCCTTGATTTCCTCGGTTCCTTCCTTCCTCTTGTTCGTGTAAGAAGGTAGGCCCCTAATCCCTACCTTGATTGCCCTATCTTGCGGCAGCGAGAACGAGAACCAGGAGGCTTGTCCCTGCTTTTCCAAGTTCGTAAGGTAACTCTTGACGGTCCTGTATTCGTGTTCGCTTCGGGGCATAAAGCGAATACCAGGACCGTTTTGTTTGGCGTATGGTGCATGCCCCAGGATGTCATGGAGACGACGGAAGTGGCGCACCCAGTCGTCGATCTTCTCAACGACCAAGAGTGGGTAGCGAGACGCATTAGGGGGTGACGACGTTTTAGTAGTCACCGATCCCGGAGCGGGAGATCGGTGGATGTCTGCTTGTGGGCTGGTGGCACTCACCTCGGCTGGAGAGCCGGCGAGGGGCGGGCTGAGCCCGCGGTGGTGCGGGGTGTGTCCGCTTGGAAGACGTTGTCAGGTCCAGGGTGTGCGGCAGGCTGGCGAGGATCGCTCGCATGCGCAATACGGCGCGATGCGCGCCTAGGTTTGGCCGAACCCTGATCGGCTGTGCGGGGCGGGGGCCCAGACTCGCCGCAGGCTGCCGTCGGGAGGCGGGGGGCGGGGGTGGGGTACCAGTACACCCCCGCGAGAATGCCGAAGGCGACCCGGGGCGGGCGGTGTCCTGTCTGCACAAGCTAGGCTCGGCGAGCGGGCGGTGGTGCGTGCGGTCCGGGATCGAGCGTGAGCTGGACCTCCATGAGGCCGGGCTGTACGTCGTCTCAGAGCCCGCACGAGAGTTCAGGTGGTCGTGGCGTGGTAGCCACGGATCATAGTCCGCCATGTTTACACTTACACAGGTAAAACAGCATAAAGACACACGAGTCACAAACAAGTAACAAGTGTACGTATCACAAAAAACAAAGAGTACTCACACTAAACGTGGACGAACGAAACACTAAGTGTACGCACACGAAGACGGTACACACACTTAGGGGGGCTGTCTCCTCGTGACCCAACGTTGAGCCGAAACTCAACGGGAGGCCAGGAGCAGGGCAACTCCCCAGCAAGGCGCAAATCCACAACTTATTCTAATGAATAAGGTGTGAATTTACGATCGCTATCAGGAGTTTATAACTGCACTAAGGGCGGGTCGGCACGTAGTGGCGTGTAGGCAGGGCTACGATGTAGCGAATACGGAACAACGGCTCAACGTATTACGCTACGGAGCGATTGAGAACGCGCGCGCACTAACGGAGACAGGACGATCCAATGGTCGAATGAGGCCCGCGCCTATTGGAGCCTCTGATTTTATAGGGAGATGGTTGGGAATCGGTATTACCTGTTGCGAGTTCTGCTTTTTAGCTTATACGGCCTATCCTGATCGTGCACCGTCCTCGGCTGCACCAGCAACGTCTTCTTCTGGAGAGCTTGTACACACGGTGATATCTCGTTCACCACGCTCGCCCGTATGTGACTCGCCCACTCTTGAGGTTGCAGCAGGAACAGCGGATGCACTTGTAGATACACCGGCGTCCCCAGAGTGCTCGTCATCGCAATCTGTACAGTAATTGTAATGGCAATTAATCATAAAAACGTACGGTTATGCCTAGTCTTTCATTCAACACACATACATGGCCGTCGTACATAAAATAAACTAACACACCATTGGCTAAAACACTTCGCTCTCACAAATATAGCATAGCATCCCAATCATACACATAATCTAACTTGTACAAGTTTCCCCAATAAAATAAACCAGCACTGCGGCTGCCAGGACTGCGCCTGTTACACATTCAAAGAACATGTATACCGGGACTGCGCCCACCAGCGCTGCGGCTGCCAGGACTGCGCCTGATACGCGTTCAAGGAACACGTTCACCGGGACTGCGCCCACCAGCACTGCGGCTGCCAGGACTGCGCCTGATACGCATTCAAGGAACACGTTCACCGGGACTGCGCCCACCAGCGCTGCGGCTGCCAGAACTGCGACTGATACGCGTTCAAGGAACACGTTCACCGGGACTGCGCCCACCAGCGCTGCGGCTGCCAGGACTGCGCCTGATACGCGTTCAAGGAACACGTTCACCGGGACTGCACCCACCAGCGCTGCGGCTGCACGTCTGTCGCGGCCTAGCACTGTAGGACAATGACCTGTCAGTCCGCCCGAACCATCAAGGCAAACACGTATCCAATGTACTAAAAAAAAAACAATACATTAGACATATTATGCAGTTAAAACTCACTTTAAAAAAATGCGGCACAACTCTCGGGACACCATTCGCCTTTCCAGAGGATCATATTTATATTGAGCTGCGGCCTGAGTCGTCTTGCCTCTAGCTCCGCTCAGTAACTTCAGCTCGTAACGGTCACTCGGTAATACCTTAATAATGCGGTACGGACGCCTCATACCGGGATCAAGTTTTTCTGTAGATTGCGTGTACTTTATCACGGAAACTTGATCATCAACCTGGAACTTTCTTGGCGGGTGTCTCTGACGATTGACCCGCGAATCTTGAGTACCTTGATTTTTATCAAGTGACGCCTTAGCTAAGCTCCTGCTAAGCTCCCTCATGGCTTCGCGATTAGGGCTAGAGTTCTCGACGGCGACGTCGCGGATCAGTACACGAATAACAGGATAGGTCGCGTTTGTACCGATCAATAAGTATAAAGCAGAATATTGTGTGGTCTTTCGCTTAGGAATATTTAAAACTAATTGTATTTACCCAAAGTATCAGACCAATTTAAAGTTTTACTGTTAACCTCTATACGAAGCAAATTAATAACAGTTCTTACATAACGCTCGGCCTGCCCATTGGAATGATGCATTTCGGGCGTTATGTAGTGAATATCACTTCCCATATTAGATATTCAGCTCGTAAAAGCTGACGACTCAAACATACGTCCACGATCATAGATTATTAGTTTAGGCACTCCAAATAAAGAAATTGAGTTATTAAATACCCGTTTAAATTCGTTAGTATCTTGTTTTTACATAGGATAAAGTAGGCAAAATTTGGTAAAGGAATCAATCAAAACTAGTACAAACTTATATCCATTGGACTCTGGTAATGGGCCTAGTACATCTATATGAATAGTCTCAAATGGAATATCGGATTTTCCCATGATGTGATAGGTTGACGTTGGGCTCTGGGAACACGTTTCTTTGAAATGCAAACCAGGCAATGTGAAGTGTACTTTTGAACAAATTGTTTTAAGCCTGGGAAATGTTTTAGGATTAGATCATAAGTCTTTTCCGCCCCCATGTGCTCATGCTCGTCATGGAAAACCCGTAATAAGCTGAGTCTATGTCCTTTAGGGATAAAACACAATAAGCGAGATTCCTCCCCAACGGGTGAATAGCGATAATAGAGGTTATCATTTTTACATACGTATCGAGTGGAGTCTAAATCACAGTCTCTAAGTTTTTGTATGAGATCAAGAGTCTCTGAATCAGCTGACTGGGCTATTTAGGCCCAATTCAAGGGTCGGTTCATGTTATTGACTTGCAACGCTGGTGGATTCCTGCTTAGGTAATCTGCATGACTCATCATTACGCCCTTACGATATTGAATTTCGAAATTAAAATCCTGCTTGTAAATCCACCAAAGTGCAACTCTTGGAAGTAGATCCTTTTTGCGCTCGGTGGCCTTCAAGGCGTTGCAGTCGGTTATTATCTTAAAACTTATACCAACCAGGTAGTGGCGAAAATGTTGCAAAGCCTTGACGACCGCCAGCGTTTCCAATTCATATGAATGGTATTTGGGTTCGGCGCCTTGAGTAACTTTGCTGTAATAAGCTACAACCCGTTTATTACCGTTCACATGGACCTGTATGAGTACCGCACCGTAACCTGAACTACTAGCATCGGTGTGTAGTTCGGTGGGAAGGCTTGGGTTAAAAATTTCAAGTATTCGTTCGCTAGTTTAATGCTTTATAAGCTCTTGTCGAACTAGATTTTGTTCGGGTCCCCATTCAAATTTAACATTTTTCTTTGTGAGGCGCGAGATACATGCAGTTTTTGTTGCGTAGCCTTCTATATAACGTCGGAAATATCCCGCAAGACCTAAAAATTGTCGTACTTGCTTGACGTTGGTAGGTATAGGTGAATTTGTCAAAGCCTCAATTTTCAGCGAGCTCGGCCTAACCTGACCGTGACTAATTACGCGATCTAGGTACTCTTATTTTAGTAGCAAGAAAGGAGCACTTTCGTATATTAATAGAAAATCCTGCCTCTGTCAAAGTCATTAAAACATTTCGTAGCAAGGAAACGCCCTCATCAATAGACATGCTCAGAATTAGGACATCATCAATGTACACGAGAACGCTACCTGCTTCTATGAACTTTCGCAAAGTTTTATTAATGATGCGTTGATAAACAGTTGGAGAGTTATATAAGCCACGCATTTTTAGGTACTCATAATAGGCTTCAGGAGTTACGAAACCGGTTTTGTGGATAGAACTCTCATGGATCGGAATTTGATGAAATCCTGAAGCCATGTCTAATGATGAGAAGAATTTCGAGCTCCCAAGCCGATCAATGTGGTCATCAATCAAGGGTAGGGGATACCTATCCTTAACAGTGATGCGGTTCAGTGCTCTGAAGTCGACACACATTCGGTCTGAGCCGTCCTTCTTCTTGACCAAAATGATCGGGTTTGCGTACTCGGAATCGGACTCCCTAATTATTTTTTTATCTAACAAATCCTGACAAATCTCGCGAACCTTCAGTTTTTCGTGATATGACAAACGATACGGATGGTATGCGACAAGTGTGTCACTTGTTAAGCTGATGTGCATTTTGCCTGTCTTCACGGTTGTAGTGGCCGTGTCAGATATTAAAAAGGGAGAGAATTCTTTTATAACAGTCATCAGCCTAGCAAGCTCCACACCTTTGAGAGGCGTATTTACCGTACCGGACTCGTTAGTAGCAACAGCATTTACCTCCAGTATCCTATTAGACGTGTGAGTTAGGTATTGTTTATCTTACGAACGAATAAACGTAACACCATTGCGATTAAGAATGTCCGTCCCTATTATTATTGGCTTATTCATATAAGAATCGGGCACAATTACAAAATCTACCTCAAGTGCAATATTGTGGAGCTCAACCGTTAAAGTGATGTATTCACTGGCAACAAATTCTTTATCACCTATCCCCTTCAAAGAAAAGTTAATTGGTCGGCGCGAACCGGAAAAATAATTCACAACCGCAGAAGATATCAAAGACACATTGAGTGCACCACTGTATATTAAAATATCCACCGGAATACCCTGAATTACTCCCGTGCTTATGTCGTGGTTATTTTTTCTAGTTGAAAGCTCGTTGAATAAATTGACTGCACGCTTATTATTATTAAAGTTTTGAGATTCTGATCGAGCTTTAGTGAAGCACTCAGTTTCTTTGTGTCCTCGTTTTTTGCAAAAAGAACAAACCAACTTAATATTATTGTCCGTTACGTTGCGCCATTTGGGGCACTTATCTTTAAAGTGACCTACTTCGCCACAAACAAAGCACTTGTTTTCAAATCTACTTGAATTATTAAAATTGCGGTTTTTACTTGTATTAAAATTAAATATTTTATTTCTATCGGTGTTGCGATTATTGTCAGGTTTGCGGGTAGGTTTTATGTAGGTAGCTAAAAATTAAACCAAACTTTCCGTTGTTAAGTCAGCATTAGTGGCTGCAGCGCGTACTTGGATGTCACTAATGCCGTAAATAACTATTTTGACCATAAGTTCTTCACTTAGTCCTTTCACCGTACGTAAGCGCAGTAGTGAGAGACGAGAATTTAATACTTCATGAAGAACGTGCGCTTAACTAACCATTCGCGGACAGAGGGACTTAAATTCTTTAACGAAATTTGACCATGTACGTTCATTAGTGGTCCATTCATTTAACCAAGCTTTTGCGTCCCCTTTTAAATAGTTGGCTACTCGAGCACTCGTAGTCGTCCCACTGGTTCGCCCTTATAGCTCGCTCCACTTCATTGCACCACACCTCAAAAGTTATTAATAGCTGGGTCGAATTTAGACACATAATAATTAGTACTTTTAGGTTTCGTTAATGTACCCAATGCTTCAACGAGGGCCTGAGTCATTGAAGCATTATTTTTATCTATAGGAGGTGTGCTACCACGAAGAGACGATGGTACATGCGAACTATTAACCGTGTTTTTCTCAATAGCAGTTAGACGAGACATAATCAATCCTAAAGTATCTGTTACAGATTTTTCTTGAGGGTAGGATCGAGATTTGCTAGAATTTCGACGCGAACGAACCGAACGAGACCTTGATCTTTCACGTGAGCGATAATTATCACCAGAATGAGAACGACCACGACGCGAAACAGACCCGAGTCCTACGACGCGGACGGCGTGAACGCGATCTATCATACGAACGGGAGCGCGATCGGCTTCGACGCGGCGGGGAACGAGTTTTGCTATCACGTGAATTCGAGCGCAGCCTACTTCGACGCGATCGTTTTTGAATACTTCGATAGGTTTCGTACCTACCCTCAACCTCAGAGTGAAGCAGCGATGTTTTATTTGTCCGTTCACGTGAATCGCGTGGCATTTTGAAAATTAACGATTGTCTACGTTGGAAAGGCTAATTTGTGAGCGAAATCCTATCCCGTTTCTGATTTATGGAATCAAAAGTGATAAAATATAAAGAAACATTTATTAATTATTTTACAATAAGACAATCGTTAATATTCAAATCAAATATAAATCACAATGACCACTTTTATAAAATAAGGACCGATATAAAATAACGTTAAATAGACTTACAACGCGCAATACCGAAACCAAGCACCTTACCGGCTGACGATCGAGCAGCAAAGAGGCCCGCGCCTATTGGAGCCTCTGCTTTTATAGGGAGATGGTGGGGAATCGGTATTACCTGTTGCGAGTTCTGCTTTTTAGCTTATATTAGTATTCCAAAAAACTTTCTTAGGTTTAATAGATTGTATGCAGTTGGATTTTCTGATTTTTTTGTGTAGCATACAGGTTTGTTTCTTCCACTATACTTGCCATGAAATGTTTTGTGAAAAAGTAGTTGAAGCATGCATATGGAGTATCTAATTGTGACACCTCTGGCCCTAAATCAGAATGAATGATTTTGGAGTCATCAAATTCCATGTTTCTTTTTTCCCAGATCAATTTTCATTTATCCAATAATCCTGAAAATGTATGTCTTGTAGGGTCACTGTTGTCTATAACCTGGTTGTCTATTTCCTCATTTTCAATCACGGGATCACTTTCCTGGGTCCTCTTCATCACTTTCTAATATATTCAGTAACTCATCATGTTTTAACTTTCAGGCACATCTTCCTCCTCTTCATCAGACTTTTCCATATCGTCTTCCGACAACCACCCATCTCTCAAAGATGCTAAATAATTTTCAATATCTTTGTCATTCTTTTTTGTAAGATCCTCCACCTTCTTTTTATGGTAGTAGCCATAGTAGTGGCAACACTGACAGAGTGGTTCCCATGCAGTACATTATAAACCCATGAGTTCGGCACAACTCGGAAACGGTCCCGTTCAAAATACTCGACGAATTTTGCCTTCACCTTCTGGAATGTAGCAGTGTTTGGGTCCAAATTGAAGGAATTGTAGATATTTAGACCTTTTTATCCTATGGAATGCAGCATGATCGCAATTTTCTTTTTATCTTCCGTTTTCTCCATCCCCGACGCCAATAGGATTATCTCGAATGATTGCGTCCATTTCTTGAAATTATCAGCATTATTGTTAATGATTTCTGTAGAAATTTCAAGCTTCTGCACTCCGTTTCCAGCCATTGTCACGTTACCGCACCCAGATTGTCTCGAAGCTTCCATAGTTGCCGATGTACCCTTGGCGTTCATAATTTTGGTTTTTTTTTCTTATCGCACACCTGACACCATGTTGTGGGATACGACGTCTTGGTTCTTACAGATCCTTCATATGCTTGAGTGGTGATAATAATAATACAGCAACAATTGTTATATTCTCCTTTATTGGTACATATGAGAGAGACGCTTAACACAGATACGTATTACATATGAGATATGCTTAACACAGATACGTCTACACTATATATAGCCTTTTGGCTAACTAAAATAAACTAACTAGATAGGCTGTGCTTGTGTCATCTGTCAATATAACATTGATAGTTTTACTTCTTATTACTGCTATATTATGCAACAATCAACACCTGGAACCGAAAAAATCAAAGTATATAAAACAATAATACTTCACTAGCTTACATACAAGCTAAAATAACGTCATTACATGATGATGTAAATTTACATCAACACAATTTTGAGTTTTTTCTACATATTTTTCTACTTTTGACCAAAAATAATGACATGAATCGAAATACTGACCTCAAATCCAACAATTATGAATAACTTGAAAATAAACCGTGAGTTTAATAACACAATAACCGAAATCTTCACAGAGCAAAATAACTAGTACCTATTTACATTTTGAAATAAAGTTTTGCACCTGACATTGAAACATCAACTGTTTTTTTTCGTTCGTCAACATCACGAATATTGCGTAAAACTTACCATGTACAAAAACATGGTCTTACTCTGTGGAATCGAGAAAAATGGCTTTGAATTGGTTGATTGAAATTTCCATCACAATGCATTTAGGGGATAAGATTTTTTTAAAATAATATAACAAATAAAAGATTTTTATATCGGGTAGACATACATTCATTGTACTCACTACTACTACAACTTGATATATAAGTAAAATGTAAGTGACATAATAATCAGGCATGGGATTTCAGTCTATAAAGTATGGCAGATCGCTTACAAAATCGTATACGACCAGGTACATAGTTTACGACCGTCGTAAACGATGTACTTGGTGGTATACTACAAGAAGTTATCTTTAAATATATTTTTTAAACTTATATCATTAATTGACAAATTTCGATGCCCGAATGATGACCGATGACCAAACTGGCAATCACAAAAAACGCCGGGTATAGAAGTTATGAGCAAGAATAAAACTTAAAATCATAGTAGTTAGAGATGTAGGAGAAGATATATATTTGTTGGTGTATAAACTGTTGGAGTATGTAGTTAAGTGAATATTATAGTAGATGGGTTGGTGTAGGTTAGAGTTGTATTACAGAGATTCGTTTCCGCCTCCACAATTGCGGAACTTCCCCAAGAAAACGTATCTCCGTATATTGAAATTGTAGGCGTATGTATGTACAAGTATACTATATTTCAACACCTAAAACTACACCTACACCTATTACCGACACCGACCAACATATGTTCCAATACAACCACGTTTTTAATGTCTTTCGGGAATACGGGAATATGGATTTATTTACGAATAAAAATTTAAGACTGCAAGATCGCAACAGTACGAAACACTTTTGGTCGTAGAGGAGTTTTATCGTCTCTCCTCCATTACTTTTCACAATTTTTTTCAGACCACACCTCTCGAAACTAAAAAAAATAGTTAATTGGGTGTAGTGACCATATTATTTAGGCATTTTGGCACAATACAATATTTGTTCGATTACATTATAATCCAAACAAAGTAAATACGAACGACATCAATGTGTACAAATCAAGTATTCCTACATACTGCGCTTGTTCTAACCGCGCGGTGGAGACTAATCCCGACAGATGACGTCATAGCGAGTCGCATCATTCTCGGGCGCGTTTCTGGAACTGATGCACTACACTTGTTGTATCTTCGTAATTTTTGGTCCGGCTTAAATGTTTTTTCACAGTATTTACTGGTTTTTTATCACTATATATCTGCATACCCCACAAAAACCATGACTGATCATCATTATGAATGTTAATTTCAGGACAAGAGACAATCTCCGAGGTGGATTTCGCCAAGATCCTTCTTCGCTATACGTACCTGGACACCGATGAGTACGACATGTACCTAGACCGTCTACTGGACCGCTTGGACGAGAGGGGCATCAGCTTCTCCGAGTTCAAGACGTTCTGCCAGTTCCTTAACAACCTCGAGGATTTCACCATCGCGATGAGGATGTACACGCTGGCTGATCATCCGATATCTAAAGGTAAGAAGTTATAACGACCTCCGTGGTACAAAAAGTTTTTCCGTGTTCCTGGGTCATGGATGTGTATTAAATATGTGCATAATATAATAAAATCTTAAAATATAATTATGTATGTAACCTCATTGCTTCTCTTTGATATACTTTTTAAACTTGTCAATGAATGTCAACTGTCAATTGAATGATACTTATATTTAATTTCATATGAATAATTTGTTTGAAAATATTATTTAATTTGTGAAATATTAGCATTAAATGTTCTTTCTTTAGTTGTAAACAACACATTATTTATTTCCATATTCTTAAAAATCTTATTATAAAACAACATTTTCGCTATAACTTATGAACAATGGAAAAACTGAGATTTGAATTTGTGGTAAAGGCAAGTGATGATTCAAAATCTAATATTATCTGCTTAACTTCGAATACTGATACTGATAAAAGAATATACTTGATTCCGCAAGAATTTCAGCCGGCTAAATTACATGATGCTATTCTTAAGACGCAAGTTTATGATAATATAATAAAAAAAACATGGAAGAAAAGACATGATAGAAGACAAGTATGAATTGCAATAACACAAGAAATACATGATACCTATATAGATGACGATGGAAACATTTAATTTAACGGATATTTTTTAGAGGAAATAACTTCAAAAATTGAAAGAGCACCACAGCATATAGGAATTTCGAAGAGTCTTTGACAGAATTATTACATAAATACATGGAATCAAATAAACCACAAATTTCGGGAAATACAGTAGACAAATTTATATTGGAAAAGTTTAACAGGAGGACATCTAATGTATCTCAATGGATGAATAGATTTGAAGAGGAATGTTCACGATTATCAATTGTTGAAGATGCAAAGAAAATTGAGATTATAAGAACATTTTTAGAGGACCTAGACTGGTATACCTCCATGATGATTAAATATACAATTAATTCGGAATGGAAAACATGGAAGAAATGTTGAAACTTATGCTGACAATGGTTGGTCACCAATCAAGTATGCAATTTTATTTCAATACAGACAAGGTTATTTATTAGGCTATGCCTTGAAAAAGGAGAAATTTGAATTTTAGAAAGGAAAAATTCTGTTTGTTGAAATCATAGTAATTTTCTTATTTTTCTTTGTTATGACTTTCTTCTCATTAATTTCAATGTTGTATGTGGTTTCGCCTTGTACCATGACATTATCTGACTTTGTGCGTGACAAAAAAAAAAACGCTTTGTCTTTTGAAATTCAAAGTGCCATGATACTGTTGGTTTAATGATGGTGTGGTACGCAGTTTTCCAGTCATAAACAGGTATCTTTGCAAGATCTAAAGCCGTTGCGTTGTCTGTCAGCGTAGTAATATATCAGCTCTATAACTCTCAATAACTCTTTCGATTTTGGCAAAAACACGGTCAGGTGGGATGAAAGAGTGACCAACTACAGGGAATACTAGCTCAATTTTTTTTAAATTTCGAGGAGCTTCAGAATAAAGCCATTTGCCTAACATGACTACCATCGTGGTATTTTTATTTTGACTAGAACAGCCGTCATATACAATTCTTAAAACTGTTATATTTTCTGCTATCGTGCTATTTTTCAAGTAATGGTACACAGCGCTGGCAATTTCGTTGCTTCCTTTGAGATGAACGGCTTCATCCCAATAGTAAGAAAATACGTTTTCCTTGTCCAATTTTGCTCGTGAGCTCCCTTCGACTATAGCAAAGTGATAAAATGAAAATTGCCTACTAAAGTAGGCCGATTGATCAGGCAACTTGGGCAATGCCTGATTCTTTTGGCAATCAAAAGATATAGTTTTCAAATTTTCTCTTCTCGCAGTATCTGATAAAATGCTTTGTACTTATGTTGGTGAATTCTTTTCTCTATAATAAGTTCATTTTTCTTCCTCGTATCTTGTTCTACTTTTATCTGCTCTTGTAAGGATATACACTTCGAAAAAACGTCGGTCCTCGGCGATCCAAACCCCAGGTTATAACAGGTGTTGAAAATATTACGGAAATAACTATGTTTTACTTTGAAATCATCATCAGCTTCGTTATTGAACATCCGCCACATTCTTTTAATGGATATTTCTGCTGGCAGGTACTGTCTATTAGTTTGCGATCAACAGTAATGACCTTCATCTGCTTTGAACTTTTCTATATAACTCTGTACAGCTACCTTCTTTGCTTCAAAAGTTTTGGTTTTCCGGTCTCCACCTCGACGTTCTTTTGGAGGAGAACCATTCGATGAATAAAATTGGTTCATCACTCCTTGCACTCTGTCTTTTTTATTTTCAGTGCATCCAAGAATGTCTTTTGACATACTGGTATCAATGATCCCCCTCTAGTTTGTACATGATATTTAATACTAACATTCCTTCTAGATCCAATTGTTTTTTTTCTTACTTTCTTTTACATTGCTATGTCTCAATATAAAATTATCTTGCAATATTTTTGTCTTGCATTTATAAAAAATTTCATTTAACTTTCGTATATCTTGACATGACACCTGAGCACAGCGAAAAGCTTTTCGATTGTGCCCGCAATGTGGAAAACTAGGAAATTCTTTTGATGAGTACCTAAAACAAACACAAGCCGTATAATTTTTACATCGTTGTATTACGTCAGAGATACACCTGGAAACCTTTAACCGTAGTCAGAAAATGTGGCAACAATGAATGATTTTTTACACACTCTGACTGCCATCTGATCTCCAAAAGAAGTTGGAAAATATTCTTAAAACGGCTTTTTACATCATTTCTTGAGAATTATTATTTAAATTAATAAATTGTTATTATTTAAATAAAAATATAAAAGTTTTAAACATGAATTGTTATGTGAATGGCTTCGAACGAAATGTTACAAGAGGCTTGGATAAGGTAGATAGTAGATACATTATTGAAAACGGCCGTAAGTTGTTCGCGAAATCTTACTTGTTTTATCTTGCATAATTTCCTCATTTAACTTTTCTATTGGAATATTTGCAGTGTTTTTACTCACCGTTCTTGCCGTTCTACTTCCCTCTGTGTATCAGTGTCTCCTCTGACCTCTGTGTCTCAGTGGTTCAGCGCGTTGGTGCTTATGCCGGGGGTCGCGGGTTCGAATCCCGCCGAAGGAACAAAAATTTTTTCTGTGTTCCTGGGTCATGGATGTTTATTAAATATGTGTATAATATAATAAAAATCTTAAGTATATGTATAGTATAAAAGTATTAAATATACTTCCCGTTTTCTGGTATCTGTAACACAAGTTCTTCGGATACTTACCACGGAGCCAGACTGACGTGGTGTAAAGCGTCCATAGATATTATTATATTATTATTATATTATTATTACGTTTCCATAGATTTTTATTGCGTAATTTCTTCCGCGCCTTGTTGGGTTCACATTTTTTAACAAATCGGGCTAATTCGTCCATTTTTACTAATGAAAACTGAATAAAAACTACAAACACTTGTTGCTTCACAAAGTAAAATCGCCATACTGTTTTGATGATCACGTGACGTAATTCAAGCGCTGCAATTGGTTGAATACAATATAGTGGATTTTGATACTCACTGCCATGATAATAGCGGGTTTTGCTACGAAACGTGATTTTATTTATTAAATTTTGACATATTTTAGCGTGTTTTGGAGTTGAATGTTCACTGCATTTTATGCAGAAATGTTTATACTTTGCTATGGTATAACTAACTCCATCAACGTCCGAAGATGTTTTAGCGGGATTTGATACTATACCATTCATTTATGGCACGTTAAACATTGGTCCTTCTTGGGCTTATGGAAATCTAAATTATACTGAGTACAAAAAATATTGCGATACACGTTGATGGAAACAAGCGTTATAGTTGCATTTTTACATTTTTCTTGGTACAGTTCATACATTTTGGAGATGGAAAGTACTCGTATGTTATCCAAATACATTTTAGATGATGTTTTTCTGCAATAATGTGACTCCATCTTAGGGAAAGCCTCGATGTGTTCTTTGACAAATGCTATATCTATTTCTTTCGTTTTATTGACAGGTTCATGCTTGCCACGTCTGTCCTGACCTTCAAAAGAGCCTGATGTTCCTACTTCTGAAAATGCCTTAGTAATGGGACCATTGGATATACAAAGGGTGTTTTTAACAAATAATTCACAAACCCTGATCTTTCGGTCGTCCTTAATATTTAAGTAATAGTTACGAGATACAGTCCTTTTCCGAGTTGCTTTTACGAGACGTCTTTGTGGCGCCTGTGCTATAACATTCATCAGTATAAAATCTTTTTGTCGACAGTAATCCGATAGTGCCCAGTAAGACTTACATTTTTCCATGCGATCTTCTTCAGGGAAATTTAATTTACATTTACAATCTCCGGATTTTTGCGCTTTGGAAGGTTGTGTCTGTTTTTTGTAGTTTTTATATGGTAAACTTTGTGAACGATTCCTTTTTTGCTCATTTCGGTCATAAGTATCTGTTCTCCTTTAGTGCCACCTTACTGTCTTAATTTTTTTAGGATCAGCAATAGAATCATCTGTTAAAAACAAGTCATCTTCAGAGGACATTACTACATGGTTGTTATTATATGGTGGGCTGATATTTTCAGAAACATTGTCTATATTGGACAACACTTTGAAAATATTATTGACTTGTAATAATACTTCACTATCGCTTTCGTCTGACGATAGTATCGTTTTACTTATTGGTCGATCTATGTTCTGGGTGGGCCGTGGCGATGGTGTATTTTCTATAATATCACTTGAGTGCTGAAACGAAAAGACAGAGGTAAGTTGTTGGAGTAGTGAGTCCTTTTAACACAAATAACTCGATATCACAAAACCACCACCAAAAACATGAGACACTGTTCTTATTTGAACTTTTGATTTTTATATTGATTTCTTATGTTTACGCGAATATTAAACATAGCAAATAAATTAACAACTTTTACGGATTTTTTTCGCGGTTTATTACATTTTAGTTTATACCGACGTTTTGGCAACTATGAAGCAGCCGTGGTCACGTGAGGACTGAGTTGACAGGTATCCATAGTATATATTATTATAAAGGTTTCAAACTACCCAAAGATTCTTCATTTATGTTAAATAATTACCAAAACGTCGGGATCTAAACTAAAATGTAATAAACCGCGCAAAACACTGTAAAAGTTGATTTAGTTTTTAATCAGTTTAGTAAAACATAAATAGTAAAATACATAGGTAAATTATGCTAAAGCCAAAGAAAGTGGAAAGATAAGTACTCACATCGTCCTTAGAAACTTCGTCTACTATAATATTATTAAGATTCAAATCTGAAGAAGATTGCTCCAACATCTTGCTTCCTCTTCCAGGTTTAAAACATATATTTCGTTGCATTTTGACAGAAATCATTAACTTCTATAAGACGTTTAGCAGTCGCCATATCTCGCCTCGAAATGAGCGAGCGAGCCAGTTCGCCGCGCTCACGCGCAAAGTACCTACATATTCGCCCCGCGCAACCCTCCTACTTCACCCGCGTTCGGCCTCGCGATCCCTAGGCGAAACTGTTTCGTTGCATTTTACCTAACCGATACCTGCAAGAAGTTACTATATAATTTTAATCGATGTTAATTTCATAAAAATATGGCAACGGACAAAATCAAAAGTAATTAAAAACAATAAATGATTTTAGGGAAATCTTAGTATTAGAATCAGTATAAAAATATTTTTTATTAAAATTCATTAACATTACTTATTGTGCTCTTGTAATAAATGGTTCATTACAGGAACTAAATAAATGATAATAATTATCTTTATCGAAACATAATTATAAGCTAGTTATGTTACACTCGTTTGGATTAAGTTAATTAAATGATGAGAATGAGTTATGTATATTAATCTCAGTTGTTTTTTTAATATTTATTGATAAAAATAACTTGTGCAGGTTAGTGATTCTTTTTAAATGCTTGACTTCCAAACTTGCAATTATGGATTTTATGACAAGGACGTAACGGCTATAATTGACTAGATAGAAATTAGTGAGTTTTTGCATTATGTTGCTTTTGTCAAACGCATTCCATTTTAGATAAAAACGTATTTAGTGATTTTTTGTAGTTAATGAGTTTTTGCAATAAGCCGACGATATATTCCGGTTTGTAAACTTTGTATTTTCTTCGCCCTTGTCAAAGTCCCTACGAAAATCTTCTTGTAACATTTTACTTTTATCAGTTTCACTGCACAATTTAATGTTTGAGTTTTCCAACGCCACAATAAGTGGGTCGTAATTTGGCGGTAAACCACATTACATTAATACTGAAAGAAAATCTTCATCCAATGAAGCATTTATGTCTCGTAGTTGTTGATCCAAGTATGTGATCTTAAACAGCACAACACTAATCAAATTGTAAACAAACGAATCATGACATTTCAGAAAAACGTTTCTAAACTTCGAAATGACAAAACATTATGTCCTATCGCCGTTATTCGAGGCCTTATAACAAAATTGAGATGGTAGTCTTTCGTTTCCTGCCGTAATATTTGTCGTTGCAGTTTCATTTTCGGTCTTTTTGGCGGCAAGATGGCCGCTTCCGTTGTTCACCAGGTGTGGCGCGCGCGCTTTTTTCGTCATTGGCGTCTTCAGTTTTGTGCCGTAAAGACTAGTAACGCTGTTAGCGTTCGTTTAAATTATAAAAGTCTTATAAATTTTATAGTTTCTTTGCAAATAATTATTTTAGATCGTTTGTGGTTTCGAAATATATTAAAATAAAAATTTTCAAAAGTTTATCAACATGTCAGACTGTAGTGGCGACGAAATTGTTCGCGAGTGTCCTTCTTCTACATCGTCTTCATCGGATGAGCAGCCGCTCACACGACGAAAGCGGAAATCCTCGTCTAAAAATATCGAGAATCCAAAAAGGTCACGCCGGGATGATGAGGTATTGCTAAACCTTGTCCAGCAGGTCAGTCAAATCCAAAATTTCTTAGCATGTGTCTATCCGCCTTCGGAAACGTGTGCTCACGATAAAATTTTTACTGCTAACGTGATAAGTACAACTAGCGAAAATTTTGAACATGAAGCTATATCTGATACTTCTCAAAATTTTAATTTTGATTTGACAACCATTCTCAAAGAACCGGCGATTCAAAATGCCTCTGCGGAGCATTTACAGACACTCAGCTCGTTACAACATTTCAACTCTGAGAATTGGTCAAATGTCCGTTACTCAAATATTCAAAAAACCTACAATGCCTGGCCGGGGTTTGTCGAATTGGAGGTAAACGACGAATTAAAACAGTTCGAGAAAGCTAATAATTTTAATTTGAATGCAAGTGATAAGTATTTGGGTGCTAATACGCGTGCAGTAATAATTCAAAGTGACGCGTTAAAAAAGGGCGTCTCTGATTTGTTACAATGGACTCAAGAAAACGATAATATTAATAAAGAATCTTTATTGACAAAAATAAAAGAATGGTTTTCAGGTGATTTTCAAAAAGTTTCTTTGGACTGTTTACAATTACTTTGTGGTAGGCGTGCTGATATTATTGAACAACGTCGTGATTTTTTCTTAAATTTAGTAAAAGAATTTTTTTTTAATACTACTTTGAAAAAGATTCCTCCTTCTTGCGAATATTTATTTAATAAAAAGCAGTTTTCTGATTTTATTAAAAATAATGGAGGTGTAAATAAAATTTTTATATATCAAAAAGGTACCTTCTCTGCATAAGAAAGGCGACCTACATTGGGTGTCCAGGCATTCCAACCAGGCCTAAGTAATTACAAACAAACCGGTCGCTTCCAAGCACCGTTTGATTTTAATAAAAATCAAGGTTATACATACACTCGAGCGCAGGCGTTGCGACCCCTCCACCCCTATGCTTTTAATTATAATTTTGGCTCTTATGCTAATAATGAGCGGTTTTTTAGACCCTCCTATAAACCTGCAACGTCGTTTCCTCCAAAACAGCAGGCCCCAGCTGTGGCTAGGAAGCCCTTTAATCAAACCAATCCCTCAAAGGGCAGAGGAAGAGGAGATAGAAAGTTTTGACTCTCAACAGGCGTTTCGGGGGGGAAGGCTAGCTATGTTTGTAGATGTCTGGAGAAGGCGGGGTGCCCCAACCCCCCTTTTAAAGATAATAACAGGTTACAAAATTCCCGTTTTACGAAAACCACCACTGATTTTACCTCGACTCATAAAATCACGTTACCAAACAGCTCCATCCCCAGAAGTGGACCAGATTATTCAAACGGTGTTAAAGGACAATATTGTAGAATATAAATAAAACCAAAACCCCCAGTTTTTTATCAACAATGGGACTATGCGCCCTATTTTCAATTTAAAACGATTGAACGAATTTCTAAAGCTAAGCAAATTTCGACTGATAGCTACACATCGAATACCGGAATTTCTGCAGCCCAACGACTGGTTAGTAAAAATCGACCTAACACAAGCTTATTACCACACACCGGTATCTCTACACCATCGTTGATTCCTGAGGTTAACGTACAGAGCAAACTCTTACAAATGACCTGTTTGCCGTTTGGTCTAGCCACTGCTCCCAAAGTGTTCGCGTGCCTGACAAATTGGACAGCAGAAATACTACGGGAACAAGGTATACGTATTGTAGTTTTCTTAGAAGATTTTTTAATTGCATGCCAGGACAGACCGAAAATAATAGAGCAGACGCGTTTAACACTGGACAGAATGCGCGAGTTAGGCTGGGTTGTAAATGAAACAAAATCTATACTTCAGCCACAAAAAGCTCTGGAGTATTTAGGTATTTTTTGGGACACATGGAACAATCAAAGGTCTATTCCAGATACGAAAGTCCAAACTCTTCGGCATATAATTCGCAAAGTGTTAAATTCTAAAAAAGCAACTCTTAGACAAATACAGAGCATTAATGGGCGTTTCAATTTCGCTCGACTTGCAGTTCCTCAAGGTCGTTTAAACTATCGACATCTTTTGGCCCATTGCAATAGTTTACTTCGAAGCGGCCCGAACAAATCACACCGCATTCCTTTTCAAGCGATCAAAGAGCTTGAATAGTGGTTTCTAAATTGCAAAAAATCTTCTCGACTCCACCCTACAAAATTGGTAAATTTTCTCACGACGGACGCATCCTACTCGGGTTGGGGAGCGGAATTTAATGGTGTATTTTTGACAGGAGATTGGATTGGACGAAGGAACTCTGCACTCGAATCAAAAAGAAATGCTAACTATTTTAAAATGTTTACGTGAATCTCTCTAAACCGATCATCTCTGTTGCTGCAGTGTGACAACAAATCCGTTGTAGCATACCTAAGAAACGAAGGGGAGAATAATTCAAATTCTTTAATGAATCTTACTTATAAGTTTTTTCAAATTTTAGATCTTTTTGATATTTTTATTTTACCGCATCACATTCCAGGCCGTTACAACAATGTAGCAGATCGGTTGTCGAGAAAATCGTACCTTCCCGAATGGCATCTAGTCCCTGCGGTAACAAATATCATATTTCAGAAGTGGGGCATTCCCGAGATCGACCTATTTGCATCGGCTCGAGCTCATGTAGTACCCAAATATGTGAGTTTAGACCAGAGGGATCAAACAGCGTGGAGACACAATGCGTTTTCATGGGAATGGGACTTCAACCTGGCTTGGGTATTCCCACCGCCGAATCTGATGCCCAGAGTGTTAATGCATCTCAACCGTGCGAAAGGTATGTTTCTGATTGCAGCTCCGAAGTGGCCCCAGGCTTTCTGGAGAGCAGATCTAAAAGCACGTGCAATAGCACCACCATTCACAGTTCGAGACTTAGAATCGAACTTACTCGATCTGTCGACGGGCCTTCCCCCGCCACGGTTACAAGACCTGACCATGGAGATTTGGAAATGTGGGGGTGGTCACAAGAGCTAGAATCCTGGTCACAACAACAGAAGGCTCAACTAAAAAGCCTTTGGCGTAAGTCTACTTTTAACACCTATAAACTGGCTTGGTTAAGATGGTTGAATTGGTGCAAAATTTCTGGGGTCCAGCCTACTAACCCATCAGGACCACAGTTAGCCCAGTTTTTAGCTGACATACATTTAAAACATAATTTAGCCTCTAAAACGATTTTGGTTCACAAGTCAGTTGTTTCTACGCTTAGTAATGCTAATAATAGCTCTAGTCTCGCCTCGCATGTATTGGTTAAGAAAATTTTAAAATCTATTTCAACGAGAATTGCTCAAAAATGTAATAAGTCAAATACCGTTTGGGACACTAGTACTTTAATATCTTACTTAGCAACAAGTAACATTACTCATGAAAACTTATTCGAAGTTTCTAGGATATGCGCTGTCTTATTATTATTGTGCTCTGGTCGCAGAGTACACGACCTGACGTTATTGAGCGTATCGCAGGGTTCTCTTGTAGATGACGGTGAACTAAATACAGTCACTTTCTGGCCAATGTTTGGTTCTAAAACTGATTCCGAATCATACACTCGATTGAGTGTATGATCGAACCTGATAAATATGAATAACCTGATTAGGTTGGAAACAATTTTCGAATAGTGAAAGACCAAATGATCCAGTACTGTGGGTGCGTAGGTTAGCTGCTCTGGGTAGTGATAGGCGAAAAGAAGCTGGCGTTGAAAATTTGTTTGTAACTGCTCGAGGGGTACCGAAGACTGCTTCTAGAACAGTAATCGCGGGATGGGTAAAATCTGTTCTAAAAGAAGCAGGTATCGAGGCAACTCCGGGAAGTGTACGATCTGCCGTTGCTTCTAGAAGTTGGATTGACAAAGAACCAATAGACAACATTTTAGAAAGAGCAAATTGGAGGGCAGCAAATACTTTTAAACATTTCTATAAAATGGAGATAATTTCTAAGCCTACGACACCCTGTACAAATAACTCTTTAGTAAATCTCTTTGAGCCGGTTAATTAGTTTATATCAAAACAATATTAACTTTAATTATGTTATTTGATAAAATTTAAAATAATTGATAATATTATGAATATCTTTGATGAAATAGGATTAAGAATATAATAGAACAAAGTACATTTATTTATAACCTGATTATAAAATTGCTAGAAAAATGTTTTACAATAAGTAAAACATTTTTCTAGCAATTTTTTTCTAGCTTTAAACAATTTCCTTATGATATTGATTTATCACATTGGCGTCTTGTCCACCAGGCGACAACAAACAATATCTCAATTTTGTTAAAAGGCCTCGAATAACGGCGATAGGACATAATAGCAGAGTTTTACCTACCATTAAAACTCTTATTATGTCCGGAGCCTTATTCGAGGCCTCACAGTAAGGTCTGCCTGGTGAAATAATTGAGACAGCAATGAGTGAACAACGGAAGTGGTTATCCTACCGCCAAAAAGACGGGAAACGAAACTGCATCGACAAATATTACGGCAGGAAACGAAAGACTACCATCTTAATTTTGTTAAAAGGCCTCGAATAAGGCTCTGGACATAATAAGAGTTTTAATGGTAGGTAAAACTCTGCTATTAACTATCTCGTAGGATACATTGCGTAGTTGTATCGTTAAATGTAAATTTGCAACTCGAGTGAGTTGTTTACTCGAGTGACTCGTAAACTCGAGTTAGGTTTTAAAATTATTCGAGCGATTCTAGTCACAAAATCCTATTCGAGTCGCATCATTACTTTGAGGCGATCCGAAGCTCTGTAAATCTTAAATGGCCATTTGCACATGGCAAATCTTGGCATGTGCAAATGACGGGCCGGTCAAAAAGTCGCGGAATTAAAAAATAAACGCCCAACTTTATTTAATAGAATGTGTTATTTTTGCATGTATCGATCGCGAAACTATTTTAGTCATGGTAGGTATAGTTAGTATTCAATAAAATTCGATGACAAAAGTCTTTTTTTTATCTTTTTAGTTTTTGCGCAGACGGGTTTTTTTTTTATTAATTTTATTTTACACTTTTAAGTTCTTTGTCTTTTTTTTTCTTAGGACCATGTGCAGTCAGCAGCACCGTATCAATATCAGTTTTATCTAAAAGCCTATATGTGAGAATCATTATGATCTCAGGTGACAAAAATACAAAAATCGGCAGATAAAAAGTGACGAAATTTAATCCAGATTGTCACCGAAATTTATAAGTTGGCGACTTAATTTCCGAGTTGGTGACTATTATACAATTTAAGCAGCTATAAAACCAGATTGGGTTGATAAGTTAATGGCTGCTAAAAATTCAATTTGTAGGCTACGGAAAATCGCATTTTTGGATATTGTTGCAATTTGTTTTCCTTTGGTATGGGTGTCGTTTTCAAGGTTTTTGGGGATGCAGAATAATATTAAAATTGAATCCATTTTGAAATTCCAAAATGGTGCACCTTTTTTTTTCACTAAAATTAATATGGGTGTCCTTTTTCAGGTTTCTGGGGGTGCTGATTATAAAATTGTCTTCCAATTTCAATTTCCAAAATGGAGAATTTTCATTCTTCGTAAAATGACATTAGTACTAATTTAAAAGTTGTTGCGGATGCTGATTAGGCTAGGCATGTAATTCTCTTTAAAAAAAATCGATCTCCGGTTCGATTCGAATCGAACATACTAGAATCGATTCTTGTTTAAATCGAGCATTAAAAGATCGATTTTCGATTAATCCCGCCAATTTCAAACATGCCTAATATAGATACAGGACATTATTGATGACCATTTATCGGAAATACAAGTAATTGGAAAGAAGTTATTAAATTAATAAACATAATACCACGCCTATATTCCTTCGAAAGAATAGGTAGAGGTGGGGATCGAGCCCAGGATCTTTTGCTCAGGAGCAGTAGTGCTTGCGACCACTAAACTAATGTGGCAGTTTAAATTTCTAGTCTCACCTAAGTAGTAAGTAGTATGTACACTATATGTAAATATAGCTTAATAATATAGTAACCGTTTCCTATTCTTTATTTTATTTAATTTCACTTCGCTTTAATGTACTTTTAAATTAACTTCGTCAAGGAGAGCAACTCAACGTAAAATAAACAGATCAGAATTATCCAAAAAATGTCATTTTCAGAATGACATTTGACTGACGTATATTATAATACCTGTGATTTAAAAAAATAACACGTATTATGAAAATCTTAGGTTTCGATAAAATAAGACTACCTACAGGATAACTTAGGTAAGAGAGAGAGAGGTATATAATAAAACATGTTGGGGCTTATGATTTTATTCATTTTTTTCATCATCCCTTATTAATATTCCGTCCAGGAATGACGCCGGTGCTTCTATATTCTCTTGGTATCGAGCCCAACCCAAATACCACACAATGTTCATGATATAAGCACAACAACCTACTGTCCATTTTCTGAAGATACAATAGTAGCAGATTCTTTTATCATCCCAACTTGATCCTTCCTTGATTAAATAAGCATCAAGTTGGGGTGAGGTTGCTTCTGCTACAACTTCCATTTGATCAGATATTTCTACCTGAAATGGTATATGCCATATCACATGTTCCCCGAAATAGCTTTGAACTTCTTTTATTTGATAGGTACCTAGCCCAAAAAGTATCAAGTCAGATATTGACATTTCAGGGAAAATACTCTACTCAGGAAGTTGATCATCAATTCATCTGAATTGGGCTCTAAAGCGGTTGATCCGGTTATCAATATAAGTTCTGCCAACCGATTGGACATATTCTTAATTTTCTGTATTGCTCGAGTAAGTTACACTGGAAAAGATGGCAAAGAAAGACGTATGACGTTCAAGAAGACGTCTTTACCTAAAACTGGCAACTACGTCAAAAGGCATGTCAAAACAACTGACATGGCCGCCCTAAAAATAGGGTTATCGCATTAAAAACCTTTTCAAACAATCATTTTTGTACGCAAACCCTTCTTCAAATTATTATTTTTGTGTATTTTTATGAAATTTCCATATTTTTTTCCTATTAACCTATGTGGTGTACATAGAGCTGGCCCAAAATCACATATCTCCTTTTGTTAATACTGTTTGAACATTTTTCTTACTTCCTTTATTATTTATTGTTTGCAGTGGCAATCCGGCAGATCTTTCAATGTATGGTTTTTAGGATACATTTTTCATACTTTGATCACATTGTGCTACCTAAAGCATTTTAAATTGTCTATTTATATAGTACCATTTCGATATTTACTTAGCTTATATCTATATTTTATTGAAATTTAAATCATTTTATCTATATAGTACATTCAAAGAATATATTTTTATATCTCAACACATATAACACCTCTGACTGAGTCGCATCGGGTAGGCGTATGTCACCTAAAATAGTAATCTTTTTTGTTTGTCTTGGAATATCCGAAATAAATATCATTCATCCCTAGGTGACTCATAATACAACAATATTAGCTGCATTACTATCGTTTTCCGCTTTCTTGTAATAACCTGTGTTGTAATGATGTACGTACACCTCTGTTTAGTGACATTTATTCACAAATATTAGGTCATTACATATGAAATTGGCGTTTTGTTAAGGAGGAACATAAATTCGATTTTTTTTAAACATATTTATTTAATCAAAGTATACAGGGTGTATTTAGACCAGTCCCGTTAACTTCTTGGGCTGAAAGTAGGGCATGAGATAGATCCATTGGTACTAGTCATTTGCTTATAATCGTTTGTGTTTGTAAAAGTTAAAATTTTCAAAATGCAATGTACAACGTGTACGTTGTACATTGCATTTTTTTGCGCGTCTACCCCTTCGACCGCCCGTATGGTTATGTACTATGTATAGTACATAACCATACGGGCGGTCGAAGGGGTAGACGCGCAAACACGTCCCACGCGCCCGCGCAGGTGCGAATAGAGAAAATCAGCTGATACTAGCAGCTGTACCGTATGTAGTTAATAAACCACGAAAATTGCATAGATTAATAACAATCTTATTTAAAGTTAGATAGCTCCGTGGCCTAGTTGGTAGACCGTTTGATTCGCCCTCGAGAGAGTGCAGGTTCGATTCCTAGTTTGTGGCGTGTACCAATGAAACTTTTTCAGATCTCAAGTACATTATACGGAGCGTCCGTATAATGTACTTGAGATCTGAAAAAGTTTCATTGCTAACGGTGAAGGAAAACATTGTGAGGAAACCCGCACATGGTTGGCCCCAAACGTATTGACCAGTCATTCCTCTGGACTGACTGACTATGCTGTGAGAATGCCGAAAGTGCTTGGGCAACCATAGGACATTTAAAAACCAACTGTCCCAGGCACTACAGTATTTCAAGAGTGGTTACTTCGCTCGGAGAATACTGTTGTTGTTTTGAAGTAGATTTTAGAATTTAGTTGCGGTTTTTCTATCGAGCCAAAAGGTTGTCGTCTGATTTGAGTTTCACTATTAGGTCGTGTTTGAAAACGTAGTGTTGTATTTTTAAGTTTTAAGTGATACGTATAATGATTTATGGCGCTAGCAACGATTTTTAAATTTCAAAATGCAACCAAAACACTTTCTAACAACTTTAAGTTTTAACTTTTAACGTGACACCTTGCCGCGGTCACCTGATGGTCGATGGTCCGTGAACTTAGTACTAGGAGTAGACTAAGTACCTACTACCTACTAGCAGTCATTCAGTACTCAATACTTCTTTCAAGTAAGTAAATAGCTATTAGCCATAGTTTTACTTATTATGGTCGGTGTACGTACGAACGTACGTAACTTATTATCATTAATAATAATTTACTAATGCGACTTCGGGCACCCTTTTATACACCTACTGAGTTTCATTGTTACCTACAGTTCAACCACGTTAAATCTTTCGGTTATTGTCGTTTTTCAAACACCGTCTGTAATTTAGACTAATTTCGAAAAGCGATGATTGCCATTGGACATTAAGAATTTATTTGCACTGTACACAGGGTTCGTTATTTGTCAAGCAACATTTAGTGCGTGACTTACGGACCACACTGCAGGCGGTGTAGAGCAGGGATTCCTTAAGTGGGTTCCGTGGGATAGACTACAAGGTTCCGCCAAAATTATTTGAAATTATGAAACCCAAACATCCGTCACTTTTGTGTGTCTACGTTTGTAAGTCACTGCAATCTGCATACATTAAACATCGTTGAACGCGTGTACTAAGGCAGGAGCACGGCGCGGCGGCGGCCGGTGCGTCAGCTGACGGGGCATTGGCTGGCGAGCGTAATGAAGTAAATTACATTGCGTAATTAAGTAAAAATAATAAAATCTTAGATTTTAATTAAAAATCTACTTCTAGACAGGTTGTTCTTATGATTAAAAGGTATAAAATGTTAAAAAAATAAGTAAAAAAAATAATTTTTTGAAAAAAAAAAAAAAAAAATACTTTTTTGTAATGAGAAAAGGTAGTATAATCATATCCCAAAGTTAATAGAAGCGGTCTTCTGGCACCCTGAATACCATTGCTATCTATGCAACTTTGCCATCTCAAAGGTAGTTCATTGATTCCTTTACTAAAAAAACCATTCGAGCAGGAATCAATAAAATATTTGAAATCGCTTTGGACTGCCCCATCGGAGTTGAATTTTTTCCCTTGCAAGAAGTTATCCAAATTTCGAAAAAAATGGTAATCCGTTGGAGGAAGGTCCGGGGAGTACGGATTGACGTATTGGAATGTCTAAGACATCCAGTCTTAAGACATTCCAATTGAAGCTCTGATTTAGGGCCAGAGGTGTCACAATTAGATACTCTATATGCATGCTTAAAATACTTTTTCACAAAAAACATTTCATGGCAAGTATAGTGGAAGAAACAAACCTGTATGCTACACAAAAAACAGAAAATCCAACTGCATACAATTTATTAGACCTAAGAAAGTTTTTTGGAATACTAATATATATGTCAGTCCAACATTTTCCCAACATGAGAGCATACTGGTCTAAATATGCCTATGAACCAATATATTTGGTCATCACGTATGAAATTCGCTTTTTGTAGAGGAGGAACATAGTCGATTTTTTTTAAACATAATATATTTATCAAATCGAAGTATATACCATTGCTATATATGCAATTTTGCAATCTCATATGTAGTTCATTGATTCCTTTACTAAAAAACATTCGGACAGGAATCAATAAAATCTTTGAAGGCGCTTTGGACTGCCCCATCGGAGTTGAATTTTTTCCCTTGCAAGAAGTTATCCAAATTTTGAAAATAATGGTAATATGCTGGAGCAAGGTCCGGAGAGTACGGTGGATGTCTTAGACATTCCAATTGAAGCTCCTCTAATTTGGTAGCCGTCTTTTGTGCAGTGTGTGGTCTAGCGTTGTTCTGAAGCAGCAGTGGCCTAAAGAGAATGACCAACCTCGGTTGTTTAGCATCTAGCTATTCCGGCACTAGTCCACCAAACGCTCACAAGTGACTTTTTTTGAGTCAATTTTCGCTTGGGGCAGGCTTTGGCTGGTTCGCCAGGGTTCAGCCATTGCGATGAGTATATCGTACAGGATTCAATTTTCATTACAGGTAATGATTCGATTTAAAATCCCTTTTTTTATTGTGCCGTTGAATAATATAACGCAGCAGTCGACGCGTATTTGTCGGTTTGCTGCGCTCAATTCATGTGGTAATCACCTTTCAAGCTTTTTCACCTTCCCAATTTGCTTCAAGTGGATTAAAACAGTTTTATCATTAACACCGCAGCCTGCAACTAACTCGGACGTGGTTTGCGTTGGATGCGCTTCCACAATAGCCTTCAATTCTTAATTTTTCTTATTTCTTTTACTTCTTTAATTCTTATCAACTTTGGTATCCGGCCGTCCATGGGGCTTGTTCTGCAGGTCGAAATTTACAGAACGAAAACTTTGGAACCAAAAACGCACTGTGTTTTCTTTTGCGACACCGCCGCCATACATATCATTAATCCTTCGAGCCGTTTCTGCAGCACTGGTGCCACGTTGAAACTCGTACTCGAAAATAATATGATATTTCATGTTTTCCATTTAATAAACAGAGTGACGCAAAGAAAAAATCAAAAGGCGAAAAAACAAATGAATTACGGTTTTCGAAACACAAATGCATGAGTAGCGGTATAAATTTGAAATTGGAATTCCTAACCAAAGAAGATATATTTGAGATCAAAGTGGCCAGTAGACAATACGCCAATTTCATATGTAAGGACCTAATACTATATATAATATAATACCAATAATATAATTTATTCAGTTATGTCCTCAAAAATTTATTACTCTGTCTGCTGCCTTAAAAAAACAAAAAATAACAGGTGGTCCTGAAAATCAGCGTTAGGTCTATTTGGCCTAGCATAAAGCTGAGGACTATCCTTTTTGTGAAATACGTTGCCAAAGTCTTATTTTTTACCTGTTCTTTTTGTTAAATCTTGTTTTACAATAATTTTATTACTTTCGAATGTACTTTTTTTTATAAATTGTAACTTTTGTAAGCAGTGTATTTTCACAAATAAACTTTTGTTTATAAAACTGCAAAAAATGGACTTAGTGATTTTATTTAAATTGGGCCACCCATTTATGTCATTATTTACTTAAATCTGCGTTAATTACATATTGTGGATACATTTTTCATATTATTTAATAACAAAACAGGTCAATGTGAAAAATAAAAATCTGTAAGCTAATTGTTGAAGGTTTTATAAAATACTTCTTAATAAGAATATTTAAACATACAATGAATGGTTTTAATGTTTATTAAGAGTTAATTATTAGTTCTTTACCTATGAAATTGCCGTTTTGTGTAAAAAAATTTAAACGAATTTTTTTCATGTATTTTTTATTTGTATTAATAGAAGTAGATTACCCATACAACCACTGCATCTTTGCCAACGCAGTGGCAGTTTATTGATGCCCTTCTAAAAGAAATCAGCTGGACGGGAGGCAACAAACTCTTCAAAGGCATTTTGTACTGCCTCTCGGGTATTGAATTTTTTTCCCGCCAAGAAGTTATCCAAATTCTGGAAAAAGTAGTAGTCTGTAGGCGCAAGGTCTGGTGAGTAGGGCGGATGACGGAGAGCTTCCAACCCCAGTTCTTGCAACTTGGAGACCGTCTGCTGTGCAGTATGAGGTCGCGCGTTGTCCTGCAGGAGCAGCGGAGACGAGTGATTGATCAATGCTGGTAGGAGATGTGCCAGCTTCTCCATGAGATGTGTATCATCAGCATCCACAATCCTCTTTAATTTGTCATTGTCGACCAAAGTCTTCGGACGACCGCGAGGTTCATTTTTCAGGTCGAAATTTCCAGAACGGAAGCGAACAAACCAATAACAGGTGGTGCGTTGGTTTGTAGTGTTAGCTCCCTAAACGTTGTTGATGTTGCGTGCCGCTTGTGCCGCTTTGCTGCCACGACGGTACTCATATTTCATAATTACTCGAATTTTTAACGTATCTATGATGACGAAAAAGATTGAAATGCGATGAAAATGTAACACTAATTAATAAACAAATGACTACTTTTGGAAAAAGAATTCCATGTTTTTAAAATAAAATAAATTTGAAAATAGAATTCTTAGCCAAACAAAAATTATTTTGATTTGAAATGGCCAGTACTGCAGAACGGCAATTTCATAGGTATAGGCGTTCTAACCTAACCTAACCTATCATTATCATTTGGTAATGAGATGAATTTATTTTATAGTTAATGTCTTAGGCATATGAAATACTGTTCAAAGTGTCATGTTCAATTTGTATGTTTTTTTAACTTCTGAATAAACAAGTGGTAAACGATGAACCAGAATTTGCTCTACATCTAAAGTGGTCTATATCTAAAGTGAAATATCAATCATTTACCGAGGTAACGCCTTACCACAGGTACGTCTGTACCATACGCTGTTCAGAGAGCAAGTGCCCCTCACACACATTGTTTTTTGTTTTGTTGTGTTGACTCACATTGGAGGTTGAAGGGGATAAAAGGCGAGTATATCTTCCAGTACAACTATATTAACTAGTCCTTACGTGACGTACCCCTCTCGTCTTCGCGTCATTTCGCGACGTTAGTTTCTTGTATCTTGTTGTAACACTTCTATTATTAATGTCATAATTTTTTAAAAAGATGTGTGATTTTTGTTTTACAAAAGTACAAATATCCCTGATGTACAAGCATACCAGAGGCAGAATATGAAATTTCTGAAATAATGTTTTGCAATTGTGTGAGTGCCAAGCTCCGCAAATGGCTCTTACACACTTCTTCTGAACTTTAAATGCCTTGTCAAATTCAACAGGTTCCCCGAGTGGTATGCACATAATACGGCTTCGGTCGAGACTTTGATATAATATAACGTTTTGATTGCGTGTGATCTTTCCAATCACAGTGCCTATCTACTATAACTCCTAAAATGTTGTGGAATTCACTTCTTCTATTTTGATGCCATCAAAGGTTAAATTTAAGTCGTGTCCTTCAGTCCGTCAATTGAATAATTTTAGTTTTATTGATATAAATTTTGACATTACTTTAAGCCATGAAATTATTTGGTCAATCGTATTACAAATGTCATTTTGGAACGAGTCTACTTTCTCACATTTAATTATAACTATAGTATCATCCGCGAATAAAATTGTATTTTCATCTGTTACATTCAGTAAATCGTTGTACCGAATTTGTAATTTTGTATTAATTCATTGAATGTATTACCAGAGGAGTTCCAGCGGGCAGTTCGCATCTGTACAGGCGTGGGCCAGTCCGCCCACCTAGTAGACACGGTGTTCGCGATTTTCGACGCGGACGGCGACGGGCGACTCAGCTACAAAGAGTTCATAGCCATCATGAAGGACCGCCTGCATCGAGGATTCAAGGTTGATCTATGTAGCAGCACCCTTACACTCAGATCCAATTTAATATTTACATAAAAAAGAGCACAATAGAAGCCCACAATTATACCGATTTAAATGTCACTTAGACTGGGACTATATGAGCCGCTGAAAATAGAACTCTGCGCTAACACAATAGAGTTGAAAATCGAGTTTGGAACTGTCATATTATAATGATGATTTATCATTTGACTCGACACTTTTGTGTTCGATTTTCAGCTCTATTGTATTAGCGCAAAGTTCTATTTTTCAAGGCCCTGAAATTCCGGCCTTACGGATTCCGGACAATTTAGTCCAGACTTATTTATGGTTCAATAAACTGATACAGTAACACAATTATTTTAGTCGAAATATCTTTATGTTTACGTTTTAATTATCGCCGATGACGCGAGATGAATGCTACATCGACAAAGCGTTCTCGCGCCAAATAATTAATCAGTGCGAGATAAATAAACTCTGGGCTTGTTTCACAATAGCCTAATAAGTGAAGAATACCTTATCTGGAGGTTTTGTCTCTGTCGCTCAGTATGAAGCATGCAGCGACAAAACTTCCGGATAAGCTATTCGTCACTTATTAGGCGATTGTGAAACAGGCCCTAAGTTTATTTATCTCGCACTGATTAATTATTTGGCTAAGTTTAACTAATATAACATTGCTAATATGTTTGGGTTGATATATAACAAAAAAATACTATTATTAAATGTTTTAATTTGGTATTTAAGTAGTTTATTGTACAATTTTTTTTTCAGTCGTACGCCAAAAATGAAGGCTGGGAAGCGTTCAAGACGTGTGTGAAGCAGGAAATGAAGAGTGCTGTCTAATTTTAATGCAATCACTAGTCAAACTAACTACTAGTCAACTTACAACAAATATATCCAGGCTTACGGTGCGAAAAGACTCGAGAGAAATCTTTGCGCGAGAGCGAGAAGATGAAATTAAATAATCATTCATGTTTCATTGGTCTCCTCGTCAAGAGTTATGCATGGGCTTTTAAAGTCAACTAGACAATATATCGCTCTATACTTATACCGGGTGGATTTGCAGACAGTCGGGACATAAACAGGGTAGAACAGGTACATGAAATAGAGTACTATGGCATACATAGTTTACTTTTTTTTTTCTTTTTCGAGCATGGTAATACAGCGGCATTTCTACACAAACACACGCCGAATTCCTTTGTGAATACCAATAAACAACACCGTCTACGGCGTCTGGGCCCGCCCCTCCCCGCACTCACCCCGCGCGTTAAGCCCGGCCACTCAATTTGTTCATTTTCGACTTTATTTCTATGACATTGTAAATGCAAAAAAATCAAACCTAGTTACATCTAGTTTGTACGCATCATTCAAGTGCGCGTAGGAAGGCGCCCGGGATTCATGCGTATTATTAATTACTTTTACACCTCCACTGAAGGGTGACCAAAGTTTATGATTTTCAAAGATTTTCTTAACATAATTTTTATTAACATTAACTATCAAATACATTTTTTACTATTTCCAACATTCAAATAAATTGCTTTGGCACAAATAATTTTGTATTTAGATTCCTTTATTGATACAAAATATGCCATAAATTTCTCCCGTCGGTCTGCAATTGCACCCTACTGGGTGCATATGACATAGTGCCCTCCTAACATATTTTCCGAAGACGCGACGCTACGTAACATATTATGTCTACAGCGCGCCGTCGAGAAAGCTTCGTTTGCACTCATCGTGTTTGATTTGCACAACTTTTCATGTATTATATTGGCGCACAATTTTATGTTTGTGTGCGTCTTAATTTGGAATAAGTTGTGTTGTTAAAAAAGTATTTAAATGAGTTCCGATAACTCAAATATTCGTTTTTGATAAATCACCAAAAAGTAGTCACTAATTTTAAATTATTATAATAGTAATTTTGTTCAAATTGTATGTTACATTGGATTGGTAGATACTTCGTGAGGTCAGCACGCCAACCGACGCGACGGTCTGTTCCACGGCATTATAATGGGGAAGATGCATTATTTTTGTTAACACTGGTCGGCAAAAAAAAATTAAAAGTCGGGAGCAAGAACTTTGTTATGTGATTTTAATGGATTTTAGTGTGCCGAATCCAAAACTGTATACATAATGATTCTATCACCTTGTTTTTTAGCTTTTCCTATTTAAATTTTACTGCAATTGACATTTTAAATTCGTTTTGCTACAATAAAAGTACAAAATTATTTGACTTAAATGATATTAATTAAATTATTAGATTAATTAAAATACTAATAATATCATAGATGTGTTATTTATTTTATTTTATTTATTTAACAATTTATTGTACACACAGAAAATTATGACAATACAATTAACAAAGAAAGATGACACAAAGGACTGCTTATTTCTAATTAGAAATTTCTTCCAGCATAAGATAAAGATAAAGATAAAGAGGATAAGATAAAATAAAAAAAAACTATTTGGTAGACCACTTTATGTATAGATGTATTTTTACTGTATTTTGACTGTATTTTTATATTATGTTTTGCGATTGATTTTCATTGAATTTCAGCTAACATTGATGTGGACCACTGGCTGTCATATATTTTGACTATGTTCGCAGGACCTTAGTGGAACCTTTCACCATGCTCATCATACACGGCACCAATGTTTTCTGAAAAAAAATCTATGCAAATGCAAGAAATGTATTAAAATTTGCTTATAGCAGCAAAACTAGACGTGCTATAAAAATTATGTTTACATATTTAGATTTAGGTCGTCAATATGTATCAATTCCACATATTTACATACATTGTTTTTCTGCAATTTTTATGCCGACCAGTGTAATTTTAAAGAATTCCATGTTGAATATGCCTCTTGTATAAAAAATTAAAAACACTGTAATTAATATATATCTAAACTGAGAAAAAAGTTAAAAAAGTTAAATATTCACCTTTATAACTATAACCTCAAATAAGTTGACATTACAGGAGTGACGTCACTACACGCTGAACGGTGTATTGAAATATGTTTCGTTTCACGTTACTTTTAATTCGTTATTTTTGTTAAAAATCAATATTATGTAAAATAATAAAAACCGGTCAAGTGCGAGTCAGATTCGCGCACGTAGGGTTCCGTACCGTTATCAATAAAAACGAGCAAAAAAAAATCGGTTGTCTGTAAAGTCGGTTTACTGACGATAGTTGAACGTGACAACGTCAACAGCAACAATAATAATAATAAGGTAGCGGCAATGCGAGGTAACGCTGGTACTTGGTAACAGGTAACGCATGAATCATGTTTTTTCATGCGTGCAGCCGGCTCCATCGTTTTATAAGATGTTATCACGTCAAAAATCTCGTTTGTTGTTTGTTTTCTTTTTCTTTTTTCTTTTTTTGTTTCCCTTAAATATTTTTTTTATTCTGTTTTTCAGTATTTGTTATTATACCGGCAACAGAAATACATAATCTGTGAAAATTTTAACTGTCTAACTACCACTGTCTGTCACCAGGTACTCTGTATCTTATAAACTGTCATAAGATACAGAGTACCTGGTGACAGACGGACAGACAGACGTACAGCGGAGTCTTAATAATAGGATCCCGTTTTACTCTTTGGGTATGGAACCCTAAAAAATGCAGTAGGCCTTTTTATAATTTTTAACATTTTATTCACAAAATGATAATATATATTAGATATGCATCTTCCTTATTTTTCTTCTAAAACTTAAATAAAATCCAGTATTTTAAGATCTCAGCCAGTACCTAAAATTTATTGAATGAAATTTACATCTTATTGAATATTGTTTGTATGATTTAAAATGTTTAACACAAATTTAATTTGTATTTTTTTAATTTAATAATAGAAAATATATAATCAATATAGTTTACTTAACAGTAAACAATACTACGCAAGAAAACATATTATGCGATATATTATGTAGTGAGATTATAAAACATGCGTCTATAATACGAAGATATAGTATGTATATGTTATGAACCAAGTGGATAGTGATAAATGGGTCTTAATGCATAATGCCCGGGCATTAAAAGAAATGACCAATAAGAGAGGGCATTTTGATAATAACTAATGAAATAAGTACATTGTCCGACTATACATAATGTCCATCGCCTATGGGGCAGAGTAATAAAAACATGTTTGATTACTATATAACCGCGCCTCGTCAAATGTAGCTTTATTATCAAATTGCCCAATGGCCACGTAGCAATATTCATAATGACAAGACAATGTGATAAATATCAATATTTACTAGCTAAATATATCTACCAACTGATTAATTATGATCTAAACTTTGAACTTTAGGTAGATATATTTAGCTAGTAATTATTAATAACGCGCCCGGACAGTTAAAATCATGCCGTCATTAATCACTTGATCCATTACGTATAGATTACGTTTACATGGTCTTGCTGAATAAATAAGTGGCAAATAATGTTTTGCAGCAAACTGACCCGGGGTGGCCGAAGCAAGAGAGTGAAACTACACTCAAAAACTATTAAGTTTTAAAAATTTTGCTGATTGCTATAGCAGAGGCAACGTCATAATTGGAGAATTTACGATTATTTCATAGTGCGGAAAAGGTAAAGTACATTTCGGAGTATGGATTACTAAAATTTGGAAATTTTTGATAATTTAACTATTGTTGACTATGAGTTCTAGTAAATATTAATATCTATCAGACACTAGTACTGCCACCTGGCGGATATAGTAACTTTAATAGTAAACCGCCATCTAGATATCATAGAACAACTATGAGCAGAGGTTTGACAGTTTAACCGTCATTTATGTTTAATCAGTGCTTAAATGTAATATATGTTTAGATCGTTGTGAATCACCAGTTTTATCGTGTTCAGCTACATAATTCCGTACTCACTCTGCCTGGCCTGCCCCGGTTGAGTTTTCGATGACAAAAACGCTATTAGTCACTGTTATCAAAGTTGTAATATGGTTTTTTACTCTGTACATGTAAGTGTGAATTTTGTGTTGAAATCTAATTTTAGTCTCTTGTACTTAAACTATTGCTCATTTTCAATGATCTAATCGTTTGCGTGTTACATGCTGTGAGCCTGTAACACTACATGTAAACATTTTAAATAAATACTTGAATATATTATTGTAAGAGTTATATATATCATTTAACCGAAGTGGTGCGTTAAATTGTATGCAGTACCTATGGTCGGGTTCACAATCTTTCGACATTTTACAATCTCGCTAGTTATTATACAATCTTACGGTATTTACAATTTTACGGTGATACGTACTAGAATTTTTATATTTATATAGCTATGATATCGAAACTTTATGAGAATACATTTATGCTGAAAGATGACATTGAGATTGTAGGTATCGAAACTGTTTAAATGCAAGATTTAAATATATTATTCTCAAATTCTTTGGTTAATTGCAACCTTCTTGCCTCATATTGGCAAACGAGTAGGTACCTCGAACAGCGTACGTACAGCTAAAAATCAGCTGTTTCATACAAAAGGGCTTCGGCATAGATAGAAGCATTTTGTTTGAAACAGCAGATTTTGTCTTTTCAAGTAGGAAAGTTGATTCCATAGTAAAAGTTTCTTATATTCATTAGTATATTCACTCTGAAAGTTTGGACTCTAACTGTAAAAACACCCTGTTAAATGATATAAAATATGAGAGAAAAATTTCTCTTGAATACTAGAGGTATCACGGCATCAATCCCCGTCGTTTTAGCATTGGGATTACTCTAACCTGCAGGCTTAGCATGCGCACCCTAGAAACACCGAAGAATCGACAAAATAACAGATTGAAGAAACATTAATACTTACCATTCGGAGCAAAATGGGTATTATTGTAAGGCAACAAGGCCGACGCATCGTCGTTATGAGATACAACATTGCTTTTGTTCCCGAGCATGAGTTCACAAAATGGCCTCTTTTGACAGCTAAAGTAGACACGTTTTCTTAATTCAATGTCAAATAGTCTTACAGTAATGATTACTACTCCACATCATGGCGCTCCTAGACAAATAGTTTCTTTACGTTCAGTCATTTACTTGAATATTTGTTCGTTTTTGACAGAAGATTTCCCGGCAGCCATTTTAAAAATATGGCTGTTTAGAAATGTTGACTTCTATTGACGACCTAGTTACCATATAATAGAGGGGCCCACGATGCTAAATGGGGATTTACTCGAGCGTCATAGAGACCTATTGGGTTGCAAAGCTTAGAGGATAAGAAGAAAAAAATGTTATGTAATATATATCTTTTCATCGGTGGGGGACGCGGCTATACATTTTTAAATATGTAAAAAAATTCTGTTGCATGGACATACTCAATTGATAGCACAATGTCCTACGTATTTTTAATAATGTACGTATGTTAATCTGATCGTTTGCGGGGTGGTTGTACGTAAGGGTAGAAAATGAAAAAAAGAATTTATGGAGCGCGTCAGATTTTCTAAGGGGGTGTTAAGTGAACCAAAAATAAGCTCTCATTCAATAATCTGACGATTTCGATGTGACGCAAACTAGCAGCCTAATGGTTATTGCATATATGGCTATATGGCAGCTTAAATTATTATAATGTGCAATTTTTGCACATTATAATAATTTATAATGTGCATATATACGTCGATGTATCGGCGTGGATTGCCAACTCCAAGATCCATCCAAACTTCTACTCTTGCTTGCAGGTGTTCCATATTCGCTAACATGATGACCACTATATTAGTATCAGAAGTGCTGATAGTAATAGTAGAATCTTCATTTTGCTGGCAAGCAACAAATGCTATCTTCGTATCCGCTTCTTCGGGATCAGGGCATGACAACTCATTATTAATGATGCGTGTTACTTTATTATCAGTAACAGAATATTCATAACACAAGTCATGCATTATGTAAATTACCTTACTACCGATAATCGTTGCCATCTCCTGATAAGCCCAATAATCGATCAAAAACTTGACAATAGCTTCTTTAAACTTTATATTTTTCAAATCTTTCGTACAATCTGCTGTTCTTGTTTGTTGAGGACCGGAAATATGGAATTCCTTGTCATCTACACTACCTCGAAGAGAATATTCATAATCTTTAATAGAGGGTGTGAAGTAGCGATCAAATACAATGGCAACTCTACTTGCAGCGTTATTGACAAGGTATTGTAATATCTTAAATTGACACGCCTCCAAAACTACGGGGCATTTCTTTAAAAGCATAAAAAAAAGAAGCCACCTACAATTACAAGGTCAATTTGGGGTGGCGGTTGCTCCATATCTTCGACTTGTTTCTCTAACTCATGAATTAGCACTGACTTATCAGTCTTTTTTAGAGAACCTTCTATATGGCACAGTGATAACGGCATAGGAGTTATGGGAAAACAAAGTACTTTCTTAAAACAAAGTAGAGCTAAAAACCTACCGAATAAATCCCGCTGCAATGCAATTTTCCACCAATTTTTATTTTTATTTTCATCTTGAGGCTTGCAAAAGTCAGCACCGTATTTTTTTAATGGCTGGTGAAACCTGTCTAAATTTCAATTGCATTCCATTATGAATTTATCTAGCTGAAATGTTCCTCTAGACACTGTCTTTAGTAAACAGTTTGTAATTTCTAGAGAAGCAGCTTGCCCTGCTAAAATGTTAAACAACAGATCCTTATCAATTGAAGGAGAGAATGGATTGATGGTCTACAGGACACTGTTCGAAAAAGCTTCAATTGGATCTGTTGTTTTTTCATTCTATCTGGGTGTAGATCAGCAGCAATATCATGGTAGTTTCTGTCAAGCCCTGCACGAGTAAGTACTGATGATTTTTAGCCCAACGTTGTCTAGCAGAAATTGAATTTGTTTTTTGTTTTACAATTGTTTAACAATTCCAGTAAGACGACCAGCAGCATCACCATTTATCGTCTGCTGTAACCTTAAATCCACAGGAATTCGTGAGAAAGGCTTGATGATTCTTCTGATTCCAAACGAACCCTTAGCCATTTCAGTTCGGAGGCCTGGATGTATCTTATCTATGTTGCAGTAAACTAATGTAGTACACTAGCCATCGACTATAGTTTGCTTGATTGTTATATAGCATAATAGGCTGACTGAGAATAATTTTCGCAATGGTATATATATACAAGTCTAAATCTCCAACTCTAATACTTTTAATGAATAAATGGTAAAGATTTATAAAATCGATGTACATTGCGTAAAATTGCGCCGTTCTTCCGTGCTTGCGTCTAATGTGTCTTCTGTATATTCCTCATGAGATTGAATGAGACGTTGTGTTTCTGCATGCTGAACTTGAGGAGAGACGTTTTTATGAGTCAAAAATGTGGTGACATATTCTAACACTGATCGTCAATTGTTTGTTTTCCAAAAATGCTTCGAAATGTAACTGTAGCAATGCCAAAGCTACGAGAGAATGTAACCGTTTACATCTTTTATAATTTTTTCCGCCAATAAAACCTGGAACTGAACCATTAGCGATCAATTCACATTTAGATTTAGATTATTCAATAAAATTCCCCTAAATTAATAAATATTTCGTCAAATCTTGGAGATTCTTGAGCTTGAATACAATAACTAGTGCGCAACAGCTAGATCATAGGTGATCTGGATCTAGGGAGCTTGACATTCATTTGCAATATCCTGACTCAATTCTAGAGTTTTCAAGACAGTTGAATTGTTGGTGGGAGATTCATTAATTGGAGTAAGATATGAAACTTTTTGAACTCGTGAATCGTCAATCAAAATCTTGCTGTAAAATGATACCCACATTGGAACACTCGATATTTTATACTTATGTAATAACATCCACGTAACGTCCAGCTGTTTCGACCAGGGTTGTTGCTGATGCACAATTTTGTCACATCAGCGGATGCTGATGCTGATTTTTTGTAATAGACATCAGCGGATGCTGATGCTGATGCTGATCTTATGTTTTTTTCTAAAATATGCTCATTAATATGATTTTTTATATAAATATTATACATTTTCTTCGATTACGTATTTCAATAAAAGATAAAAATTAATCTGAAAGTTTTAATTAACCGAAAAATTACAAAATACTTAACCTAAGTATTATCAATATTGGAATTGTATTAAAGGTAAATTGTATTTTAAAAACAATAGTTCAGCTGCTTTTGCAGCTTGTAATCTATTTCGGGAAGGTTTGTATATAATTCCGGCACTGCTGAATAATTGTTCGCTGGGAATACTTGCAGGTGGAGGTGACAGGAATCTCCGAGCCAGTGAAGAAAGATCTTTACATGTATTTTCATGAAATCTCCACCAATCAAGCGGGTTTTGTGTCCCAATCAATCTCTTGTTTTTGCAATATTGTTTTAATTGTGAATTCAATATGGCATCGGAATTAATATTATTGCTGTCATCGTTTTCTTCTTCACTAGAATCTAGCAAATTGTCGAGTTCATTTTGTAGAGTTAGTGTAGAAGCTCTACTAGATGATGGTACAATAATTTTGTCTTGTGATTCATTTGGAAGGGTAGTTCGTGACCTCTTTGAAGGGGGACACAGATCAGTTTCGGTATTATTTATTTTGAGTAGTCTCAATATTTCAGTCTCAACCTTTTCCTTTAAAATTGCATTAAAAAATTTGCTTTTATATCGAGGATCCAAATAGGTGGACAGTGTGTATAAAAAATTGTTTTCTATATTAGAAAATTTGGCATCTATTTCGGTTTTTAAAGTTTTAATCAAATGTGCCATTACTGAGTCTGTGTTTTTAAAGTTAGCAAATTGTTCATCCAGTTTCTTTTTCAGTAAATTAATAAGTGGAATAACTGAAGAAATCAATACATTTGATTTGCTTAGTTGCCGTGTACTTTCTTCGAAAGGCCTAACCTAACAAGTTCACACAGTTTTCCATCAATTTCCATTCTTCGGGTGCGATGCCTGGTATATTATGGTTATTACTGTAAATGCTTAATGAATCCTTGACCTTCAAAAATCTCTCCATCATATAAAAAGTACTATTCCACCTCGTAATACAGTCTTGAAAAACTGTTAATTTTGGTTGACTAAGGCGTTCTTGAATGGCATTCAATTCTTTTTGAGCTATTGTCGAGTGATTGAAATGGTTTGCAATTTTATTTACTTTTTGTTTAACATCAATTAGACTTTGGTGCGACTTTAACCCATTTTTCAGGCATAATTGAAGTTTATGCGCTGTGCAATCTATATCAATGAACTCCGATATGGTCATGGCCCTTTTCATGTTTGATCCTTCGTCTCTAATAATGCAGTGCACTTGATCTTTGGAAATACCCCATTCAGTTAACATACTTTCGTATTTTTGGGAAATAATATCTCCAGTGTGTCTATCGTCGAAAGTTTCTTCGTCGAAACTTTCATTTTAATATTATTGACTTGCGTTCAAATTTTTCTGTAATGCCGTGACATGTCAAACTCAGCAAAGAAACATTGGCACTGGGGTCCGTCCAAATGTCACTTGTAAACGACATATGTTTGAATTCTTCGATAATTGTTTTCATCTTAGTAGCAACTTTCTCGTATAATTCCTTACACACATAGTCAGTGAAAAAATTGCGACCTCTTAAATTATATTTTGGAATAATTGCTTGCATCAATCTCCTGAAACCAATACCTTCCACAAAGTGGAAAGGTAAATCCTGAACAGCGATCATCTCGCCAATTAATTTGTCAATCATTACAGATTTTGGATTATTTTTGTCAAATTGTTTATCTTTTTGCAGTGTCTCCTCTATTGATAATTGTTTTTTGGCTTGCTCTATCGGTGTTAGTACTTTACCTAAAACAAAGATGAGTACTTATTTTAATAAGTGGCCAAACAAAATAAATTACTTTGACATAAAAAGAAAAAGTCTTAAGAAATGTGTAATAAATTTTAAGTTATTTTACTCCTACCATACTGTACCATATTCGGCTACAGAACCCTAAAAACTATATACGAGAGAAGATTTGTCAGTAGGTAAAGGCCTATTCAAACCGGAGCGGTATCCGCTACCGCCGTGGGTAGCGGTATCCCGATGAGTACGCGATTCCATACTAAATTACCGCTACCCTCGGCCGCGGCGGTAGCGGATACCGCTCCGGTTTTAATTGGCCTTAAGTTATGCATCTAACCTCTAAAAATTACTGGACCGATTTAGAATTAAAGATTTCACCATAGAATGCTACACGACATTATCCCTGAACATAAACATAGGCATAGATTTAGGTATTTAAGTATCTCAGATCTCATCTACGCGAGCAACAAAGCCGCTGGCTGAATGTTAGTCAGGCGGTAATAATTTGTGACAAAGTAGGCAGATAGTTAATTGCATTTACTTACATTCTTTGGTAGAATTTGAGGCTTGATTTTCAGTTTCACTTGTTAAATACGTTAAATATTCTTCAGGATGTTTTGCCTTCAAATGATTTTTAAGTGACGTGTTTGTGCGTTTGCGTGAATAATTCTTCTTACATATATTACAATTTGCATAATCTTGTTCAACTAATTTAAAATATTTCCATATTTCGCTTTTTAACGGAGGAGACATTTTAAAATCATAAGCCACAACTGCAGTTCACAAAAACAATGCACTATAGCACTACGAATTGTTTACAATAATCACTGAGCGTCGAGCGAACACGTGACGTTTTATGATTGGACAAAACTCGCAAGCGACAGAGACACAAGATGTTGACAATACACCCACAACGGGGGGACATGTCCTCCGGTGGGTGTATTGTCAACATCTTGTCGCAACATGTTGCGACTCGAACATCAGCGTCAGCATCAGCAACAATCAATGCGGATGCTGATTGTGATGCTGATGTGAAAAATGAAGCTGATAATCAGCTAATGCTGATGCTGATGCTGATATTCGCAACAACCCTGGTTTCGACATACTCAAATTATCTGGAGCTTTATTAAGCTCTGAGATGTCAGGCTGACTCCTGGTGGTAATTTTTAATTTCTTAGTAAATGGATGCATTTCAAAAGTAACTTCTTCAAAAGCCCTGCGTTTTCGTTTTTTTGTTTTTGCGGTGGTAATGGATAATTCTGAAAAACTACCATGCACAATCTCATTGATTGTTGAATTTTCATGTACTCAAGAGCTAGAAGATTCTACAGACACCGGATCTGGATTCTGCACGAGATCCTGAAAAGTATTCCCAACGTATCATGCAGAGTATCTTTGCCGTTGAGGGTGTAGCGGGCTTCGACCTCTTGATTGTAAGTCCTGATGTGTGTCTGAGTGGTGATGATAATAATACAGCAACAATTATTATATTCTCCTTTATTGGTGCTTAACACTGATTACGTATTACATTTAATATGAGGTATATGCCTAACATAGCAATATACCTACCTACGTCTACACTATTTATAGCCTTTTGGCCAACTGAAATAAACAAACTAAATAGGCTTTACTTCATGACATCTGTCAATGTCAAAAATGACATTGACACTTACTTTTGTCAATATGCAACATCTCCCTTTTCGAGAAAAAAGCAAACTAATATTAGTATTAAGTAACTTACATAACTAATAACAGTACATTACTTATCTACTCAAATTTCTCATGTATGTACAATTTAGGACGTCTCACACTTCTACCAGACCTGGTTACGTAACCGGTATTTTCTAGACTTTCCATAGGAACACAGTTATCATCGATAATGCAATTTTGAACAGGACCGTCTCCGAGCTCTGCCGAACTCATGGGATCTATACTGTTTATGGGAGACATATCGTCAGTGCTGCCGTTGCCATAAAAAGAAGGTGGAGGATTTGTATTTTTTAAATTCTTTTTTCTAGGTCTAATGTGTCCCCTATTCCTCCTATACACAACACCATTTGGATCCACTACATAATATGATCTACCACAACCTAATTTCTCTTTAATTATTCCCGGAGACCAAAAAGATTTAGGATTATTTTTGAAATAAATGTCATCTCCAGGTTGAAACAAATAGGATGTATACTTCGCATTCCTGACAAAATAAAAAGACATTCTGCCTCTGCTTTTGTTATGACATCTTTCAAACGTCGAAAATTTGACCACTTCTGGAATGAGTTTTCTGTTTAGAATTGGTAAATTTACTCGCAAGTTTCTAGACATTAATAATGCGGCCGGACTGGGAAAATCTCCCTTAGCAGCGTTGCGGTAGTGCAGTAACGCCAAATGTATATCCGAGCCATCTTCCTTGCATTTTCTCAATATGTTTTTGACAATTTTAACTCCACTTTCAGCCTGGCCATTAGACCTGGACCAATAAGGACTGGTAGTAATGTGTTCTACATCCCAATCAACAAGAAAAGACTTGAATTTGCAAGAGTTAAAAGGTGGACCATTGTCAGATATCAATATTTTCGGGATACCATGTCGAGCAAAGAAGGATTTGAGGTTTTTAACAACGTTATCGACAGTGTAATTCTTATGCAAAGAAGCTAGCTCTATGTACTTGGAATAATAATCCATGCAGACAAGGAAATTTTCTCCATCAAAATATAATAAATCTATACCTACCTTCTCCCACGGAAGATAAGATATCTCATGGCATTTTAACGGTTCCTTGGGTATGTTTGCCATGAATTTTGCACACGCTGAACATTGATCAATTAGGTTTTTAATATCCGCGTTAATATTTGGCCAATAAACTGTTTCTCTAGCTATGTTGAGTGTTTTATTAATACCTAAATGCCCACAGTGTATTTTATCTAAAATCTGTCTTTGCAAGGATTTTGGAACAATAAGCCTATTGCCTTTAAATATTAAGCCGTTCATTATATGTATTTCATTTTGAATGTTCCAATATGGTTTCACAAGACAGCTTACTTTGTCTTTGCTTCTTGGCCAACCATTCTGAATATAAGACTTGAGCAGATTTAAAGATTCATCATTTTTACTTTCTAATAATATTAATTCTAAATATGGCTTACTCACTGAGAGATTAGAAAATATTGAATTTACATGATATTGTAAGTCTTGTTCATACTGAGGTATGTATGTATCACTGAGTGAGGCTCTTGACAAAGTATCTGCTATATACATATATTTACCAGGTACATAAACCACTTCTAGGTCGTAACCCTGCAACGATAACATCATTCTTTGTAGTCTAGCAGGTACTTCATGAAGAGGTTTTTTAAAAAGGTAAATTAAAGGTTTGTGATCAGTATGAACAGTTGTTTTACTGCCATAAATATATTGGTGAAATTTATTACATCCAAATTGTATGGCAAACAATTCCTTTTCAATCTGAGCGTAGTTTTGTTGAGAGGAGGTAAGTGTTCTTGAACTATATGCAATGGGTCGTTTGTTTTGCATCAATACCGCTCCCAGTGCATTCTTTGATGAATCTACCGACAAAATCACAGGTAAGTTGCAATTATAATTAGTTAACACAGGTGCTTTGGATACGACTTCTTTTAACAAATCAAAGCACTTTTGACAATTTTCATCCCATAACCATAATGTATCTTTTTTTAACAAATTTCTTAAGGTATTAGTTTTCTCTGCTAGATTTTCTATAAACGGTGCTAAAAAATTAATCATGCCTAGAAATCTCTGCAAATCTTTAATATTTTTTGGTATGGGCATATCTTTTATGGCTTTAACTTTCTCTGGATCAATTTTTACACCTTCTTTACTAAAAATATAACCCAAATATGCTATTTCTTCTAGAAGAAACTTGCACTTGGCTTTATTTAATTTTAAATTAACTTGCCTAGCCCTTTCCAAAAACATTTCTAACCTTTTATTGTGTATTTCAATTGTTTCACCGTATATTAAAATGTTATCACACCAAATTATTATACCTTCAATGTCTCCGAAAAGATCTATCATGGTTTTATAGAAAATTTCTGTAGCCGTGTTTATTCCAAAAGGTAATCTTAAAAATTTGTATCTGCCAAAGGGAGTTTGAAATGTACATAGATCACTACTTTCTTTAGTTAATTTTATAATATAAAACCCAGAAAACGCATCTAAATGCGAAAAATAAGAGGCTTTGGACAATTTAGACCTGACTTCATCTATATTTTTAATTGGAAAATGACATCTCAATAAATTTTTATTTAAATTTCTAGGATCTAAGCAAATTCTCAATCCACCATTCTTTTTCATGGCTATAACTAAACTACTCACCCAGAGAGTAGGTTTGTTCACCTTCCGTATGACTCCCATGTTTTCCATGAGTTGAAGCTCTTTCCTTAACGGTTCAACCAACGCGAAGGGTACCTTTCTAGGGGGGTCAACGCACGGAATAGCATCCTTCTTTAGCACGATGCTGTGTTCGTATGGGAGGCAGTCTAGACCCTGAAACACATCATTATATCTGGTCACAATTTTGTCACAAGTTTTTTGATACACATTATACACATTTTGCTCAACATTTTTGACATTCTCATACTTTATATGAAAGTTTTTTGTTATTAAATTTAGCTTTATACAAGTGGGTAAACCAATCACAGTTGGACAATTTAATTTAGTTACAACAAAAGTAATGTTTTCTGGTTTTGTTTTGTTTTCTACTAAACAACAAATGTTTGACACTGAAATTATCGGAATTCTGTGCCCACTGTAGGCAAAGATATTATATTTTTTACACATTTCTTTACTATGTTTGTCAAATTTAAGATTCAATTCTTTAAATACTTGATAAGACATCACATTTATGTCTGCTCCAGTGTCAATTAGGCAATCTACATTTTTGTTGTTTATTTTAAGAGAATAATGCCAGGAATTATTTGTGTTAATCAAATTTGTACTAGCATTTTGTGACTTTATGTTTTTAATGTTGAATAATGCCCCTATTGTAAATCTCTCAGCCTCAGCACCCTTGGGGCTCGATTCATCATCGAGATTTATGCTACCTACCCCAGAACCAATAGTCCTGACATTATTTTTCTTAAAACATAGATGAGTAAAATGTCCATATTTAAAACATGACCTGCATCTGTATTTCCATGCTGGACAGTTGCGGCGACCATGCGATGTGTTGCACTTTACACACGACGATGTTCTGGATCCAGGTGTAGCTGACCTTGGGTGACCTTGGCGTGATGGGGATCTTGAGTTTTTTCTCTTTTGGTGTGGGGGGAAACTGGTCCGACGATTTTTGTGTAGTTTATATACTGTGGCTTCTTCTTTTCCATCTGCTGCATTGATTGATTCTTCACTTTTCTGCGCCATCGTGAGTGTTCTACAGAGGAGTTTGGCTCTTTCTAGGGATAAATCTTGCTCTTGTAGGAGCTTTTGACGAAACTGCGAGAAGTTTGTGGCCATATTAGCAATGAAAATGTCCTTTACAAGGGAATCGCGTAGCGAACCAAACTCACAGGCATGACTTGCGTTTTCTAATTCCATTAGAAAGTTTTCTAAGGATTCGTTCACACGTTGCTTCAACGTAAAGAATTTGTGCCGCGCCACGGTCAAATTCTTTTTGGGTTCAAAATACTCGACGAATTTTGCCTTGACTTCTTGGAATGTAGCAGTGCTTAGGTCCAAATTGAAGGAATTGTAGATATTTAGGCCCTTATCTCCCATGGAATGCAGCATGATTGCAATTTTTCTTTTGTCTTCCGTTTTCTCCATGCCCGACGCCAGTAGGAATATTTCGAATGATTGGGTCCATTTCTTGAAATTTTCAGCATTATTGTTAATAATTTCTGTAGAGATCTCAAGCTTCTGCACTCCGTTTCCTGCCATTGTTAAGTTCCCACACTCAGATTGTCTCGAAGCTTCCGGAGTTTTCGATGTACCCCCTTTTGCGTTCATGATTTTCGTTTTCTTGACAACTTATTTTTTTACTCCTTTTTCTGACACCATGTAGCGGGCTTCGACCTCTTGATTGTAAGTCCTGATGTGTGTCTGAGTGGTGATGATAATAATACAGCAACAATTATTATATTCTCCTTTATTGGTGCTTAACACTGATTACGTATTACATTTAATATGAGGTATATGCCTAACATAGCAATATACCTACCTACGTCTACACTATTTATAGCCTTTTGGCCAACTGAAATAAACAAACTAAATAGGCTTTACTTCATGACATCTGTCAATGTCAAAAATGACATTGACACTTACTTTTGTCAATATGCAACAGAGGGTTTCTACGAAGCGGTCGAAATTGTCGAATGCGACACCAGTATTCAAGTCCGGGTGACGTTGAGTATCTTCAGGGCATACGTGATCACTATTTACCGTCGAAAATGTCAGCTGTCTCTAGCTCTTCTAAAGTTGTGTAAGAGCAACAGTGCCCATATTTTGAAATAATGTTAACAACTTTCTTACTGTTGCATAAGCTCTTCACTGCTAGACGAAGTAGGAAATTATTTCCGATGCATTGTCACGTTCCACCACACTTTGCTCTTGTAAATACTGAACGTCTCGCGGTATTTTTATTGATATAAATAATTTATAGCACTGTGCGTGACATACTTCATTTAATGAAGATTCTATCGACAGTTCGAGATTATCGTATGTTGTTCGGGATTTTCGGAGAACCGGTTTGCTCCAAAGATATTCTAAAAATACATTTTTTAAATGTTTCTAATGTAAATTTAATTGTTTTTTGTAATGTAGTTTCACCACAAAATACACACTTTAAATTAATATCACTCATATTAAATATTTATAAACTTTAATTCACATAACAAATATTAAAATAACAAAATAAGCCAAAACGTTGGAAACACGTGGCATATTGCAAATATTATTTTCAATATGCCACAAACCAGTCTCTGTGATCAGCTGTGATGGCGTCATGGCAACAGAAACCAGAGTGGGTACGGAGTGAGAGAGGAATAGAAACGCGGAGAGGGAAATATAGGCATCACGCAGCTGCACGCATTAAACTTTATCGACGACTTTTTTTTTATTAATTTTTGTTATTGTTGTTATTTTTGTTATTACGCCCTGTTCTTGATGCTCCCAAAGTTTCGTTAGACCTGAAATTTGCGTCGAGTATTTATAGGTTCAAGTTTATACGTTATAATAGCAGTTGTTAAATCAAGCGCGATATTTTTGTGCGTTACGTACGTTAACCAGCTGAAATAATAATGCAAACCAAAAAAATAAAAAAAACTTGTGTGCGTGCGGTATGTATAAGCCACATTGATTTTAGAAGCTTGGACGGTTTAGTAATGAAATAATGTTGTAATGCAATTTATCTAAAAATCGATAGACCTGAAATTAATAATTAAAAACATAGTATTTATTGGTTCAAGTTAAGATATATCATAATAATCAACATTCATAGCTGGGTCAGCTAGTATAATAGTATATATTATATTCTACCAACTAAACTATAACTCGTTGGTATACGAAATAGTTTACGACCTATTCTAAAATGCAACGAATATACCTACACAAAAAATTCATAAAAACGGCAGCAGAGTTTTTCAGCAGAGTTTAGTTACAAACACTGTGACAAGATAATTTTATATATTAGATGACCTTATTTTTATGATATTAATGAAGCGCCATATTTTTTGTGCATAAAAAATATAACCATTAACCAAGCGAAACAATAGTGCAACACGGAAAAAATTGTATTAGTGCATTATGTATAGGCATGCATATTGCATACGAAACATGCGCTAGTAAAGATGTGTACCTTTTAATTTTGATATACACATATTATAAATAAGAAAGATGATCCATCCGTCGGATGGGCATGTAAAACGTCGGATCTAAGCCTAATCTCACACTTGGGCACTATAAAATAACTCCTGCGTATCGGGCCTGATTTCAATGAAACCGACCACCGTCACCGAAACAGGTTTGGGGAGCCACTACAATATAATATCTGCAGTGCTAAAATCCTAAAGAAAAATGTTACAAATATATTTTAATACTCAATAAACACAAGTGAAATATATTATAATATCTAAGAGTGAAATACTTACGACATATTGAAAGGCGTTATTAAATCTGAAAACAATAAAAAATATAGTAGTTTATTTTTTGGAAAAAAAATCTCATGGTTACAAAAAAGAAAATAGTAAAAAAAATCATGTAGGTGTAATATTCATTATATCGATGGGTCCTACGTATAAGGGCCAAAATGAAAAATGACAACTTTACAGGAGAGATATATTACAGATATCTGCACGCATCCGTTGGAGTGGGAATATAGCCAATGGTGGTGTTGTACTGCCATCCGCTCCAACGTGAACATCACTGTTATAGCACTTTTTGCAAGTGCCATATCTATTTCGTAAACATCTCTACATCCCTTCTCAGCTAATACTTTGCCCTGTTTGGGACAAAATTGAAAATTTGTTTCATCTCCATTGAAGACACGGCTTGCATCTTCCAGGATGTCTGTTAACTGCTCTTCTCTGAGGGAGTTTTCAATTTGTTGGAACCACTTATATTTTCCTCAGATACGTTACTACTAGCGCTGGTTACTGCTTCGGCTGTTCGGATCGCAATTTGTGGGTGCCTTTTCAAAAAAAGCTTGTACCAGCCCTCTCCGGGTACATTATTAGTGAATTGGTTTGGTCTAGGTACCTTTATCAAGAATTGCTCGACTCTGTGTAAAACATCTTCCTTTCTACGAGGAAAGCCCTTCTTGCTAGACGTAATTATCCATTCAACTAAGGTATCTTCTTCGGCATCGGTGAGAACAGTTGATGGACCTGGCCGTGTTTTTATAACAGGTACTTTCATCCTAAATTGCAACGTCCCTCTAGGTATCTTGTAAACTCGAGCTGCTTCTTTTTTGGACATGCCATTTTGAATTGCATTTACGAGTATAGCATAACATAGATCTTCCTCGGTATATTGTTTTTCATATTTTCTTCCAGCTGGTGGTTTTGGCATGTTTAAATCTGTAAAAAATAGTAGTTACCTACTTGTTAGTAGTTCGTAAGTAATCAATAAATAATAAGGGTCAGTTACACAAGAACAGCCACGCTTTTACATTTTGCGATGTAATGGACAGACAGACCGAAAAAAGAGTGAAACACCTACCTAGTCTTTTTATGTATTAAAACTTATATTATGTAAAATTTCAGTAAAAAAATTAAGTGACTGAAAATGTTACAAAATTCAAAATGAACAAATAATAAAGTTTTTTGTGTTCACCTAACTAGATAGGTAGACCTTCCTACCTACCCTAACCACACGGATGATTAAGTAAAAGGTATGTAGGTAGGAATCTGGACATCACTAGTAGATAAAAGTTTGATCATTACAGGTCGGTACATTCATTCGCCCCTGGTGGATCACAATGATTAGCAGTGCCAATGACGAAAAAAGTATAATGATTGGCAGTGCCATCATTTGTCTATAAAAGGTTGATTACAGTTTTAAGTGCATATTTCAAAACAACTCTAAAGTCGAAATTGTTTATGGTATAAAATGCAGAAGTAAATTCTTATACCATTTTATTAATGAATGGCCCCCATGCCAATCAACTTAACCTTCATAGAAAACTTAGGTTACATTGATTGGCCCCAAAAAACGTTGTTTTTACGGATTATTATACAATATTAACAGCATTTTAACCTTTTAACACCAATTTTTAACCAAAGAAAACAAAAGTTTAACTTCTAGCATTCCTAAAGAATAAGTTATAGGCGGAAACACTTACCCGTTCGTAGTCCAAATCCGTAAGAATTTCAACAATTTCCAACTGAATGAGATCTGTAAAGATGTATCTGATGAGATGTATCCAAAATTAAATAGTGTTATAAAATTTTTAGATAAGTTTATTCCTGATGGTGCATTAATGTTCAAACCTAGAGTTTCAGGTGAGAATTAACTGCATATTAGTAATAGTCACAAAAAATAAGATTTGATTTATTGGAAGATATGTATAAACATTTAAATTATAATGTCGGTGGTGATTTTAATATTCCTTACACTACTATTCCTGCTATATGTCAACGTGCTGGTTTAGATTATAACGCTGAGGTATCTAAAGTTATTGCTAGAGATTTAGCACAAGGTGAGAGTGCTTTTGCCGAAATGGTTAGAAATTCGATAATAAACGATGCTAAGCGTCTTGTTGATCCAAATTTTAAAACTGACAGGTTAATTATTAGACATAAGTTATCTGCTGAGGAGGCATCTATATTAACCCTTAATTAGGCGTATTAAGAAAATCACATAATTAGGCGCATGAGGTCTTGGGTGACCTCAAAAAACATTGGGAAAGGATTGTCAAAAATAAATAAAACTAAATGTATTTTATAATAATTATAAAAGTTCTTTATTAAAGTTAACTTTAGGAAACAAAAACATAACTTGGACTTTATACTTAACCAAAAAAATAAAATAAATCGAACCTCTCTTTTTTGGCATAGCCGAGATCAACGTTTATTTAGACTGATTAATAATAATTAATCAGTCTCATCAGCGGATTCTTCTGTTCTGCATCCGACGCAGTAAGCCCTCAAGTGTTGCTGACAAATAAATTTACCACACTTAAAGCATTTTGTTGGCACTTTTTTGTCGTCCTTTCTAGGACATGACGAACAGCGCCCACGCTTAGCTGTCGATTGTTGGACCGTCTCGTTCACATTATGTACTTCACGGAGCCTTTTTTTGTTGACATAGGGACAGCACGTTGTTCAATGCAACGTTTTTGGTGATCTTCCACAAGTGCTGCTGCTAATTTTTGCAAATAAATCCGTCTAGTATGTGTGATACTCCTATCAGTATTCGCTCTGTGTATGACAAATGAGTTGATGCCAGATACATTTAGAAGATGAAAAAATACAGCTAGAGGCCATCTTTTTGTTCTTCTTCCAACATTATAATTGCTGCAAAGTTGGTAATTGCAATCCACACCACCTTTTACTATTGTAATATGTAATTATTTCTGGTTTCTGAGCTCTGGCTGTTGTTTCGTCAATGGCGTTATCATTGTGGATGGTGGAAAGTAAAACAACAGCTTTCTTTGGCTTAGGAACATACGAGACTATAGTCATTTGATTATGAAATCCAAAAAGTGAACTAAATAGTGGTCTATTTTTGTTTGGCAAGAATTCAGTTGGGATGTCAGGCTTCCTTTTCAATGTAACAACAAGAGTCAATTTATATTCAGGCGTTAGCAACTCCTGAGCTAGTTTTGTACTAGTGTACCAATTATAAGTAGTAATGTTACGGCCGCTGCGTTTTATCGGTTCAACTAGGCGTTTTACAATCTCATCTGGAGAATTAGATATCTGATATTCTCCATCTGGTTGTTTTCCGGAATATACTTCAAACTTGCATAAGTAATATGTTTTTGAGTCAACCATGGCTTGGACTTTTATGCCGTACTTGTTTGGTTTATTAGGCATGTAAACCTTCCATCTAAAGCGACCACGAAATCGCACCAACTGTTCATCGATAGTTACATTTTCTCCGGGGGAATAAGCAGCTAAAAACTTGTGCTCCATAATTTGACATAGATATATAATCGCTGCCAAATTATCAATTTTCAGTGTATCTACTCGATCTGAGGTATCATCAAACCGCATACATCTCAATAAAAATAGGAAACGTTTATAAGACATTGTTAGCCAAAATATTTCTACGCCTGATCCATCTTGTGCCCATAAATCAATAAAATCCAAGTGCGAACCTTTTAGGACTCCAGCCATAATTAGTAAGCTCAAAAATGCGTTAACTTCCGCAACATCAGTAGGGAGTGCATCACGATTTCTTTGGAACTTTTCTTTTATTTTGTCAATATATAAGTTGGTATTTGAGACCAAAAGTTCAATAACGTCATTGTCAAAGAACAATTGGAAGCACTCAAGAGGAGATTTAGCGTTTCTTGCATACCCTTTGACTCCCGGTAAATGAATAACAATATTTTGTGCTCGGGTCCTCACTGTGTTTGATGGTGGTACTTTAGACCATTTTACTTTCGGTCTATTTCTCTGAGTATTTCGAGATAAAAAATAGTTACCTTCCGATGGTTCAGGGATGTCTTGGATATCTTCGGACTCTTCAATTTCGCTTTCTGACTCATGGGCACTATCGATAGCAGTGTCGTTCACAGTTTCGTCTTCCGAATCCGAACCAGCAACACCTTGCTCATCATCGGACGCCTCCTCCAGCCATTGCAATATTTGTCTATCGTTAGACATTTCCAATCAATAAAAAACTGAAAAAAAAAACAAAATAAACTCAAAAATAAAAAAGGTAAATATGCAGTATAAAAATACACACATGCAAAGAAAAGCAATAAACAATATACTTTTATAAACTAAGTAAAAACTCACGAATAAAAACTTACCTCCGCCAAAAAATATTACGTAATTGGTCGCATGGGGTCAGCCCTCTAGAGAGCAGCGACACGTGCACACGCGTTGGTGTCCTGGACGCGACTAATTTGCGTACCCCGCGGGGAGTAAGGAAGCTAGAAAGAGCACGAGCGCGCTCCAAATACTGTAAAACATTTTTTTTTTTCAATTTGAAATAGCCTTGACCCCATGCGCCTAATAAGGGTTAACGTCGACTTTCCCAGAAATTGCTTTGGATTTCAAACATGATATATACCATCCGCATGCTTTTGCTGCTGCACCGCGTGTTATTGAAGAACAGATTAACGTAATTGGGTTAGGTATTGCGAAGATTAATTCGACAAACGTTCAAGTGTCAATTATTATAATCGAGAGCTGAACTGTTGTCTATATCACTAATTATTTATGTTTTAAAATATTATTTATTTATTTGATATTTATTAGACAACAGATACATAACACCATAATAGATAAAATCCAAGACGATGCTATATAAGAAGAAAAAAAAGAAAAAAAAATCGCAATGGTAAGCAGATTAAACTATGTATCACATTAATTAATAATTATTATCATTAATCTCAATAACTACCTGGGCTAATCTCATGAGTTTCGGCAAGTTATGACAAAAAACATCTACATCTTTATCCGCGAGCATATTTATTAAACCAATGGCGCGTGACACGGGAGATGCGTTGAACAGGTTCGTCCGGGATGCGGGAGCACTGAGCAACGCTTGCCGGCGCCGTAGGCCCGGGTAGGTGACGCGCAGTGGCAGCACGCTTAGAACGTCCGGGTGATGCAGCTCTCCGCGCAACACGCGGCACACGTACTTGACTAGGGCCGCGTCCCTCCGAACAGATAATCTGCAGTATCCGACCATACCCAACACGAAACGACTTGGGTACATTAAAGGATAGTACGGGTACACGCCATACTCCTTTAAATACACAAACCTTGTAAATTTTAGTTGAATTTTTTCAATCATTAGCCGGTATTTTGCTTCATGAGGATTCCATATAATACAGTTAGTTTCTAAATGGCTTCGCACCAAAGCATTATATAAAGTTTTAATTACACCCGTATTGAAATTCGCGGACTGCCTTAGTATAAAACCTAGACTTCTAAACGATTTGGCGCAAACTTTAATTATGTGTCAAGTTTAAATGTCAAGTTTGGTATCATTTCTACACCTAAATCGCGAATATGCGTCACTCGCGGCACTACCGAGCTCCCGATAGTGTATTGATGACACAGAGGGGCGCGCGCGCGAGTGTAAGTTATGACGCTGCACTTTTTGGCGTTAAACAGCAGCTTGTTGGACTCGCTCCATTCAACTACTCTATTAATATCCCTTTGGAGGCGTTCACAGTCTAGAGCATCCCCCACAGCGATAAATAGTTTTAAGTTGTCTGCAATATGTAAACATTTGGCCTCCCTAACGACATCCGGGAGATCGTTTATCATTATGATAAACTCCAGCGGCCCGAGATTGCTTCCTTGACTTACCCCCGACCAGGTATAGTACAATCTCGAATTAAAGCCTGAATACTCGACATACTGTCTTCGCTTTCCGAGATAACTCGCAAAGAACTTGATAAGGTGCGGCGTGAACCCTATTGCCGACAGTTTTGCTAAAAGTATGTCATTGTCAACAGAATCAAACGCTTTGCGAAAGTTAAAATACGCGACGTCCACCTGACCCCCGGCGTCTACGACTGGCGTCAGGTGTGATAGGAACGATAGCATGTTACTTCCTGTACTCCGACCAGGCCGGAAGCAGTGTTGCGCGTCTGTTAATCTTGCACTGACTTGGGAATAAATACGTTTATATAAAATGGTTTCAAATATTTTAGAAAATGCCGACAGCACGACTATCGGTCGATATCCTTCCACCTCGGTTCTCACTCCCGCCTTAGGTATCGGAATAACTCGAGATATTTTACATAAGTCGGGATAGTGACGTTCTTTTAAACATAAATTAAAAATATGCAACAACGGCTTCTCGAATACCGCGCGACAGTCCTTGACTATATAAGGAGGTATCCCATCGGGCCCAAACGAGCGCTTCGGCTGCAGGTCGCAGAGTGCGGCGCGCACATCAGCAGCAGTCACTTGTCCGACGTGCACGCGCGCCGCGCCCGCTCCCGTCCCCGCTGCGCGCTCCGCCTCGCGGGGGTCCAGTCGCGGCTGGACTGAACTGTACACCGATTCAAAATACAATGCGAAATGCTCCGCACACTGCTCCTCACTCAATTCCACTCCGCCTTTAGTGATTTTAGTTTTATTACGGTTGGATTGTTTGCTTCTAATAAAACTCCAAAAGGATTTAGGGTCATTTTTAAAATTGATTTGCAATCTTTGTTGGTAAGCCTCAAAACATGTAGTAATTTTTCTTTTTACTGCCAACCTATACTTAGCAAATAACCCGTAGTCGCTATGCGAACCCGTAATTTTAAAAAGTTTATGATAACGCCACTTACGCTTAATATCACGTATCAGATCATACCGTGATACATTATACATTCCGGATACATGTTATGTTGAAAATTATTTGGGCGTCGATGTTTCCTCGGTGCACAATCGTCAATAGCTCCGTTAACTAATTCGTATAAAAAATTCAAAGAAATATTATGTATTTATATCTCTAAAATAATTAAAATTTAATTAACAAACTAGTTCTATTGTCATATATAATTCACATCACTGTTGTCTATAACACCAACAATTTTTGTTTTAAAATTATGTCTATAAATCACTATACAACCATCTATCAAATATGTATTATTAGTCCAACAAAAGATAAGGAACAATATCACCAAGTAGCCAGGAGCTTATTTCACAGGTGGTAAATGCACATGCAGGCTTCCAGCAATGTTTTTGTCTCCGTAGCACATGCTAGACCGATTTTCAATGCAAGAGAAGTTCAGCCACATTCACTGTACAAATATAGTTAACCAAAGTTCCCAAATTTCACAGAATAATAAAGTTCATGCCAAAAATAACAAGCAGTCATAAAATTTTGTTAGAAAAACGTTCATAACAGGATTATTATGTGTCCGACACCAAAAACATAAAATTATGTTGTCTTTTCACAACAAACACAGGTAGAAAAACGGTCCAAAGTACAAACCAAATATTTCTTTGTCTTTTCACCTAGTTTGTGACGAAGTTCACAAAGTCTACTAGTGAGCGACAATTCATCCCACTTCTGAATTTGTTAGAGGATTAAAAACACCGTTATACTAATCACTATTAATTTATTAACTTCCAAATCGACCGAATACTGTTCGAAATTCAAACGCACGTTTTCGTTATCTCCATGACGCAATGGCCGCCCTGACTGTTCTCGAATCTGGGGACCCCTCCCGGCGCGTGAGTCAGTGTTTTAGGGTTGCGCCGCCTTCATTTGGTAATCGATCTATCGTAATAAATGAAGATATTTACAAAATTGCAGCGTGGCGTTATTGCAACGAAATCTAGGTAACACGCGTTGTACGGGTATTGACCCGTACATGCTCCCGGGGGAGAAAATAGGGGTTAGTAGAGACCTAAGGTAATGGAAGATGATACAAAGTGATAAACAATTTTGAGTTTATTAACTAGGGTTGGTATTGATAATATAACAATTTTATCATAACAAAGGTATAGGATTACAAAATTAAACATTACTAGTAGTTTGTAAGTCTCTAATTGATAAAACACGAAAAATTGGGGACGAAGCCCTGTCTTGCTAATGGAAGCACTCACTTGATATATTGATATATAAACTACGGCTTGCGCAGTCAGCGGGATTATCTTTAGATTTAACGTATCGCCAGTTATCCTTAGGGATTACGTCACATATTTTCCTCACCCTTGTCGCTACAAAGGATTTATATTTCTCAGGTTCTCCTTTTAGCCATCCAAGCACTGCCATAGAATCCACCCAGCCATATACTCGCACTTCATAGCTTGATAGCGAAGATAGGATTTGAGTCATAAGTTTAGTAAGTAATAGAGCTCCGCAGAACCATTTAGGTTAAAAAAATTGAAATACGAGAAAATAAACGAATTAATCGATTTATTTTTGCATTTGATATGATTTAAACACTAAACAACAACAGCTGTTCATTTGCAATAAATTCGATATACTTTGACGGATTCCACTTGTAGACAGACCGGGGTAAAATAAAGTCAACTGTTTAATTTTAAATAATTACGCACAGTCTGACTCTACATTAGCACGTGCACTTGTTGGTGGCAATGTCTTTTGAATTTAGCTGAAAGTAGAAAATAATATTTTTCAAAGAATTATTTAGCGTCGGTATCATTTGAATTTTGCCGAAATTCGATAAAAGAACTATGTACTTTTAAAATAGATATTCGAATTTAGTTGCCGTTTTTCTCTCGAGATAAAAGGTTGTCGTCTGAATTGAGTTTCACTATTAGGTCGTGTTTAAAAACGTATTGTTTTGTTGTTAAATTTTTACGTGATTACTTGTTTTGAGTTTTGACTTATGGTGCTAGCAACATTTTAGCTTTTAACGCGACACCTTGCCGCGGTCACCTGATGGTCAATGGATTCCGTGAACTTAGTACTACGAGACGAGTAGAGTTGGTACCTACTAGCAGTTATTCAGTACCTACGCAATACTTCTTTCACGTAAGTAAATAGCCATTAGCCATAGTATTACTTAATACGATCGGTATATTTACGTATGTAACTTATTATGATTAATAATAATTTACCAATGCGACTTCGGGCACCATTTTATAGCTACTTAGTTTCATTGTTACCTACAGTTCAAGCACGTTAAATCTTTCGGTTATTGTCGTTTTTCACACACCGTCTGTAATTTCGATAGAAAAGCGATGATTGCTGTTGGACATTAAGGATTTAGTTGCACTGTACACTGGTTTCGTTATTTGTCAAGCAACATTTTGTGCGTGGTATTTACGAACCATAGGCGGTGGTGTAGCGCAGGCATTTCCAAAGTGGGTTCCGTAGGATGGTCATCAAGGTTCCGCCAAAACTATTTGAAATTATGAAATTAGGATCTTTACTTTGGAATCTTATCTTATCATCTTTCCGTCACTTTTGTGTGTGTACGGTTCTAAGTCATCACATACACCACCGCTGAACGCGTGTAGGTACTGGGAGAGAGCACGGCGCGGCGCCCGGCGCGGCGCCCGCCACGGCATTTCAGCTGTGCCCAGCTGTCATGCCTGGCCGGTTCATTAGCACACGTGCGTAATGAAGTAAATTACATTGCGTAATGAAGTAAAAATAATAAAATTTTAGATTTTAATAAAATTAGATTCTAAGCAACTTTTATTCTTATGATTAAAAGGTATGAAATGTAAAAAAATTATTCAAAAAACTGAAATTTTTGAAAAAATAATATAAAAAATACATTTTTGTAATGATAAAAAGTATATAATCATATCCCAAAGTTAATGGAAGTGGTATTCAGACACCCTGTATATTTGATTCGTTGAATAGTTATTATTATAATTTAGCTTGAATTTAGGATTGAGATATTTAGAAGATTTTTGATCATTTTGATGATCTTTGGGTGACGAAGGACATTGTTGTATGTCATAATATTGAGAATTTTTGCTGGAATTTTCTTGTTTTTTCCTTGAGGTTTCTAAAGATATAAACTTATTTTCCTAAAATCGTAGAAATTCTTCCAGCACAGGCAATTCTCTAGATTTTAGGGAATCGATATTATTATCGTTGGTTTCATCTATCCATCCAATTTTTCCGCTAAAATGCACACTAGGAAAGGGTCGCACGTGGAGACGTCGACCCCGAGATTCTTTATTGCATTCACGCTCTCGTAGGTTGTGTCGTGAATGCGCTTGAGATGATAGGCTGATTTTTGCTGACTCACAGGGATATTCAGGATATTCTTGAGATGTCGTAGCGATGCGTAAGGATATTTCAGCATACAGGATAATTGCTAGAACTAATTTGAAGATGCTGAATCAATTTTTTAGGCTCACCTTTTACTTTGCTCTTCAGGAGCTGCATCTTCTGGGCGCAGGAAAGTGAAGGATTGTTGTAATATAAGTATTTATATTTCACGCCTTCTATAGTCTGTATCCATTTCTATTAATGTTGTCTTTGACCCAACTCGCTCTCTACTCTGTGGACATTACTAGCGCATGTCTTTTATTTTTTCTCTTTATTAAAGTTTATTAATTTTACAGTAAAACATAAGTATTTCATTTAATAACAACAGGTTATGGGCCCAGAAAGTCCAATAAAGTAAAAACAGGGCAAAAGTAGATAAACTCTGTTCGTGAAAAGTAACAAAAAAATCTAACCTATATACGCCATTACGCCAGGCGGTCTATTAATAAAATTGAAGAATATTGATACACAAGTGACACTACTCTACATGTCTAATAATCCATTGGCATTAATTGAGAAATTAACCGGCCGGCATAATTACTCCACATGACGGTTTGCAGTGAAAACATATCTGCAACATGAAGAGTTATGGGATTGTGTGAAACCTGAAGCTTCAAGCGAGAATTATAAAAAACGTGATAATAAAGCTAGGTCCAAAATAATACTTCTTGTCGATCCTGTGAACTATATATATTGTAAGGAGAGCCGAGGCAGGTGTCGTCGGGCTTCGGTTGCGGCGGTCAGCGTCATAGGGACTCGGTGCGGGATAGACGTGTGCGTGTGCGCGAGCTCCGATTTGGTGCATTTGTTTAGGCTTGTAGAATTGTAATCACATTTAATAAAATACTTCTGTAATATTAGGCTTCTTAGTTTCACTTCTAGATACCTCTTTCCTTAAATCAGAAGTGGGATTATGAAAGAAAAAGCTCACGGCCTTAGTACGTTTAGAGCCATCTAAGTTTTATACGGATCTTAGATTTTTGATCTGTGAAAGTGTAAAATTAGTGACATTCCTGACAATTGTGATTCTAGTGACTTGTTAAATTAGTAAGTAAAATCTAGTGCGTAGTAACAAAAGGTGGACTATTACGCAATCCTTTGTTATATTTCGTGGCACCGAGTCGCGTTATCGGTCATGTCGGCTAGTAATCCGAGCTCGCAGCGCCGGCGGTCGCGCGGAATTCCCCGAACTCGAAGTAGATCTCGGTCTCGTTGCCGTTCGCATGAAAGAGATCGTTGTTCTTCTCGTAGACTTCGCTCACCGTCTACGACTCGTAGCGTTCGTAGCGCAGATAGGGTTCGTAACGTTGATTCGCTACGAGATATGTTAGGTGCTATCTTAACGCGTTTAAAAGTCGATGGTCACGAATTTAACAGCGAAAATAATTTGTCTAAGATACCATCTTCTAATATTCCGGTCATAAAAACTAGGGACGATATCGGTGTAACGCGGGACACATATACACCACCCGGTACCCCACCCCGAAAAAAATAATCCACGAGTGATTATCATTGCCAGTCAAGCGGGTGTAATAAGATAGGCGTGGTAACAGGACCGGGCGTTCAACCAGAAGTGCAGCCCGCGAGTAGTGCGTCTACGTCATCGGAACAAATACTAACAAACGCTTTGGGTGACGCGTTACGTTCAATTAATACTGCTGTACGGTCTAATCAGCCGTATTATATTTCTAGCTTCGACCCATCTCTTCATAACATTGAAGTTTGGTGTCAAGAGGTTGACCGGGCCAAAACGATTAATAATTGGAGTGATAACGAATGTTTTTCTAGAATCGGTAATTGTTTGAAAGGTGATGCTCGAACATGGCTCAATGATTGGGTCACAAATGATCGTAGTTGGACCAATTTTAAAAGGGAGTTCAAGCCTCTGTGTCCGAAAAACGTAAACGTAGCTGATATATTGTTTGAAGTAATGAGTACCAACTCAGATCAATATTCAACTTACGCGGACTACGCGCGTCGCTCACTACTTCGTTTACGTATAGTGGCAGGTGTGAGTGAGGAGTTAATTTCCGCCATAATTATTCGTGGTATTACTGACCCACAAATCAGAGCAGCTGCAACTAATGCCAGTTTATTACCAAGTGATCTAGTAAAGTTCTTTTCGATTTATATTAAAAATAGCTTCAGTACTTCGACTTCAAATCAGGTTCAGCCAGATTTATTTAAACGGCATCGTAAATTTAAAGAAAAGCGCACCAACATTGCGAGGAAACGCAGATTTGACAACAATTTGTGTTTTTCGTGTGGACAACCCGGACACATTTTAGCTAACTGTTATAAGAGAGCGAAACCTAATTCAAATAGTGATAACTTCCCTATGGCGACTCAAGTATCCAGTACTCAAACGACGGCTCAATTTAGAGCAGAACCCTGTTCTTTTTGTAAGAAACCAGGTCATAAAGTGGATACTTGCTTCGCTAAAATAAGATCTGAGTCTCGTAATGAAAACAATGTGAATTTCTGTCATGAAATGAAAGACTTTTCTAAAAGTGTAGACATCGTAGTTGCAGTAATACAGGGCATTCCTGTGGATATTTTAATCGATAGTGGTTCTTCTATATCACTTATTTCCTCATCACTAATAAAACACTTTAAATGCTCATGTAAAGCCGCATTTAGAGTTTTAAAAGGTATTGGAAGTCAAGAAATAGAGTCCACCAGTTACGTAACCTTACCTATAGAATTTGACGATATCACCCTAGAAGTTGATCTCTTCATAGTAGCATCGGAGTATATGAACACTCCGGTCATAATAGGTACTGATGTTCTAAACCGTGACGACATTACATATGTACGATCTCGAGAACGACAATGTATCACGCGCAACAGAAACAAGCACGATTATGTTTTCACTATTAATTGCGACTACAGAACGTCAATAAAAACAAAACTTGTTGACAACGCGTTAAACAAATTGCTGGTTATTATAGACGAATTCTCTGACTTTTTTATCACGGGAACAGCCAGCTCTACTGTAAAAACCGGAAGTGTGTCGATTAAACTTAACAGCAATACCCCTGTTAATTATAGACCGTACCGTCTTTCGCAATCTGAAAATTTACGCGTTCGCGAAATTGTGAAAGACTTGTTAGATAAAGGCATTATACGAGAATCTGAATCTGAATATTCTAGTCCTATTCTCCTAGTAAAGAAAAAGAACGGTAAAGACCGTATGTGTGTAGATTTTAGAAAATTAAATGAAATCACAGTCAAAGATCGTTTTCCATTGCCTTTAATAGATGATCACATTGATCGCTTAGGTCGTCATAAGTTTTTTACGAGCCTTGATATGGCAACAGGATTTCACCAGATTCCAATGGAAAAAGAGTCGATTCCACTCACAGCTTTTGTTACGCCGGAAGGACATTATGAGTATTTAAAAATGCCTTATGGTTTGGCAAATGCACCAGTGGTATACCAACGTATTATTTCAAATACTCTTCGGAACCTCATTGATTCCGGTAAAGTCCTTGTTTATATTGATGACGTCCTTATATTAAGTAATTCCGAATACGAGGGTTTTAAAACTTTACACAAGGTACTCAAAACTTTGACTGAAGCTGGGTTTTCTCTTAATTTGAGTAAATGTTCTTTTTTATCAACTGAAATTGAGTATTTAGGTCGTTCTATCAGTCAGGGTCAAGTAAGACCAAGCCCACACAAAGTAAAATCTCTAGTTGAAGCTCCTATACCAAAAAATGTAAAACAAATACGTCAGTTTTTGGGTTTGGCTGGGTACTTTCGAAAGTACATTGCCGGTTTTGCATCTAAAATAGCTTGCATTGCACACCTCACAAAGAAAGGCATAACATTCGATTGGGGATCTGAGCAAGAAGCAGCTAGGAAAAGTATAATTGAGTGTTTAATTAATGAGCCCGTACTTGCTATTTATGACCCAGCACTGCCCATTGAAGTACACACAGACGCAAGTTCGAACGGTTACGGGGCTGTTGTGATTCAAATTCATAACGTTGTACATAAGAGGGTAGTAGCTTATTTTAGTAGACTAACACAAGGCGCCGAATCAAACTACCATTCGTATGAATTAGAGACTATGGCAGTCGTTAAGGCATTGCAAAATTTCAGGCATTATCTGATTGGCGTGCATTTTAAAGTTGTCACTGATTGCAATGCTCTTAAATTAACACAAAAAAAGAAAGATTTAATGCCTAGGGTTGCCAGATGGTGGATGTATTTGCAGGATTTTGATTTTTCTCTTGAATACCGCAAAGGTAGTGCTTTGTCTCATGCTGATTATTTAAGCCGAAATCCTGTAAACGTAGTCCAAATTCAGAAGCCTCGAAGTTGGGCTCAAATAGCACAAGCCGCAGACGAGGAAACACAGATTCTAATCGAAAAATTAAATGATGGAAAATTAGACCCTAAACATTACGTCAAAAGGAATGACCTTCTATATTACAATTTTACACCAGCTGGCGAGCAGTCACGTCTGTTGTGTTTCATTCCAAAGGGTCACCGATTAAGCTTACTTCGTGTATTCCACGATGAGCACGATCATTGTGGTGTGGACAAAACCCTTGATCTCATAATAAAACATTTTTGGTTTCCTGGTCTGAGGCCATTTGTAAAAAAATATATTTCTCATTGTATTGTATGCATGTCACAAAAGAAATTACCTCGTGCACCACTTCAACCTATTCATTCTTGGGAGAAACCAGATTGTCCCTTTACTGTCGTACATGCTGATGCATTAGGTCCACTTCCCGAATCAAATGGGCATCGCTATGTCCTAATCATTGTGGACGCTTTTACAAAATTTTGCCTTTTGTATCCAATGATAAGGCAGGATGCGAGCGAGTTGAAGCGTCACTTTTTAAATGCCATTTCATTATTCGGTTCTCCTAAATTAATTGTCGCTGATCGAGGCCGAATGTTACAAAGCTCCGAATTTTTACAATGGACAAATGAAATTGGCAGTGATGTCCACCTTATTACGCCTGAAATGCACCAGTCTAATGGCCAAGTTGAGCGTTACTGTCGTACTTTAATAAACATGATCCGCATCCATTCTAATTACCGTCAAGAAGAATGGTCCAGTGTATTTTGGAGGTTACAACTGGTATTAAACATAACAAAGCAGAAGACAACTCAATACTCACATCTCAGCCTCCTTATTGGGACGGAAGCTGTTACACCAGTCATTAGAAACCTTGTTCGTGATATAGCGATAGAAGGCTTAAACCCTAACAAACAAGCCATGAACACAATGAGGAAACAACGCGCCTCGGAGCGCTTGAACCAAAATAAAAAATACCAGGACACTCTGATTAATAAAAATAGACGTTTGCCTCATGTGTTTGATGATTCGCTAGTATTTGCTATCAATAAAGCACAGTCGACAGGAAAACTTGACTCTGGTATGCGAGGTCCTTACCGCGTGATGAAAGCTCTGCCTCAAGGGAGATACGAGCTACAGCTTGTTGGCGGTTCCTATGGAAAACTAACTCAAGCAGCGGCAGAGTCCATGGTGTTGTGGAAAGGAGAGTGGACTCCGGATTCATGTCTGGCTTTCTTTGAAAGTGAGTTAAAACGTATTTTGTGTTGATTTCGCATAATTGTCCATAAGCACTTACAATTGTATTATATGAGCAGACCTCATAGTTGTGTTAAATGAGCAGACCTTATAATTGTCTTATATGAACATACCTAACAGTTGTGTTACATGAGCAGACCTCATAGTTGTATATCATGTGGGCAGACCTCACACTTGCTTAAAGTGAGCAGACCTCACAAGTGCATTTCGTGATTGAGTAAATCTAACACTTGATACGAACGTTGTTATAATTGATAGAGCAAGCCTCTCAGTGATACAGTCGAGAGCAGACCTCACAGTGACTGCATAATATGAGCAGACCTCAAGGTTGTATCCCTTAAAGACTCTGTTAAGTGAGCAGACCTCACGATCCTATCTTGGATATTTTAGCTTCGTTTTCCATACCGACGCAGAACAAGACGATTCTGAGCTCATGGGAGTCCTGGAGCCGACACCTAGTACGTCGAGCGATGGAGCCCAAAGGTCATCAGAAGTCGTACGACAGGAGAACGAGAACGTTCTTCCGTCAGGAGAGGCCGTGTAAGGAGAGCCGAGGCAGGTGTCATCGGGCTTCGGTTGCGGCGGTCAGCGTCATAGGGACTCGCTGCGGGATAGACGTGTGCGTGTGCGCGAGCTCCGATTTGGTGCATTTGTTTACGCTTGTAGAATTGTAATCGCATTAAATAAAATACTTCTGTAATATTAGGCTTCTTAGTTTCACTTCTGATACCTCTTTCCTTAATATATATATATATATATATATATATATATATATATATATATATATATATATATATATATATATATATATATATATATATATATATATATATATTCACATTCAAGAAGCTGTAACCGCAAAAGAAGGTATGGTAAAATTTGTCACATGCATTTGATGACTCTGGATCTGTTGAAACAAGTAAGAAATTCACATATTAACAGCATTAAAGTGGCGAATAACAAAACATTACCCAGTTCAAAGCTCCGGACAAATAAGCTTGTGTGTACATATGATAAAAGACAAGAAAAATATTATTTATTTTGCCTACAAATGTGCTATACATACCTGAGCTCGCTACAAACCTGCTTTCAGTAAGTAAAATAATTAATAATGGTGGCCAAGTTAAGTTTAATAAGAATGGATGTGTCATTCTTAATAGTAAAAATGTCATAGTGGCAACGGCATTTATTACATTAACCGACTTCTTTTTGTTATTCTAATAAATATTTGAAATGATTTAAGTTGTTTTTTTTTGCTCGGTTACAAAAAAAAATAAACGCATGTGAGCTGATCTTAACATTCTTTGCTAGTCATGTTGATACGTATGTGCAACATATACGTTATAAATGTGAACTTAAATGTAAGTAATTCCATTATCTTTGCTAGATATAAACAACACAAATGCATTTCCCTAGACATAAACAACGCAACTGTCATACATGCGTTGATTATGCTTAGTAAATTAACATTATTGCAATCCATGTTTTCTAGTCATAAAAAATTTTTCGTCTTTAAAAATATTCAAAATAATTAAATATATAAATATGGCATCGCACATGCAAAGTTCACATTTAAAGGCACGAAACAAAACAAAAATATTTGGAATATTCCTGTTAGTTTCATAGGAACAACAAAAAAAAAGAATTAAACTTTAGGCGCGAATTACTCGAAAGTTGCCGCCATGCAAATGCGTTGTTTATGATAGAGGCGGCAGTGCTGCATTACCTACTTGTCATTTTACCCTTTAACCGCGCAAATTGCATTTACACGACAAAAAATTTCGAATCCATCCCGCTTGATTTTAAATACGTAGATTATCGAAAACTACCGTCGTATGAATCCGACTTGTGCGGTTAAAAAGTTAAAGAATATACGATTATACAAAACCCCGGTCGGGTAGTTTGCACAATGCAAACTACCAATTTTACAATTATGCACTTAGGTAAACATACGAAAGTACCATATTCGTAAGTTTACTACGGTACAAAAAGTACGAACTTACGAAAGTATCACTTTGGTTAATTTGCCATGGTATCAATAAATACCTAATTATGTATATGTATGAAAGTGCAAAGTAACGAATGTGCATTATTTTGTGATTTAAATCCAATAATGAAAATTCATTGATTGTATCTAAAACACACAGCATTATGTAAATCAAAAATATTAGAGTTGATTTCAGAAGCGCAACAATACTTTTAATTATTATTTTATGGTTTTGAAACGCACTCGTGTAAAATTGGTTTTTTGCAGATTCGTAAGTTTACCGTGGAGGTGAATTATGTATAGCCTCATTTTCCGTCTCACATCCTGTCATAAGATCGTCTACGTAGTAATTTCATTGTTATTTCAGCTGCAATTGGATATTTCGCCAGTTCTTCATTAGCAAGTGTTTGTAATGACTTGATTCCTAAAAATGGAGCACAAGCGGTTCCAAAGGTAAGTGTGGTAAGTCTGTAGTCTTGAATCGGCGGCATGCTTGGGTTGGATCTCCACAAGATGCGTTGAAAATTTGCGTCCTCTTTATTTACAAGCACCTGCCTGTACATTGTGACAAGGTCCGATATTATACATATTGAATGTGTACGCCAGCGCATTAGAATGTGTCGTAAGTCTTGTTGTGTCTTAGGACCAACCATTAATTCATCATTGAGAGATATACCGTTAGTGCCTTTTGAAGATGCATTCATAACAACTCGTACTTTAGTTGTCTCCTTGTCATCTCCTCTAACTGCGTGGTGAGGAAGGTAAGTTGCTCTGGGATTATCTAAATCATTATGAGGGACTAGCTCCATATGTCCTAAGGCAGTGTATTCTTCTATTACTTTCTCATATTCTCTTTGTAAATTTGTGTCTTTCTGTAATCTTTTCTCTAGGTATAATAGTTTTGTCGTTGCTATGTTTCTCGTATCTCCATGCTGACATTGTGGTTCTCCTACTTTAAAAGGTAAATGTACAATGAATCTCCCTTCTTCATTTCTTGTAGTAGTTTTCTTATAAAACTCTATACATTTTTCTTCTTGTTCAGTTAGTCTTTTAGTTATTCAATCTGGTTCTGCTTCAATTTTCCAAATTTTTCTCAGTATATCATCACTTCTCATTTGCATGTGCATGCTTATCATTCTCTCCTTTTGTATATCTCTTGACATTCTTCCCGACAATAGCCGTCCAAACGCTGTATGCCGAGCAATAAAACTTCCTTCAGGATGCTTCACCATCTCGGTAAGTAAAATCTCACTATATATGTCTGCTCCTAAAATAATGTCCATCTTACCTGGTGTTGCATAATTTGGGTCGGCTAACTCTAATTGTTCCAATTGTATCCATTTAGGTGCACAAAGGTTATTGCCTGGCAGTATTGATGTTAACACTCCTAATACATAAGCTGTCACACAATATTTGGCATTTGGATTGTAACGTGACTAGCAATATTGAGACTGAATACTTAATTCTAGTTTCCGCTTTGCCTACACCTGACACCACACCACTTACAGGAGTACGTTTAAGGTTTAACAATTGTATGGTAGATTCACTAATGAATGACGCTTGTAAGCCTTGGTCTAGAAAAGCCCGTATGCTGTATTTTACTCCATTGCTTCCATATGCATTTATTAATGCTGTATGCTAATGCAATAGTACATTGTAGGTATTAGACCTGTTACTCTGTAGACCTTGTGAAAAGTTAGCTATTATTCTTGTTTCAGTGTTGTTCTTGTCCTCTTTTTGTATATTATTCTCTCTTTGTGTAGATTCATCTCTCAATGTGTTGTATGGTATGATGTTTTCGGAAACATTTCCTGCAATTTGTGTTTCGATAAAATTACTTACTGTGTGATTTAGACACATTCAGCTAAATATGTTATTGATTGTACTGTAGGTTCTTGGTGGAAATTCATGTTTCACAGTAATAACACACAGGACTTCTTGCACTATTTCCACGTTAGTAAGTATTTTACATTAATTTTAATATATTACACGACCGGTTTCGACAAAGTCATCATCAGGTGTAGGTAGATTAAAATTTTTAAAATCTCCAAAAAACGAGGTCACCTCGTTTTTTGGAGATTTTAAAAATTTTTTTTTTTAAAATCTCCAAAATTTCTTTTCTGCATATCACTAGAGGTGATATGCAGAAATCGGTAGGGAAAGGTGAGTAGATTTTCCCAGGCTTGCCTCGAGTTCTCCAGCACTGTGTGGCAAAAGTAAAAAAAAAAAAAGTTTTGTATGTAGTATAATGTTCATAAAATAAATCATAAGTATCTGTTGTAAAGTATGTGAGTGAGTCCCCAGGGGTAGTCTTGGGTACAGGAGAAACTAATAGTTTGTGACCCTCTCTGAAATCATCCCAAATTTCCTCTAGAGTTTGTAATCTAGTCTCAATATATGCTACTGTTAATCTATCTCTGGGCGATTTTCTGTAGTTAACTTCAACCTTTTGCAGTCTCGCATATAGCTCGTTTTGTATAATAAGTCTCTGGTTGGCCATTTTTTCAGTTGAAAATAGTTTAAATAGAAATAATAATAATACGGAACTTTTGGATTTGAAAGTTTGAAAGGCTGTTTTCACAACTAAATTTAATTTGTTTATGTGTGACAATTACTGAAATATTTCACTTCACTGCACTATGTCTATTACTCACGGTTTTACAAGTCCTTTTCAATAGTTCAATCTCTCTAATTTTGAAAGATTAGGATGTTTGTTGGCATTAAAAGTCTCATACCTATGTAACTGATTATTATTACACATATCACACACATCTTATATGCCATAACACTATTATGTTAGTAACTAATGTCTAAATATAGTTTTTTAGCACATGGAAAAATGTTAATTTGTCTTGTAGTGAAAAATCAAGCTATACGCGGGAACTAATGGCGGGGAACTGAACAAGAACAGAAAAAATGTGACATATAGGTGACATTTTTTTTTTATTGTAATGACTTCCAATTTAATTAGACAACAGTGTTCGCGGAAGCTAAATCACGCCTGTAGAAAGACTGTACAAAGCTGGTAGTTTTTTATTTTTTTGTTATAGCCACACCTTTTTGCTAAGCAAGCAACCCCAAAACACTTTTTGTCCTTGTTTTACTAGAGGTTGAGATTTGTGTGAAGTTGTTTACGAATTAGGAAGAAAACAAAAGTGATTCTATGTACTGTAAAAGTTCAAATATCACTTCTACATTTGCTTCAAAACAGTAAGTTCTTTATTTATAATTCTTTATTTAGTAATGTTTTTTTTATTTACTTCTTTTTGTGCAGAAATCAAGTATTTCTACAGAAGTGATGTTTAACTACACAAGTGATGTTTTGTAATTAACATGATTCCGTGACAAATAAATATAATTTTAATGTTTAATTGAATTCACAAAGGTTTGTTCTAATTTTTGGGCAAAAATCTGCAATATTCCAAATTATGATTAAATTCATCATATAATTACAAGACATTATGTGTGATTTACGTGACTAAGATTTTCTTTTTCTTTTCAGAGAATAGATTTTATTTCAAGATTGGCCCGAAACCGAAAAAAGATGACTGAAGATGAAAAAAAGGGGACGCAAAAAAGACGGAGAGAGGTACCAAAAAAAGAAAGCAGCAAACCTATAAGTGAACAACTCCAAGAACACAGCGAAATATAATGAAGGAACAAAAGGAACTGGAGATTATGAATAATGACACTCCGCCGTCATCGCCTGCAATGTCTATAGCGCCATAGGTTTCACAAATCTCAGAGCCTTCTGTACGGGAACCCCCGGTCTCTTCGATAGCGTGGAGATTAAAAAACGTTATTTATAGATGGACTGTATATTAAAGATCTAAATTTGTAGTTAAAAATAGGATTTCTAGGCACGACAATTATATCGTTCCCGTAGAACGAAAACTCACCAGATAGATTTTTCATCTTTTTGTTATACGAGCGTTTAAAGTTGTAAAATATTTTAAAAAATCTAGCAGATTTTTGATAAGAGATAGAAACTTTTTATTTTTGCCATTGCATAGATGCTGTACCAAAGTTACTTAAACATTCATTTGAATGAATTTAAATAATTTATTTTAATAGATATTCAATAAAAACCAGTTTAGTTAGTTTTCGCCCATAATATTTTTTTCATAAAAACTGATGTGACAGAAGGGTAATAAGTATGCTTAGTTAAATTTCAACTAAATAAAAACGGAACATGTTACACTTAGTGAAAAGTTAAAATTTACCTTTATAAATGAAATCTTTAATTAATGTAATATAAATGAAATAAAAATATCATTTTGTAACATACAATGTTATGATATTGACAATAATTACTTAAAAAGTTAAAGAGAAATTGAATAACCTTTATTTAATGATTATCGTATTCAAAGTTGAGATTATTCAATTTCTCTTTCATCTTCTGTTACATCGGGTTCCATCAGACTGTCCGTTATTTATTTTCCGGTAGGCAGCTCTTAATACCACGAATGTAGTTCACGTGGAATTATTCTTTTGGTGCAAAGGCTGAGAAGTTCTTTCTTTTTGGCCTCTGATATTGGAATAGGACCGTTATAAGCCTTTGGGATTTGGTAATTTTTTAGCTGTAATATTAAATCTTCTCTTGGTACCTGCTCTGCAACTTTGACACATCTTGTCTCACGTCCTCTATTCCATGTCCTAGAAATATTTTTCTCTAACTTTTGGAATACGTCAAACCCCCTCATGCTCATAATGAAACATGAGTATACCTGGCCGCGCTTTCTCAAACATCAGGCATTTTATTTTCAACCAATTTATTTTATCCCCATCTTTATCTCTGGTCATATTCTTCATTAATGTTTCATTAAGTGCTCGTACATCTAGCATCTCATCATATGTAAACTCTTTTACAACATATGGTGGGGCAAAGTTGCGGCGTCGCTTCGACCGTGCACGAGTCATAATTGATTTCCAGCCAATCATAGAATAAACTGCCGAATTTCGCTGCTCCTTCTCGATTGCACTGTGCATGGAATCTACTACCATATGAGTATGATCGCTTTCAATGTATTTCTGTTCAAATATTTCTAAATGAATGTCAACCCTTTGAATAAGGTGCACCAAAATCACTGTATTTCTTTAATTCCATATTAGACAGTAAGCTTCATTAGGGGGTTTGGCAACATGAATTGTGTAATTTTGTGCATTTGTGGTGACTGGTGAAATTTTAACTACAATAAATCTAATTCAAATATTTACAGTTCACACACACACACACACATTCATGCATAGAGTCACTCTCTCATACTTTATACTCATACCATTTATTTAAATAAACACAAAACATACAATACATTACAATTTTATCTAAATTTATATTTTTGGATTTTTTTACATAGTCTTACATAGTTTTACATAGTCTATAATTAACACGTACTAAACAACTTAAATTTGAAATTTAGGTAAACAGCGTCAAATATCGTGTCGTAAGGTCTCACGGCGCACGCGCAGCCATACCGGTAAGTCCCATAGGTACCTATGTGCGATAAGCCCAGTGCGCGCGACGCGATGTTCGCACCGCCAGTCAGTCGGATTTTAACTGTACGACGTATAGCCGTGTGACGTGTCGCTTTAAATACACCTTCTAAAAACTGTTAAATAATTAATGCGGAGTATGTGAATCATTGATTTGCTGACTGTGTGAACTTGTATCAGTGCTGATAAACTGGATTACAGTGATTGCTTTGCTTATTTCATCCATCTGCCTGCATCAACATTCTGCACCGTCTTTACCGTCTACCAACTTGGTATGCCATGTCATCTTCATCACCACTACCGCATGCTACAACTGGTGATCCCAAGAACAGAGCTTACACAACCATGAGCAGCAGCGATGACACTGTCAAATCCAAAGGATCGGCCCACGTCACGCGTCGTACCAATAAAAGCCCGCACTACAACACACGATACGACTACGATAATATGTCGTATGACCGCTCAAAACATAACATTAAGGTATCGCAGTTTTCTTCGGACATTATAATTAATCATCCACCCATGAACAAGTAAGAAAAGATTAAAAGCGAAGTAATAAGGAGACTCTCCGCGTCACGTGAATTTAAGGTAAAGCGCTTCTCACCCATGAAGTCCGCAATGGAGACCGCAAACCATCGGAGTTTCTTCGTCATCTTCTTGACCTTGCGGGACCTAAACTATCGGAATAATTCATTCGGTCGATTTGGACAAACTGTCTTCCGAGTAACGTGCAGACCATTTTAGCTTCGCAACCCTCGCACAGTTTGGAGCAGCTGGCAGATCTGGCCGATAAAATTCAAGAAATCATTTACCTGGTAATGTTCATCACATCCTCTGGTCCCGTCGTATGTGCTACTTCGAGTGCTTCATCTGAAATTGCTGAGCTAAAGAAGATGGTACAAAATCTGACCTTGAAGCTGGAAGAACACACTCGTACCGCAAACTGCCGAGCCTAACAGCCCCGACCCAAACATAAGCGCAGTCCTTAACAAACTGGAATAGTAATGAAATAGAAAAACGAAATAGTAATTATAGAAACAACTGCCGCGGTCGGGAGATGGAAACGGAATGTCTAACAGGGACTTAGGATATAGGATGACAGGAGAAATGCAGTATCAGCAGATGAGAAAGCTATGGTGAGCATATTAGCATACAGGAGCGAGATATAACACCTCCCGGGGGTAGACTAAACTTCGGGGACGAAGTTTATGGAAAACGGAATTAAGGAAGTTAGACATTTACTCTAAGGTTAGGTGTAGGAACAGGTTTATTGTTAATTTTACCTTTAGCTAAGTCTTGAAGAGGCATAGAAGAAGGAGAAGAAGGTGTATCTTAGGTTGGAGATGGATTTACAGAAAGAGTTTGGGAAAATCATGGAAGGATGCGAGGACAGCAGTTGTGTCTCTTTATTAAGATAAAACATTTATAAATGCATAATAAAACAATAGTACAAGAAATTATTATTAAAGTGTGGAATAATGAGTTTCATACTTGATAAAACTATGTTCATTTATAATTTTATCGTCTTCTTTTGATAAAGATTTTAATTTTAATTTATGTTCATTACTAATTACGTCCAAACGAAACCCTGCAAATTTATATGAGCCTCATTATTCATTTCATTTATATCCCTTTAAAATTACAACAAGAGTCATTTATAATATTAATATTAGATGCTATCTTATTTATTTTAAATTCCATAATTTTGGACTTAGGAACTAATTTAGTATTCTTACAGTAAGCTTAACAATTACTGGGCACATAAAGTAATCCTGTGCCTATTACATTTAAATCAATATTTGTTTTGTTGCGACATTCCATTAATACTTTACTATATGTAGATTGTACATATAAGTATATCCACCTATTGTTTGAAATGGATTTCCAAATATCAATTTTGCCATGAACACTATCTGTTTTACACTGCACTGGTAGAGCACTTATGATACACACACACACTTTCACAACTCGGATGTTCACTGGTCGAAAATACAGTTGTCACGTCGCAGATGCAAGTTTGTGGATTCATCGCCCTACATTCCTGTAGTGAGTCTAAGTTACCATATGACGTTTTATCATTGGTCATTGCAATATATTTACTATTTGGTACAACATAAGTAAAATAATTAGATTTGGATACATCATGTGGTGTGGGAAGAACAATATTTTGATATAAAATGTATTCTTTTGGAGATACAAGGGGAATTCTTAAAATAAATACTACTTTACCATTAATACTATAGCTAAATACCCTAGAAATATTGATTAGGGTAAACACTTCACTTAATTCTAAATTTACAGGTAATTTTACATCAGCAGGTAAGTTATCGACAAGCTCTTTGTATAGATAGTTAGGCGGTAATATAACTGGATGTAGTATGCTTTGTCTACTAAACATTATGGCATTGAAGGTAGATAACATAGAAGTACTGAAAAAGGTACTGGAGGGATGGTAAGTTAATGTATTTTGTAGTCAGGTTGGTCTTGTTAATTTTCCTGTACTCTTTTGACGCCTCAATAATAGCCTCTTTTTTCAGTGCCGTTGTAAGCTCCACTATAATAGGCATTCCAGAGGAGGGTTTAGATTCATAGCGAAACAGGTCTTTAATATCATTTGATTCTATGCAGACATTAATAGCTGTTCCGATTGATTTAACTACATTAAAAATATCCTTTTCAGATTCTGCGTTTTTTCGGGGAAGATAACGTATTTCGATGCTAGTATTACGGCTTGACTTTTCCAAGCCGCTAACTCTCAGTTCCAGTTCATTTATGTAAATTAAGTTTTTCTTTCTGTCTCACTTTTTTCCAATTCACGTCTCATTTCTTCGTACTTTTCAGACATGAAAACTAGGGATTTGGAGATCTCGGTGTTCTGCTGTTGAATTTCTTTCATCGTCGTATGGAGAGTTTCGAATTTATTATCTTGACCTTTTAAATTTTGTGACATCATAGACTTCATTTGTTCCAGTTGACATATGGAACACGAATAATAGATCAAGTGCTGACGAAAGTATGTGTCTCTAATAAGAAGATTATTGTATGTGGTGATTTTAATATTAATTTATTAGACTCTAACTCCACCACTGTTAGATTCACATCTTTGTTCAAATCGTATAATCTAATTAATTTATTTCATGAACCAACAAGAATATGTGAAACAACAGCTACTTGTATAGATAATATTTTCACAAATGTCACTACTTTTAGGAAAGAAATAATTAATGTACTTAACTCTGATCACTGTGGACAGCTAGCATCATTTGATCTTAAATGTGATAATAATCCGATAGAAAATATTGAGTTTATTCCTGTAAACACAAAACGTATTGAGAAATTTAGAGGTAAATTACTTTCAAGTTTTCAATGTTTGAATGAGTCAATTAATCCAAATAAAACTTTTAATAATTTATTTAAAGTAGTAAAAAACCAATTTGACTCTGTATTTACTTCTAAATCGGTCAGATTTAATAATAAAAGAAATAATTTTAGTAACTGGGCAACTGCAGGTATTATTGTTAGTAGACAAAGATTGTATGACTTGTAATAACGAGATGTCAATGAACAGGAGTGAAGCTTTTAAACTGTATGTCAAGAAATACTCGAAGATTTTCAAGAAGGTATGTCAAGCAGCGAAGGTTCTTCACATCAAAGAAAAAATTAAGAACTCTAAAAAAAAGTGAAAACCACCTGGAAAATAATTGCAGATGAGACTGGAAGAGTCGCCAGTCGCAACTCTAAATTTGAACTTTATATTAATGATAAAAAAGTTAGTTCTGACATTGAAGTTGCGACAGTATTTGAGAAGTTTTTTGCAGACATTCCGATCTCAACTACAAAAAACTTAAATTCATCACCTACAGTTGCCGAAAAATTACTTAGAGATAATGTGAAGGAATGTGATGTAAATTTTATTTTCAAAGAAATAGACTCTAGAGACATTATCAAGGCATTTAAATTACTTAATATTAAAAGTACAACTGATCTCTGGGGTATGTCCACAAAAGTTATAAAACCAGTAATTGACATCATTGCCCCTCACCTAGCATTAGTTTTTAATAATTGTATTAAAAGTGGCGTGTTCCCTGACTTGATGAAGCACAGCAAGGTGATGCCTCTCTTTAAAGCTGGGAATAAATCAGACCCAGCTAACTATAGACCAATATTCATATTACCGACCTTAAGTCAGTCAGTCAGTTTGAGAAAATTATTCTAAATCAATTACTTTTTCACTTCAACTCGAATAAATTGTTACATAGTAATCAGTTTGGTTTTACTAAAGGTCGGTCCACAACAGATGCAGGCATCAGTCTTCTGTGCTGTATATTTGGAGCTTGGGAGAGGTCACAGGATGCACTTGGTATATTCTGTGATTTATCCAAAGCATTTGACTGTGTGGAGCATGATACGCTGTTCAGGAAATTATACCATTATGGTGTAAGGGGCACGGCACTAAAGCTTCTAAGCTCTTATCTAATAAATAGAACACAGACTGTAGAAGTTAATTCCAAAAGGTCTAATGGTACTTAAATTAAACTAGGAGTACCACAGGGGTCTATTTAGGGCCCTTTTCTATTTCTCATCTATATAAATGATCTACCTTATCTAGTTAATGATAAGCATGAGATAGTACTTTTTGCTGATGACACTTCACTAATTTTTAATGTGAAGCGACGACAATATAACAATGACGAGGTAAATAGTGCTCTGTCAAAAATAGTACATTGGTTTAATGCTAATAATTTACTGTTGAATTCTAATAAACAAAATGTTTAAAGTTCAGCTTGCCAAATGTTACGCAGGCACAAACCAATATACTATTAAATAATGATAAAATGAAATTAGTAGACACCACTGTATTTCTAGGTATAACATTAGATAGTAAGTTACAGTGGGGACCACATATTGCTAAATTGGCAGATAAGCTGAGTTCTGCAGCATACGGTGTTAAAAAAATTAGAGAAATTACCGACATCGAGACCGCGCGATTAGTTTACTTTAGCTATTTTCATATCATAATGTCGTACAACATCCTCTTGTGGGGAAACGCTGCGGACATTAATACAATATTTGTGCTGCAGAAACGTGATATACGTTCTATTTATAAGATGTCGACTTTTGAATCTCTAAGGGAAAAGTTTAAAGAAATAAAAGTTCTGACCGTCGCATCTCAATACATTTTGGAAAATGTGTTATATGTAAGAAAGAATCTAAACAACTTCAAAAAGAAGTGTGATAATCATTGTGTAAACACTAGAAATAAGAAAAAGTTAGATATGCCAGTGTTCAGACTAAGCAAAGTTAGTAAATCCTTTAAAGGCCAATGTATACGCTTATACAATATAATCCCAGAAAATGTTCAAAACCTTCCCATTAATAAGTTTAAAAAAGTAGTTATCTTTAACTACTTTTTTAAACTTTTTTTTACGTTCTTACGTTTGTGTGCCAAAGCGTATTATAAAAGTAATGACTTCGTTCAAGATGGCACACCTTGGGAATAAGGTGGCTCCTTATCTTATCTTATTATTTGTTACATAGACATAAGTAAACATTGTAATAATTTTGATTTTAAAAGAATAATTTTCCATCTTTTTGGTAAAAGATGGCCCCAGACGAGTTTCTTGGTGGCTCTTCTCGCTGGGTTAGTTCCCGAACCGGTGGTAGGAATCACGTAGTATCGACGTTCAAAAAGAGTATTTAAAAATACCAATATTGAATAAAAAAAAATTTGATTTTGATTTTATCGGTGTTGCGTTATTTAGTCCTGGGCCTTTAGTCAAGATGCATTCGATAATTTCGACGGCGAAGTTCGAAAACAAAATGTATGGGATGATGATGAGAATGCATCTTGACTAAAGGCCCTGATACTATGGACCTATTCTTCAAATAGACGGCAGTATTTACTGCCTCAGCTCAGAACCGATTAGGCAATCCAGTATCAAATAGTAGGCATCTTGCTTTCTCTACAATTGTTCGGTTATAGCGCTCACAAAGACCATTTTGTTCCGGCGTGTATGGACAAGTTTTTTGATGTACAATCCCATAAAGGTGGAGGAAATTTTCAAATTCCTTGCTGCAAAACTCCATGCCATTGTTTTGTCTGAAACACTTTTAGCTTTCTACCTGTCTAGTTTTCATCTTCCACAAACTTGTCCGTGTCCGTGTATGACAATCCTCTTACAGCACCCTCTCTCGTCACATTTAGATATGTACTGTTCATGTTACCAAATCTTCTATGCCACACACTTCCGGACACTGAGGCCAAGAAACAATTTACTTGCTTGATTATCAGCTTGTAGACACCTCTAACCAAATCTGCGGTTGCGTCAAGTTCATTCTTTTGGTTCTAAATATAACAATGCTTTTCATCAAATGTCACTGTATTTATTTCCTTTGCTAATTAACTTGCTGACAGATAACAAGTTTGTAGCCAAGTTAGGCACATAAAACTCCCATCACTGTATTCTCGTACTTGGCATCTCCAATAATTTCGTTATTTGCACATCTACACAGCTTTCAACTGAAATTTTCGTCTTATCAGCGACAATAATCTCTTTCACTTGGTGCTCATTTGATGTGTTCAATAACCAGTATTTTTATGACGTTAAATGTTTGATTAAACTTGCCACTGAGAAATACTACACTAAATGTATTGTTAGCTTTGGAGTATTTACACACTTATTCTTAAAATGTTCTTTGCATTTGAAACATCTGACATTTGATTAGACATTTTAAGATGGCTGCGTTGCTTTATGCGCATGCGTGTGTGGTTCATTATTTTTCTTATGTTGCCAACTTTTCGTTGCAAACGCATTTGAAGAACTCGTACCAACATGACCAACTTCACTTCCGTCCTCCATAGCCAATAATTTAGATTTAATGGCGTCGGCTGTTAACTCAATCCCCTAATGCTCTACCGCCATGATCATCGGTTCAAACTTTTGAAGCAATCCTGATAATAATAGAGATCCGACCCACTCATCGATTATTTTGAATCCCGTGTTATTTAATATTTCGCACTTATGTTTCCAAATGCAAAGTGACATACTGGGATATCGACTCGCAATTTTCTCGGCGAATTGATAAAAGATTCCTGAGTAAACCGATGCGTCGGAGTTTTGCCGGGGAATTCAATGGGTGACGTTGTGGGTTTTGCATTTCTTTCATAAATTTGTGTTATCTCGGTTCTTAATGTGTAATATTGGTAGAATATTAACCATTAAATATTCGTTAAAGTGCACAAGTGTGGGCAAATGGTACAACTTCTAAAAATGTGCTATTTTGAGTTTTCCTCCAAAACTCCCTAGGAAATTTCAGTAAAGCTTCTATCACTTTACTGAATCGACTGACATAATTCATGGAATGCACTGCTTATTTATTTGGACTTTGACTTGACTTTAGACTTGACGACTTAGTAAATGCATCTATATTCTTATCAGGTGCTGATAAAAATGTCCAACTAGATTACTGATAAGAGGACGAATCAGTCTTTGAACCGAAAGCAGCAAGGAAATAGAGTCAGAATTATCAAAAAAGTGTTGACTATCAATATGTAAGAGAGTAAGGTCGTGTACTCTACGACCAGACGATAATAACAAAATAGCAGCTGTATGTCTAGATACTTGATAAAGACTATTCAAATTAATATTGTATCTTTTAAAAATCTAATCAAAATCCTTGCATCCCAAAGTGGTAATTTATAAGGCGCAGGTTTTGCCAAGGAAATAGCTTTCAGCATGTGTTTTACGATCGGGTTAGCAGAAATTTTAATATTAAATATTGTTTCGCAAACAGATGCAATAACCGATTTATGCACGAGAATTGTTCGATAAGAGAGACCATCAGTTAAATATAACCGAGATATCTAGCTACGTTTGCAGGTTCCGGTAAACAAAAATTAAAGCTATTTTCTTGACAAAATCCGACCCATCTACTCCAAATAGGGGCATAAGTTTTTATGGTAGATTTTCTCCAACATGATGACAATATTTTTTTTTCCTGCGGCGTCCATGTATTTGTCAGAGCATCCCACCCGAAATGAGCCAGGCTTCCAGGTGTAACTTGCTGACTTGTGCTGGCGGTAACATTGTCGCTGTGTCCACCAGCGACTCCTTCAAGTGTCTGAGTTTCACAGGACGTTTCAGAGCGCCATTCTTTAGATCTGGTCTCCAAAAAGACTTCTTCCACCTGGGTGCTACAAGGATGTACTGACCTGAGGTGGAATTCAGATGATCCAGAACCCTGGGTATCAGGCTGGACGGCGGGAAGAGCCACGCTAGTCGATAATTCCAGGATCTGCTGAATGCGTCGTGAAAGTAAGCGTTCGAGTCGGACAAGTCTAGCGATACATAGTCTGCTACGACGTGTGCTGTCTGTGACGCAAACAGGTCTAGATCTGGTTTTCCCCACATACTGAACAGTCTGGACGTTGCCTTGTCTGTGAGGTGCCATTCGGCAGCAGCGCGATTTCGTGATAGGTGATCTGCTTCGGTGTTGAACAGACCGGGTAGATGGTGAGGGAGAAGTACAATATTGAGTTGGTCTACCAATTTCAGCAGCTGTTGAGTCAGATTTAACAGTTGACGTGATCGTGTTCCTCCTTCGTTTTTTATATATGACACGACCGTTTTGTTGTTTACTTACTGCATACATTTCCTTCAGATTGCAATGCATGCCGTCTGGTGATGCTCGCATTTTCCCTTTATCGTGTCGTTGTTTACTTGGCCCCTCCATTGAATGTCCGACGCGTCGTGACGTGGTTCGTGGACATTCTTTGGAGATGAATAGCTGACTTCTGACTGATAATCTTCATCCACCAGCGCAGTTCTGTACGTACCTCTTCTGGGTATTCAGATTTTGCAATGGATACTTCCTGAGTTTGTTGCTGTGTCGCTGTAGTAACCGGCAATGCAGCCTTCCCCGGTGGGTGATGATGGCTGCAAAATTGAGATGGCCTAATAAGCGTTGTGCTTCTTTTAGGTTCCAACGGCCTGCTGCCGTACTCGCAATATTTGGCGGGACACGTTCTATTTTGTCGGTGGGTAGGGACTTCGTGTTGCATTTGGTGTCCCATACCACTCCCAGAAAATCGATTAACCTCGTTGGTGTTGTTACCGATTTCACCATATTGATCGACCAACCTAAACTGGTCAAAAACTGTATTGCAAGGCTTACCTGCACTGCGAGTGTAGTTTTGTCCTGATGTACTATCAGATAATCGTCTATATAGACCACTAACCTTAGACCTTTTTTGCGAAGTATGTCTGCCGTCCAGTTTGTTACAGAGGCAAAAATCCGCGGTGCCTCTGCCAGGCCAAATGGCAGGCACGTCATCTGGAGCAGTCGGCCTTGATAACTGATTCGGAGAAACCTTCTGTGTTGGTTCTTTACAGGAAGACGGAAGTAGGCCTGACTTAGGTCCAATTTCACCATCCAATCCCCTCGTTGTAGAAAATTGGGCACTCGGTGATGGTGAAACAGATTGAAATGATTCGGTTGCATATACCGATTTAATGCCTTGAGATTCAAAATTATTCGATTTTTTCCGTTGGATTTTGTAATTATAAATAGGGGAGATATAAACGAAGGTGTTAGCGGAGCCAGCTCTAAAACTTTTAATTAAATCAAATTTTGAATTTCGGTTGACATTAACTGAGAATGTGGAGTTTGATATTTTGCTAAAATATCTATTGTTGGGAGAACTCATGGTGGCGTTTTGTTGAATGGTATTCTGAGACCTGTTATTAACTGCAATATTGATTTGGGAGGATTGAAAAGAGTCCAAATATTTCGAAAGTGTCTCAGACAGCCACCTAAAATTTTTGCAGAGTAATTTATTTTTAAATCCCGCTCTTCTACCCTCGGCTATATATTTTCTTCCTGTCCCCCTTTTCTTAACAGACGAGTTATGGGAAATAAAAAGCTCCGAATCGTTGTTATGGGCCTGTTTCGATCTATAATTGATATTTGGTCGGCAGCGAAACGATTTTGCGTTACCCGTAGACGTCGAGGGCGATTTTGACCGGGTGCGAGTAGCAAATGATTGTTTTTGTAACTTATCTACTCCACCAATCTTTTGTAAAGACGTGGATAACTGGCCCGGTTCAAACATATACTCGCAAGATGGCGGAATTTTACCTAGATCCTCTCTCATATATCTTTAAATTTTTAACTAGATCTCTACGGCGTTGTTCTAACACTTCGGCTCGTTTTCCGCAAATAATTTGTAGTACATCGTGTGACACCGACTTATAGTCTGACTGTAGTCAGAATCATTACCAAAATCAAATAATTGACTTAACTTATTATAAATAGAAGAAGCATTTAGTTGAACATCTGCAGAGGCAGACCAATCGATTAGACTTTGCAAGGCATAATTTACGGCTTCATTTTGGGCTAAAAATGCATTAGATAACGCTGCAAAACTACGTTCCATTTGGAACCAACGTAATGGCGTAAAAGGATCCTCAAAACGTCGTCGAGGAACTATCCTCATTTACCCTTAGTTCTGTAAAAGCCGGAAAGTCCGCGTATTTTTTCTGAATATCGGTATATCTAACCGCATTCCAATCGGGCGAGTCAAATCGTTGCATATCCTTAATATTATCGATACGTGTCTGTTTCACTTTTGGTACGGACGGTTCTTTAACCAAAACATTTAGGTTTACAATACTACTCACATCTAATTTTGGTGGGCATAAAAACTGTTCAACGGATATCGGTAGCGAACTATCTAACAAGCCCGACGCGTGTGACACGCTATTGTTTTCCGACAAAGGCAATTGGGTGTTTACCTGTGGAACCTCCGTAGATGCAGTGAATTTCACCGTTAAAATGATGTTTAAATGACTCACCAATTGCTGTGCCAATACGTCAATCCTCTCTTCTAATTCCCTCGAACTGGTACGGTTTTGGCGTTTTCTTGGTGGCCCTTTTTGATCCGTAGAGCAATCCGAAGAACTATCACTATCACCTTCGATAGGCGCGCTAACGTCCTTATCACTCATTTATACTAAAGTATGTTCAAGGTAACGGAAGACAAACTTAAAATTGTTTGAATTTTACTTTCTACTTCAATCTCGAAAGTTAATTGAAATTAGTTAAAAATTTTGCGTCAAAAATTTTGAGTTGAATCTAATAATATAACAAAAATTTATAAAATTCTGTTACGACCATGCGCTCGGATTGAAATACGACGCAACAATGACGAAAATGGCGGCTTGTTTCGGGGTGGTTAACATAATTGCAGATGGTAGGGGGGCTAAGTTGGCGCGAAAAGGTAGCGGAAGTAGCGACATCTAGCGACCAGGGGAGGAAAAGGAAACGATGTACTCTCTCATAATGGACTTCGGACGTCAAACGGAACGCATAATAGGAGTCATGTAATCGTACAGGATGTACTTGACGTAATTAGTCTAATACATTAACAGATCTTAACCTATGTAAATATTTACAAATATGGCTGTGCTTTACAAGTGATAACTTAGTATGAAATTTGTTATTAACACTCTTAATAAGTGTGTCGTAAATGTAGCACATAATTGCTTTTGTTTCAAGTCCTCCAAGCAAACTCTGTGCAATAAGTTCCTGCTTAGTGGGTATAAGGTGTAGTAACTTTACAATTTCTTCATTAATGTACGATCTTTGCGAACCACTGTCAATAAGTGCTCTTACAATTTGTTCCTTATTATTATTGATCACCTTTACTATTTATGTTGGAAGTAGTGTCGTGTTCGCAGAACTACTGTGGCACCGCTACATTATTATCCACTTCCGAAATCTGTTTCGGTTTACCTTCTTTTTATAACGCTTTTATTAGTTTCACCTGTATGTTTGCTTGCTTGCTTGCTTGCTTGTTTGTAACCGACTCCTTTGGGCTCGATTTTGTCCTACTTTGAACGATCAGATTTAATTCAAACTTTGCACACCTGTCAAAGACCGATGACAATGCAATAATTCGATTAAAATATCCGATTATCCTGATTAAATTCGCCAGGATTCATCAATTTATTTCCGCATCCTTTGCATGAGAGTAAGAGAGATAGAACTAGTGCGCGAACTACGCATGCGTGCAGTTCCCGGCTTACTCTTTGGCAAATCGTACTAAAAAGCAAAAAATAAATTATAGTTTAAAAAAACTAAAAAACACGCTTTTATAGAAAATCGAACTAAAAAATAAAAATAAATTTAATAAATTTGGATTAAGAATAGTGTAAATGAAAAATAAATGTTTATTATTGTAAAAAAGCGTGGGGTGCAGTGTCAATAGTTATAAACATTTTATTGGCAGATATGAGAAGGATATTCACTGTGATAATATCTTAAAAATCACTTTAAACGAAATCTGACCGTTTGAAGTGGATCAAAATCAAATCCACTGGAGTCGGTTACATACAAACAAACGTACAGGTGAAGGCACTGCACCCCACGCTTTTTTACAATAATAATCATTTATTATTCATTTACACTGTGGCGTAATATGTAAGACTGTTATAATAATGCATGTATTAGGTTTAATGAGGCAGTAATAAACGTAATTTTAATCGGGAATGTAGTCTTTTAATGTCCCATCCTCACATGGCGACCCTGCAAGTCGAGCCGCGACGGTTCACATTACAATCGCGCGCCGTGAGATCCGCATAAAGAAAATGGACTTTTTAATTTTATTATTTTGTCAAAAAATATTTTTGATTCAAAATGGTTAAAACACAATCGAAGGAAGAAATCATTATAGCCCAAAATGCCGCGGGTGGTGTAAATTCTGCCGATGTTGAACTTATACACAAAAATTTAAGTGGAAACAATACCATATTGACTGTGATTTTGGTGATTCTGATGTTGGCTGTGATAGCTGGACTTTACGTTATATACAAGAGGTGCCACGTCCAATGGATTAGACAAGAGCTGGCGAGGAGTGCATTTCGGAGCTCAGGAGCCAGGCGCCCAGGTCGAGCGGACGTGCCCAAGGAGGTCGGAGTGTAACGGGACTACAGTCGCAGGGTGCCACCGAGCTACAGAGAGGACACCGAAATGTTGGACTATGGACTGAAGACTATCTACTAAGAATTTTGGACTACGTGACTCTAATGATTAGGGTACTATTCTTCTTTAATGTTACTTTTCTTGCTCTATAAATTTTGAAAGGTAGATAAAATAAGTAAAGTAATGTAATATTATATCGTAGTTCATACTTCAAACGAATTTAGTTCATTTATTTTTTATATAATATTTTAAAGAGTAGACAGATTTAATTTTTTTTTGTTGTTTAATAAATGGAAATTATTAATATTTGCGAGGAAATAAAAAGTATTAGAGTAAATTTGGTTAAGCTAAGTAAAGTAAGAAGAACAAATATATTGTTAGAAAATAAGTTGAAACAGACTCAGGTTTTATACGAGAAATATATTTTAAAACGTAAGGAGTTAGAAATAAGTATTGAAAAAGGAGACATTATGCAGGATGAAAGTTTAAAATTATTAAAAATTTGTGAAGATATAGAAAAGAATTATCAACAAATTGTTGACTTTTGTATTGCGAATATTAATACGGTAACTATGGCTGAGTTTGACGTGAAAACGGCGGCTTCTCTTCTCCCTGTTATGACAGGCGAAGACGTCACCAAAAAATTAATTGATGCACTATAATTTTATAGGACGACCTTGGATATTAATGAGGAGCAGTTATTAATTAATTTTATATTAAAAACTCGTTTATCGGAAAGCGCTAAATTGCGACTTAGTTCTAGTTATAAAACTAGTATAGAGCTTATTTCTGACATGAAAAAACATCTTCTAATTAAGCAGTCAGCAACTGCCCTACAGGTAGAGATGATGAAAACTCGTCAAGGTTGTAATACTATCGAGGAATTCGGTAAAAAGTTAGAAGATATTTTTGTTAAGTTGACGATTTCCCAAGCTGAAAGCGATGAGAAAGCCTATCAAATATTGCGACCATTAAATGAAAAATTGGCTGTAAAAAGATTTACTGAAGGCTTGAGAAATAGTCGACTTAGCACCATTTTAGCGGCCCGAGATTACACCCAGCTGAAGGATGTAATCGGAGCGGCGAAGGACGAAGAGTACTCTCGAGCGGCCGAATCCCGTGCTGTGGACCAGGGAGTTGGTTCTATCTGCACGAGCCAACATAATAGAGGTAAGTTTTTAAACTTCTATAGGCAGCGAGGTTCATACTATGCTCGAGGCCGGGGGCGAGCCCGAAATATGATGCCACCGCGGGCAAATCAGTGGCAAGCGACAGTAAGGCCTTCCCGATGGGGCTCTAGGCAAGGCCCCGTGTCTTCTTTTAGAGGTCGAAATTATAGTTTACAGGGTAAAGAATATAAGCCTCCAAATCAGTTTTTTCGAGGCTAATAATTTTAGTGATAGCTATAGTAATAATATAATATTAGCTAGTAGTTTTGATAATTCTATAGATTTATTCGTAAAAGGTAACACGTATAGATGGCTGGTTGACACCGGAGCATCATTGTCAGCGGTAAAATTTGATACTTTAAAGGACTTGAACATTCCCATGCATAAAGAAAACATAAGCATAAATGGAATAGGCGGACAATTACAAAGCGAAGGATATGCTTACATTCCGCTTATATTCTGTGGGAATGAAATATTACACAAGTTCTATGTTTTAAGGAATTTACCGTGTCAACAGAATGGCATTATCGGCCAAGATTTTTTAGTTAAATATAATTGTATTTTAAATTACGTAAATAATACTTTATCTTTAAATTTATTTGGTAATCAGTTAAGTGTAAGTTTAAGGATGGGAAAGTTAGGTTTTAATAATTTTATATCGCTGCCAGCTAGATGTGAAAAAATATTTGAAATAAGTGTGAGTCAGAATGATGAATGTGTAGTGTTGCCAGAAGAATTATGCGATGGAATATTTGTAGGTGGAAGTATTTGTAGGCCTAAACAAGGACATATTTTTGGTCAAATTTTAAATACACGGGACGAGCAGGTTAATCTCAGTTATTTTAAGCCAAATATTCATAAGTTGTCGGAATATCAAATATGCTCTTTTAGTAAACAAAATAATATAGACGAAAAAAGAGTGAAAGAATTACTTTCGCAACTAAATTTAAATCATTTAAACCTAGAAGAAAGTAAATCAATTCAAGATATTTGTACAAAATTTTCTGACGTTTTCTTTATTCCCGGTGATAAATTAGGAACTTGTAATCTATATGAGCAAAATATTCAATTAAAACCAAATACGGAACCAATTTATACAAAACAATATAGATTGCCTTATTCACAACGAGATGAAATTGAAAATCAAGTTAAAAATATGTTAAAGAATAATATTATAGAGCCGACAAGCTCTGAATGGAGTAGCCCAATTCTTTTGGTTCATAAACCATCATCTAATAACACAAACAAAAAGTGGCGGCTTGTGATTGATTTTCGTAACTTAAATAAGTGCATCTTAGACGACAAATTTCCCCTACCGAATATTACGGATATACTTGATTCCCTTTCCGGTTCCATATATTTTACACAATTAGATTTGACGCAGGGATACTTTCAGGCAAAATTAAATTCAAATAGTAGAAAATATACTGCCTTCACGACACCGTCAGGTCAGTATCAAATGACTCGTATGCCGATGGGGCTAAAGACGAGTCCGAGTGCATTTTCTCGTATGATGACTGTTGCCATGGCGGGTCTCAATTACGATAAATGTTTTATTTATTTGGACAATTTAGTATGTTTCGGTCGTAGCTTAGATATTCATAACAAAAATTTAATTGATATTTTGACTAGATTACGCAAAGTAAATCTTAAATTAAATCCCGAAAAGTGTGATTTTTTACGTAAAGAAATTTTATACCTTGGTCACGTTGTATCAGCGAATGGTATCAGTCCCGATCCAGAAAAAATTAGGGTTCTAAAAGAATACCCCACTCCAAAAAATGCTGACGAAGTTAAGCGTTTTGTTGCGTTTGCTAACTACTACCGTAAATTTATTTCTAACTTTGCTAAAATCTGTTTACCTTTGAATAACTTATGTCGGAAAAATATACATTTTATATGGGATAGTTCTTGTCAAATTGCTTTCGATTCGTTAAAACATTCGCTTACACATCCACCGGTGTTACAATACCCAAATTTTAGTGCTAAAAATAAGTTTATTTTACAAACCGATTCATCGGGTTATGCTATTGGGGGTGTGCTATGTAATAGTGACCGTAGACCAGTAGCGTACGCTAGCCGAAGCCTTAACAAGGCAGAACGTAACTATCCTACTATAGAGAAGGAATTACTGGCTATCGTTTGGTCAATTAAATATTTTAGACCTTATCTTTATGGCAGGCGTTTTATTATAGAAACGGATCATCGTCCCTTAATATATTTATATAATATGTCAGATCCTTCTAGTAGATTAATGAAGTTTAGGTTATTATTACATGAATATGATTTTGAAGTTGTTTATGTGAAAGGTAAAGATAATGTGGCTGCAGACGCATTATCGAGGATACAGGTGACGAGTGAGGAATTGAAGGAGATGAATGAACATGTGATGGCGGTGTTGACTAGAGTACAGTTGTAAAAGATGTTTCCCCTAACGTTGTTATTTTAGTGGACGGTAAAGAAAAAACCATACATAAAAATAGGAGTAGATTATATCATATGTAATAAATAAGTTTAAAATAATAGCACTTTTCTTTGTGTCTGTACTGGTAGTAATAAGAACTAAGTAAGTAATATGAGAAAACTATGAATGTTTTGTAATCTTAATTAGAAAATGTAAGCAAGTTATTACTATTACTTTATTTTGTATAAAATTTAATTTGAATTTAAATAAGTTTTTTTTTTTCTCTTTCTGTGTTATAATTAAAAATATATTTTTATAATAATTTTATATTAAGTATATTCAAAAATATAGTTAGTAAATAAAAATAAACATTGTGTTGATTTTTATTTTTTATTTTGGTAGGGCATGTGGCGTAATATGTAAGACTGTTATAATAATGCATGTATTAGGTTTAATGAGGCAGTAATAAACGTAACTTTAATCGGGAATGTAGTCTTTTAATGTCCCATCCTCATCCATCAGAAATCCTATTCTTAATCCAAATTTATTAAATTTTATTTTTTAGTTAGATTTTCTATAAAAGCGTATTTTTTCGTTTTTTTAATTCTACCTCAACTTGTGGACACATAATTGTAACATGCATCTTCTTGCAAATCAGATATTTCGGAAATAATTTACATTTTTTTCATGTGATTCCTCCTTAGACACATTGCACATGCTTTTTTTTTTTAATTCTTTTTTTGCTTCTGAAGACATTTTCATTGGCCAAAAACATTCTACCGAAGAATGGGTATCTCCTTCGCACCACAAACAACTAGACGTGCCGCTCTTTGTATCGTCTTTCTTTTCTACACGCGAAACAAAACATGCCGTCGGCTGATTCAGTGTGTTTGAAGTAAAGATTACCTTTCCAGACAATTTTATTCGTTCTTAAATTCTTAAAAAATCCATTATAGTAGATATATCCCTTGACAAAGGCTTGTTTCTATGCCAGGCTCGCAAAACATTACTGGGCAAGGCAGACTCAACCATTGAGAAGAGCATTACATCATATTTATCCCTGCTTATTCCCAGAGTCCCCAAAGCTTGAAGATTTGTCTGCAAATTATCATAGAGATATGAAATATTTTCTGGCTTTGTTTGCATTGGCGACAATAACCCATTGGGAACCTCTGCTTGAGAGCATCCAAGGCTTTCCCATAATTCTCGGCGCTAGGCGGTGTGGACTGCTATTTGGGGTCATGGACTGAAGTAGGTACTGAAATTTATCCGAGTCGACAATCTCCTTGTCCTTGGATTTGCTCTCTGCACCCCAGAAAAGGTCGCTGCAGAGAGCCCAGAACCGGGAGTTGCGCTACATTGCGGGCGCCCCTTGGTACGCCCGCAACTCCACCATTGAGACGGATCTTAGGATGGAGAGTGTGGAGGCTTTCGTGGCCCGGCTTGCCACGAACATGTACGCGCGTGCGGATGCCTCGCGCCTGGTCGAGCTGACCGACCTGGCGCCCTGGCACGCCCGCCCGCCCGACCGCCACATCCTGCCGAGGGACGCTGTCCCTCCGGCAGACCCAGCGGAGCCACGCCGCCCGCCCCACCGCCCCCGAAGAGGAGGAGCCCAGGCGCAATGATGCGTCACCCCGCCCTCGAAGAGGAGCCCTGGCGCAACAATGTGCCACCCCGCCCTCGAAGAGGAGGAGCCCTGGCGCAATGATGTGCGCCCCGCCGAGGCGCATGTCATAGCGCTACATCCACCGCTGGATCGCAGCTCCCCTCTTCCCCTGCACCGGTAGGAAATTAAAACCTACCGGTGCAACTTTCTAATACTCGCCTGGGGCCTGTCGGAGTGGCAGCCCTCTTGCCACCCCGCCGCCTCCTTGGTGCACCTTCCCCCCCCGACACAAAAAGTCGGGGCCCGGAAGTTTATTCCCACCCTTTCCCCAGGTCGCTTGTTTCCACGGTCCAGTAAACGCGGCGCGTGAGGGAGTGGACCCAAATACGTTTCTCGGCCTCCGGGTCGGGACCCCCACGCGCCGTTTGGAGCCGACCGCCGGTCCAGGTCGTGCCTGGTTTGGCAATCGACACTCCCATTTGTGTAACTTGCTCCACCACGGGTTTCCCCCGCGTTCTGCCGCGGGGGGTCTTCCCCTAAAACTGACGCAATGCGCCCAGTACTCGTACTGGGCGCGTCATCCCCACCCCAAACAGAAGGGCAATGCCTTTGGTTTTGGTTCCCGGCCCAAGGCCCTTTTCAGGGGCCTGGCGTGAAAAGACGTCTTCAATACTGTGAGTTTTAATTTACGAGATCTAATTACGAGTTATATTATCGAGTGTTTATACATGTAGTGTTAATAAACGAGTAAGTTACGTGTGTGAGTGTTTAATTTTTGACATGGTGCCGAAACCCGGGATGGAGTGAGAAGCGTATACGAGGTGGTGAGGCACAAGGAACTTGTGTGACAGTAAATGGGAAAGTGAACTCTAGTGCAAAGGATTAAGTGTAAGTGAGAATCGTGTTTTAACAAAGTTAAAGGAATTTGGACCCTAAAACCGTGAGTAAATAGACTTTAGAAAAGTGAAGTGAATAAGACTTGTCAAAAATTTCGCAATAATACAAGTGAGCTATGGACTTGTAAACATTCAAAAAAATATAAAAATATGTATAGAAATACACTTGTAAAGGGGTTTGACAATTTTTGTATGGAGCCTGGCACACCTACTGTCCGCCATTTTGATTTTTTTTCGATTTTGCGTCGCACTATAAAACTTGTACATTTCGATGGCGGTCGTACAGGCGAACAAAAAATGTTATATAACATATGGGTCATAAAATATATATATTGAAAAAAAAGTTGACGTTGCCATGTCACCCTAAATAAATTGAACAAAATATTGAAAATAAATCGATAAAACTAATTTACGTGACGCCGAAAGTAAACAAATATACCTGTTTAAGTATTTGCAGTAGAACCAAATATAATTTATAGCACCCCAAGTGGGCCAAACTGTGAGTAGATATCCCAAGCAATTCTCCCATACAACTGACAAGACCCGCGACGGAGATAGGAACAAGGCCCGCAACAGAGGAAGGAACGAGGCAAGTTTTTTTATAGTTTATCTTTACCAACCTATGACAAGCAGCCAGGATGCAGGGACCTCCACTAATATTTCGACCGTGTCCTTAGGAAATCTGCTGCAATGCACCCACTGTTCCCGATATTTTAAAAGCCAGCGGGGTTTCAACATCCACGTAGGCAAATGCCACAAACAGCTTACAACCCTCATTCCCCCAATAACCAATTCACTTCCGAACCCAATCTATCAAACAAATTTCTGGCAAGAAATATCCAAATTTAAACGTTTTGTACCAGTTCTAAAACGGATCCCTAGGGGTACCAGAGTGACTGTAGCCCAGAAACTTGCCGAGACAATACGCCAGACAGTGCAGGAAAACTCGAGGCAAGCCTGGGAAAATCTACTCACCTTTCCCTACCGATTTTTACATATCACTAGAGATCCGCTCAACAATGCCTCACTCACTTCCCTACTTCAACTTCCCTCAATCAAAAAGAATTATGTTTTGCATTAACCTCAACCCAAATTTTTAAGGGTGCAGCGCGGCTCCTGTTTTCTAATGACACGGTCACCCCCGACTGCCCAGATACCCTCATCGCCCTGGAAAATAAACATCCATCACAATCCAATCCTTTCACAGTTACCGATGACGCATTACCACCACAACAAACGTCGACAGACAAAGTACGCGGAGCCATCATGTCCTTTCTTCCGGGTTCAGTTGGCGGCCTCGATGGTCTCACCCCTCAGCATCTGAAAGACCTCACCAGCGGTTGCTGCGGGGAGACCGGCGAGAAGCTCCTGCATGAACTTACGAATCTGTGTAACCTGATGCTACGTGGATGGGTCGCATATTCAGATATCTTGGACATTCTGTATGGAGCAAACCTCTGCGCCTTGAGGAAGAGAGATGGTGGCATTCGTCCGATTGCTGTCGGCTCCACATACCGGCGCCTTAAAGCCAAACTAGCTTGCAAATCGGTCACTTCCCTCGCGTCATACTTCCAGCCAAAACAGCTCGGTTTTGCCTGCAAAGGGGGTTATGAGGCCGCCGTTCACTCTTTCAGGACAGCTATCCACAATCAAGGCGATGATGTGTTTCTGAAGGTCGATGTCAAAAACGCTTTCAACTCAGTTGACCGAGGCGCCATGTTGGCCCAAATTAAATCTAAAGCACCTGCCATTTTACTAATTTTGCTCCAGTGTTACTACGACCCCACCAAACTCATTTACAAAGACCATTCTCTCCCGGACTTCATAGATAACAAATTACAAAATTTTAATGAAACTTTAGACCGCCTCCTCCAAATTAACTGTCACATGGCCTTTACCCTAATCCTTTTTTGCATTTTCGTACCTAAATTGACATATGTGTTACGGTGTTGTCAACTATGGAAGTTCCCTCAACTTCTCAAACAGTTGGATGATACCATAAGACTAACGCTCTCCAATATTTTGAACACAAATTTCGATGACCGTGTTTGGACTCAGGCAACGCTTCCAGTTAGGTTCGGTGGCCTGGGTGTTCGAAAGCCCTCTGACATATCGCTTCCGGCTTTCTTGTCCTCAGTCCACGCAAACAATAGTCTTATCTCCAAAATACTACATCACCCATCCTACTCCAATACAGTCCCATTTCTGGACGAGGCCAAGGACGCCTGGAGCGCAACTAATGCTTGTAGCGAATTGCCTGACAATACTTTTTCACAAAGGCTATGGGACAAGCCACTCTGCAGACTGGTACGGAATAATCTTCTTAATACGTCCTCCAGTCCTGTGGAGCAGGCTCGCCTGTTAGCTGCGGATAAGTGGGAGTCGGGCCTTTGGCTACAAGCATTACCGTCACCCAATACGGGCACATTGCTGGATCGAACTGCTTTCCGGTTAGCGGCGTCGTCTTCGTCTTGGCACCCCCCACGTCGTCCCCCATCGCTGTGTTTGTGGCGCAAACTTGGACAGCCTCGGACACCACGGGCTCTCCTGTCAACGAAGCGCCGGCCGCATCTCCCGACATCTGACTGCCTGAACGATCTCATCCGTCGGGCTCTTGTCACCCCCAGAGTGCCAGCTGTGCTGGAACCCTCTGGTTTGGTGCGCGACGATGGCAAGAGACCAGACGGTATGACCCTGGTCCCTTGGAGAGTGGGACGGGCTCTTGTATGGGACGCTACTTGCGTCGATACACTTGCTCCGTCCCATGTCCAGAGCACCTCGAGTTCTGCAGGTGCAGCCGCCAATCAGGCGGAAAACCTCAAGCGGCGCAAATATGAAAACCTTAGTGAGGATCTCATATTTGAACCGTTTGGGGTTGAAACCCTAGGTACATGGGGTCTGGGTCACAAACTTTTCAGAGAAATCTCCAAAAAACTAATTGAGGCCACCCGAGACCCCAGAGCCGGCACCTACCTGGCCCAGAGAATAAGTATCGCAATCCAGCGAGGAAACTCTTTGAGCCTTCTAGGTACTCTGCCTGGTGGGGACGACCTGGGAGATTTCTTTGTTTTGTAGCATTTTAAGTTTTGGAGTAGTTATTTTTTTTTTTAGTACTTACCTACTTTTATAGTTTGTAAATATTTTATTTCCTGTATTATAATTAAATTAAATTGTTTTGTAAATAAAAAATAACATTTGGGTCTAAAATGTCAAGTTTTAGAGATATATGGAAAATAATTTTGCTAATTCCGATTTTTATTGTAGGTATTTAATCGTTGAAAAACCTCTCAGAATGTAATAAATTAGCATGAATGTTTGTAGTATTATCTTGCACATTAGTTAAGAGTAAAAATAACTTGTTTCTACACCTACCTATCTGAAACCTGACAATGCTATATCAACCCGGCAACGCCGCCGCGCCGCGCCGCCAGCCGGCTAGACGCGTTAAAATTGATTGTGCTCATAGAGCGCAACGCCTCTGTGGCAATTCAGATTGTGTAGGTATCTATAACTTATTGTTATTGAATACAGTTATAGCTACTTTAGCAAAAAAATATAGTACTTACTTAATTACCTACTCTTAATGGAGATCGGGACGCCACGCGATCATTTTGAAATAAAACTTCAGAGTTAGCATTTATACAAATAAGTTTTAATTCCCAGTATTAATTATTGAGGCTATGGCTCTAGGACTAGAATAGAATAGAAAAATAATTTATTTCGTAGGAATATTACAATATTCTCCTGAAACATGTCAGTAAAAATAATACACATAATGACTTCTTCTCCAGTTCAGACCTGTGTACTCTAATACAAATACAAATACAAACACAAAATATCTTTATTTAAAAACCAAAGAATCTTACACAGCTGCGTTGGAGACCACTGTTAAGTATAAAAATACCTGTATTAGTGGACCCCGCTCTTCCACAATAGTACATTCACTAATATTAACAGTATTATTTAACTAGTATGTAAACTATTAGTTTAACTATTTAATTGAAATAGTTAATTTAGGTATTAAGTATTAAATTAATTTAATTAGTTGATTATTTAGTTTAGTGTGAGGTGTGGCTACTCTGGAGAAGAACTGAAGATAAAGAAACTCCAGAAACACTTTACAATCTACTTTATAACTTACATTATAATCACTTATAAGTCTCACATTTGGCAAAGTGCTGGGCGTTTCTTTCACACCCATGGCTCCTTTTCATTCAAGAAGTCATACACTTTATAGTTGCCTTTTTTACTTAATTTCTGCTTGACAACCTTTTTAAACTTGTTAAAACGGAAGTTCCTGTATGTCATGGGGAACCGTGTTGTAGAAGTGTATACACAAGCCCATCTTCTTCTTCTCGTGTGGGCTGTAAGTTAAATGACCCCATAGACCCATAAAAGAACTGGGTTAATCATCATCGCTGTCATTTATTACATCAGCATTGAATATGACATTTAAAAAGGCTGCAGGGTGTAGCAGTGGCGTTTCTTGGTGTCGTGCCCATGCCATATACCATACAATAGTCATGACATGTGCACAACATCCAAGGGTTCTTTTACCAACCAGGCAATTACAGTAATGCTCTATAATTTTGTTTCTGCCATTTAAATGGCTATCGAGCAGTATGTACACAAAATAAACGCGTTGCTTTTGATGTCTGGACTGAATTTTGGCCCGCACTAAACATGGCGCATTGGCTACAATCCCGTACTCATTTAGGTCATAATCAATAGTATGTCTTCGTATACTTCTATGACGAAATTGCCAGTAGTCTTTATATGTATGCTATAATAGCTTCGTGCTTGTTGCACTTGGTATGGTCCCAAGGACATTTCCAGCAACTCGTTAAACTCCAAACGGGGAAATGCTTCGAAACTTTCATTTGTGTCGATGTTGTGGAAAGCGGCTCTTCGAAAATTAAAATTGTTCTGAATCACTAACTCACTCAAACGGTTCGGAGCGTCATGTTTTAGATGAATTTCATTTATAAATTGATCAGTTAATTCATGATCCACTAATCTTTTTCCGAAAGCATTGATTAGAGCACATGCTATTTGAATTTCTTCGAATAAATGCGGTATGGCTAAATTAACATTTTGAGTTCTTAACTTCAAGATGAGGAGCATCCTCCTCAGGCACATCTCCCAATGGGTCTATTGGGTTTTCTTCTGGCGTATGACAGCCAGATGGTTGAAACTCATCATCGAAGGCAGCTGCAGCTGCCTCAGCTTCCTCTTGTTCACGTGCTCTTTGTTGATTGGTGGCGAAACGTATGGCTCGAAGTACGCACGCCCTGCATACTCGTTCTTCTGCGGTTATCTAAAAACAGAACACTTATCTATAAAATGTGATGTAGAAATAATTAAAATATGTACACATAAGGTATGTAGCACTAAAGGACTTTAAGATTTTTACATGAAAGGATAAACAAGCAATATACTAGTCATTATTGCGGGCTGAGAGTTAAGACTGTATAGCCGGGCTTTTTAAAGACAATAGAATTTGGCTGGGGCTTCATATTTCATCATAATATCATATCATATTTTATCATAACCGGCACACTTCAAAGCAAACCATATTCAAAGCTAAATAATGGTTTCAAAATAATATTTTTTTAAACAATCGAACAGAATCCAACTTATTTCAAGGTGACTCTTTACTTTCGGATTTGGTTTTTAAAATGAATACAATTAGTGTTGAGTCGTATTGGCACCAACTAAACGACTTTTTAGTTTGGTACCTTTCTTTCTTTCAATATCATTAAGAAAAAGATAGAAAGAATTCTTTGTTTTTCATGTTTAGTTTGACATTTACGACCCGTGTCACCTGAATGTCGTGCGTTGTTTTAGTAAGCAAGACAGCGTATGCTTTGAAAACTACGATTTCACACTTGTTTAACCCAATCAAAACGCTTAAATATCGTCTGAACAAATACAAACGAAATATTAAAGAAAGATAAAGATATATTTTAGCTAAATTGATGGTAGTACTTGTCGAGACCTTACATCACCACACGAGGGGTCTCCCTATGCTGGTTTTCGAGTTATTGCAAAAAAAATTGACGTTACAAACGTGTAGTAATTGCCGAGACCTTTCGTTTGAGTACAAACACGAGGGGTCTACCTACGCTGGTTATTAAGTTATTGCCAAAAAACAAATTGATGGTAGAAACGTGCAAGGTCAATACAAATTCTTAATGATAATGCAAATGATAGAATTACGTTAAAACATAAAGACTCGCACTAAGTACACATTAACGATCTTTATGGTATTTAAAATCTGTAGAAGCAAAATACTAGGGCTGTAATTTTAACTTACCGACCACTATTTCTAGTTATATTCAACAATGTGTTTTATATTTACCTCCTCATTCGGAAACATGTGGTGGATATACTCTGTGATGAATGGATGTGAGGAAATATATCCATCAGGCAGTAGGTATGATTCTACTTGACGCCGATGTGCGTCTACGTCTTGGCCCTCGAACCGTGCTTATTCCACAAAAGCACCAATATGGTACGACATGATTTTTTAAAATTGAAACAAATGCAACGATAAAACTCAACAAATAAACAAAAACTCAACAAAACAAGGTTCAACAAAATAATAACAAAAGATCTTGGGAATGCAAGAAAAACGCGTGCGCACAGTGATAAACAAAGTGTAACACTGTCGTGTGACGTGTCGCTGCGCTGCCGCCCGCGCCCCGTCCGCCGCGCCGTGTACGCAAGGGCTGCACACAATTTGGGTTTTAAAGACAGACTTAAATATTATAGGGCGTTGAAATGACGCGTCTTTCTCTATCCCGCATTTCCGAATAGGTATAATGTTGCCGCTATAACACAAAAATACTGAAATCATCACATTGATTGTTAGTAACCAAAACAAATGTATAAATGCGGTCATGATCAAACACATTGTTTAAAAATTATCACATTTGTAAGTTTGTTTTCGTCGTTTTTAAGATAATGGCTCGGAAGTCACGGAACCCCTCGTGCACGATTCCAACTCGCACTTACCCGGTTTATTTTCGTAATTACTACTGGGTTCCACGGACTTAGTTATAGAACATTCGAAATAGTGTATATGTATGTATATGTAGGTATCGAGAGTTGGGTAATGAGTTCATTCAGGAGATTGTGGCAAAATCAATATGCTATTCAAAGGTTTTATATTTATAAAGGTACATCGTTAACCAATTATCATAAAGTAATTATTCATATTGACTCGCGAAACCACTACATGAAGGAACTCGAACGAACATTCGATCGAGCCGCTGGTCTCGTAGTATAGCCGGCGCGTGGGCGGCTCTGTTGAGAATCGAAAACGATCAGCGCAGCGCGGCTTTAACACAGCGGCTCTCGCGGACCATCATTACGTTGACGTCAAAGATTCGAAACGCAGCTTTAATCATGTCATTACACGTACTATTATATTCTAGTTCTAGTTACTTACAAGAAGTAATGAGTCATTACTTCTTGTAAGTAACTAGAACTAGAATATAGTTACGTATCTACGGCGCCGGCGTTGTCGAGTTAATATGGCATTGTCAAGTTTCAGATAGGTAAGTGTAGAAACAAGTTATTTTTACTCTTAGGTAACGTCCAAGATAATACTACAAACATTCATACTAATTTGATACATTCTGAGAGGTATTTCAACGATTAAATATAATAAAAATTGGAATAGGCCTAAATTATTCAGGCATTACTACTTGGTAAATGTAAAAAATATATTATATTATGTGTAGTTTACTAATTAAATATATTTAAAAAGTACCAAAAAAAATTTTTTTTTTTTTGCGAAATTGGTACGAGAACGAAACCTACATCATTAGTTTATTTACATCATATACAAAAACATTCATTGTGGTAAGTATGAACTTAAACGCACAAATATCGGAGATGTTTACAAATATGTTCCTGCGGCCGTATACTTCATACCTACTTCATACACTTTAACCCAAGAGTGACGTCACTTGTAGCCCGACTTTAGTATGGAGCGTTTTTACGAGACTTGCGAAATTTCGTATAAAAATCAGTGTACCTTTGAAAATATTGACTTTTGATATACGGTTTCCTCTGATAAGTTACTCATATTTAAGAGTACTGTTCATTTATACAATAAAAAAAATCAGTTCACTTGCCTATTATTTAGCAAAATTGTTTTCCATATATCTCTAAAACGTAACGTTTAAGACCCATATGTTACGTAACATTTTTTGCTCCTCTGTATGTCAGCAATCAAAATAAACAAGTTTTATAGTGCGACGCAAAATTTAAAAAAAATCAAAATGGCGGACAGTAGGTGCACCAAAAATGTTCAAACCCTTTTCGAAGTAATAATTATGGACTTGTAAAATAGTCTTTAATTTACTCTATGGACTTATGAAAATAAGTGGTGTTTTGGACTTGTAATAAAATCTTTGTGCATTAATATTAGACTTGTAAAACTTTGTTCCGTGAAGATAGAATTGTTCCAATAGTTAAAGACTGATATAAATTTTGAGTCGTGCCTCAAGTGGTTCAGATAGAATTAGTTGTTGCAAACTTTATATAGAATTTTGAACTTTATGAAAATTGGGAATTGTCTTTTAAAATGGTGAAGTTAACTAAAGGGCAAAAGGAATTGTGTGATCAATGGGTTAAAGCCGAACGTAACTTTAAGAAATCTAATCAGGAAACACGAAAGAAATATAATTATTTAATGACTAGAATGGAAGCTTTAGAGAAGTTAGAGGAGACTTTTAATCAAAATCATCTAGAGATTATGGCAATGGTGGCAGGTGAAGAAATACAAAAATATTAATATTTCACAGACGATAAGCAAGATGAATTTCAAGAATTATTTATACAGTATAAAGCTCTATTGAAAGATTACCTTCGTTTGCAAACGCCGCGCACCACATCACAAACAGATTCTGCAGATAGTTCTGTAATAGTTCTGAGGTGCAATTACCGAGAATACAGTTTCCACATTTTTCTGGAAAATATAACGAGTGGCAATCATTTTATGACATGTTCGTGTCCTTGATATATGAAAATCAATCACTTTCGCCGGTACAAAAACTGCATTACCTTAAGTCGAGTATGTCAGGAGAACCTGAGACTTAGAAACTTTTCTACGACATCCGCGAATTGTCAAAAAGCGTGGGAACAACTAACTAAGCGCTACAACAATAAGCGATATAATTGTAACGCAATAATGAAAACTTTATTTGGACAAAAACATATACAGCACGAATCGACTAATGCATTGAGACATTTATTAGTAACCACCACATCTTGTTTAAAAGCACTTAATAATCTCAATATGCATTCGGATCAATAGGATCCAATAATACTTTATTTAGTAGTTTCGAAATTAGATCAAGAGTCTTTGAGACAGAGGGAGACATACGTAACTGCTGTTTCGGACGATTTGCCGAAATGGACGCAACTAGAACAATTTTTGGAAACATGTTTCAGAACTTTCGAGTTGATAAAAACAAATAAGCAAACAAGAAACCAAGTAGTGAAGACGAAAACTTTTCATTCTGCTATGGAAGTAAAAAAGAGAGCACCCTAGCAAAAGTGTGTAGTATGTTATGGCCCGCATTACATTTATTATTGTGCCCAATTTAAGAATAAATCTGTGCTAGAGCGACAAAATTTGGCACAGGCCAGGAGATTATGATTCAACTGTCTTGCACCGACGCATCCGGTTTATAAATGTCACCAGAACGCTTCCTGTCGTAAATGCGGCCAAAAATACCATACGATGCTTCATTTTGAAAAAGAGGATTAAGACGCTTACGATAGATCGAGGCAATCTGAAACAAATAAGAGAGATAATCAACAAGAAGAAAGAGAAGTTACTGTAGAGAGGGGCGCGGATAATATAGTTACAAATTTTTCGAGGGAAACTGTTAAAACTTATAATGTATTGTTAGCTACAGCTATAGTAAAATCTAAATCTAGACACGTTATTATGTAATAAGAGCTTTAATTGATCAGGGCTCTCAAGCCTCATTTGTTAGTGAACGTACTGTGCAATTATTAGGTCTTAAACGTACACATGTAGATGGTAAGGTGTGTAGTTTGGGAGAAAGTCAAATTAATATAAAATATGCAGTCAGTCTGGAAGTTGAATCTCGTCATGATCCTGAAAAAAAGGTCTGGATTAACGCTTATTTACTAAAATAACTTACCTCATTGTTGCCGAGTCTAAAAGTGTGTATCCCTGATTGGTTGGTATTAAAAAGATTACCTCGTGCAGATCCAGAATTTGCATTTGCAGAATTTGCATCCCCAGGTAA